>JAFIDM010000006.1:34811049-34833826 GCA_023159025.1 Thereuonema tuberculata | reverse complement strand
GGTTTATGTGCAACTGAATTTTTTAAAGATGACACTGAGCAGTTGAAAAGTATAATAAAAGTTATGGCTTATAAAAATACAATCTAAAAACTAGCGATTCATTGAACAAAGAAACTTACTAGAAAATTCATAAATACCTCTGTAATATGCATTTAAGGATGAGAAAAGCACCACAAAAAATGTGGTAGAATATTTTCCAGCATTGGCCAAATGAGGAAATGCTTCTTTTGAATCTCGGTATCGTCGAAGGCACTGTGCAAAACGAAACCAAGCTGGTAGGCACGCTACAACAGGTCGTATCCCAAAACTTCTATCAACACATTTATGTACATCATCTAGAAGAAATCAATGGTAGTAATATGGAATAAGATATTTCAAAAGTTAAACAAATTTTTGAAAAATATACTTTAATACAGTAATTATAATTATAAAAGAAAAAAATCAAATATTAAAGAATTAAATATACTTTCCCTATAAAAGTTAACATACTCTCACTTTCAAAGATGTTTTGTCAGTAGTCATGAAATGCTTTGCAATGTTATACATCTAACCCCCGAAGAACACAGTACTTGAAGAACAAGAGTTTCTAAGAACACGGATACCTTCCCCCGAATTACACGGTTTCAAACTACACAATTTTCGAGTAATTCTTTTGAAAAAAAAATAAAATACATATATTATTTGATATAAAATTACAGAAGTTAAAAATTTAGAGTAATATTCTCGTCAATTACATCAGCGATTAATGAAGTTTTAAGCTTTTTAATACTTTTAGTGTTTCAGAATTATATTTTTCCCAATTAATTTGACTGAATAATTTATATTTTATAGAGTTTTCCAATCTTAGACCAACATTATTATTCAATTTATTTATTTGAAAGATTTTTAACCAATTGTATCAGTACAATTGTAGTTATTTTTTCATTATTTTGATTATTTTTTATTTTCACAGTTGAAACGGAATCCCGTTCTTTGCAGTCTTGAACAACACGGTTTCAAAGAACATGGAACCAATTAATCGTGTTCTTTGGGGGTTAGGTATTAGGATACAAGCAGAACCCGTAGAAATTCTACGGTTGGAAATAGAGTTCTCCTAATCATAATTAAGTGACAATTCAGATTAAATAAGGTCTTTTAATCATATTGAAGTGAAAAAAATTACTTAATTACAGTGATTACCTCGATGCGAATGGATTCAACCACTTTCTAGTTGTATGAGAACGCAATAACAGGGATCGAGGAAGCATCAATTTTTTTATGAAATTTTTTATTAAAATTATTTTTTAACAAAAATCAACATGTTCAAACAAGTCTCCACATCAGGACCTTTAATTTGATACCACAACTATTAAATTAGTATTAATTTATTTTGAAAAGTGCAGCCTATGTCGTTTTTGATAAAATTCAGAAGTACCCTAAGAGGAATGAAAATCACTCCTCTTCTCATATACTAACAAGTATTTATTTTTTTCTTAGTTGAAATAAAATATAATAGAAGAAACTTTTACTAAAAAGTTATAAAAATTAAAAAATGATAAATGACATTCTAGAACAGGTAATGGAACTTTAGTTTCATTTTGGCAGAAAGTATAAAAAAAAGTAATCATTTAAGTGTGTTGTCTTATGTATTTTTATGTCTATACAAACTGAATAGATGTTAAACCATTTTTCTTGTTTAAAAGTATTATTTTGTTCTTGTTTCAAGAAGGCAGAAGCCTTTTTCTTTGTCATCAACAGACTCCTTCTTTATTCCTGATTAACTAAAAATACTCTTAAATAGAAGTCAAAACCAATTCATTTGTATTTATCATTCAGATTAAATTTAATCTTAATAACTAAATTATTAAGTATTCCAGTATATTTGCTTTTGCATTGTTTTCCAGAAAGGGCTTAAAAAGATTTGCAAAATCATTATTAACAAGTAATTGAATAGCTATTTGAAAACTGCTTGAAATAGGCAGGAAGTTTCTTCTAAATATTTTCTGAAACTAGTATAAAAGAAGTGAAATCACTATAATTTTGAATTTTTAAAATGCATTGCGACTTATAACTGATTATTTTAATAATAATAATAATAATTTTCAAATTTGGACAAAAGAGTATCAGTTTTTCATAACTGTAGAAATCTCAAGAGGATTTTGGCAATTAAAATTTATGAGGTCATTCTGAAAGAATAAAATTTAAGAGGAGAGTGACAACTAAATTCTCAAAACTGTCGATATCAATTTTATTCTTTTAAAAAAATAACTTTGGAGAAAATAAATAAAATTTCTCACTTTAAATAATATTTTAACTTTATAAAAATATATCAGTTGACTGTCCTGTAAAATCTGAAAACAAGTTTATTTTATTTTATTTTACCATAAATTTAGAATTATTAACATTAAAAGTGCAGATTATAAATCCAAAATACATTTTAAAAATTTAAACTCTAATTATTGGGTTGGCCAAAAAGTTCATTCGGTTTTTAAGTAACAATAAAAGACACATTTTTCATTGTCACCTATGCTTTTATTGAACAACGTCTTCAACGATTTGTTCCACTACCTTCTGCCATCTTTCAGGAAAAATCATCTTTCATAATTTCCAAAACTCTTTATCTTTTTGAGCAAAAAAATATTCCAGGTGCCTTTAGTGTCTTCCAGGGAACTGAATTGTTTCCATTAAGAGAATTTTGTAAAGACCGAAATCAATGGAAATCCGAAGGTGCAATGTCTGGTGAATAGGGAGGATGAATCAGAACTTCCCAGCCACGATGTAACAGTGTTTGTCTGGTCATCAAAGAAACATGTGGTCTTGTGTGTTTATTGTCTTCCATCTTCAATATTAAATTGGCGACACAAAATTCACCAATTTTCATCAGTTTTTGTTTTAAATGCAAACTGATACGACAGCTGTCACAAAACAATCTAATAAAATGGTGTCGAATGACGTTAAAAACACCTAAACCCTACTAGAGCCTAAATACATAAAAAAAAAACGACGAACTTTTTGGCCAACCTAATATTTCTGGAACATTATATTAAGTATTCAAGAACAGTCGGTTAAAGATGACTCGAACTATAGATGATGTTAAATATCACCTTATTGATAAGATCTAATAAAGCAAAGGGAAAAAAGAAAATCTTTTTAAGGCCAACATGATACATATAAATTTTGATTGACCTAAATTGTGTTAGGATTGGAAAAAATTAATGACACTTACTGTTTGCTTCTGTCCATTCAACTTTATTAACATAGAAGCAAATAAAATACTGAAAATCAAGTAAAACAGGTACCAGACTATTTAGTTGATCTGCCAGCCAGAAATCTGCAAACCCAACGTAAAAAAAGGGGGCTGTGATAATTCGAAACTAGAAATAAAACAAAGATTAGGAATTATTAGTTAAAAAAAAAAAAAGCTATCCCAATAACGTACCTTGTATGTGTTTACAGTATGTAATATAAAATTAGTATCTCAATATAAACACTCCATTTTCAATTAGTGAAGAATCAGTGGTTGTCTTTAACAATTAAATGAATCCTAGAAAATTGATTATTTATAATCATAATTAACAACAATAACTAACTATCATATAGTTTCAGTAATTTACTGAAGGTATAATTCAATATTTACTGAACAATGATGAAAAAAATTGATGCAAATTTATTATACACTCATGTCCGTAAGTTATATGGAATCGCCAGTACATATAAATGGCACTGATGCATTGAAATCGAGAGGTAATGGCAACGTTATCTGGCACTCCTGAGAGGATTAATGGAAGTTCCTGCAAGGTTGGTGGCAAAGGAAACCTGTAGCGCCGGTTGCAGTTGGTTCGGTTAATTCGTGCTTTGAAGAACTCATTGATGTTGTGCATTTGAAAGCATTGTTGATGCTTTTTAATAACGAAATATGATCTGTAGGCTCAAAGAAACCATATTGATGACATGATACATGGTAGTACCATAGAAGAATAGAGGCTGGCCACACTTAAGAGACAAAGAGTCCCAGGATCTCAATATTCCACTGAGCGTCATTTCTAGGCTTTGGAGAAGGTTGCAGGCTGGTGAGGATGTTCGAAGGCAGTATGGACAAGCTGACCCACATGTCACAACTGCACGATAGGACTGTATTTGGCCATAAATACTTGATGCCACACAACCAGCACAGCAAATGCACAAGCCCTCACAACAGCCTCAGGACTACCGTATCAAGACAAACAATTTATCGTCAGCTACATGAGGGTGCCCTGTTATGCAAGGCAGTCCGCTGTTTCCATTCACTTCACTGTAGAGTACATGCTGTCCCACCTAACATGGTGTCACTAAACCCCTTGCTTGGACCCTACACCAGCGAGACAGTGTACTTGCCCCGTTGTCCTAGTCCTAGGAAATGCTGGACAACCTTATTAACTGTATGCTGAACTGCTGTACCACATATATAGCCATTTGTGGTAACCATATATCATATTAAACATTTCCAAGACCACCAAGGTGGCATTCATGACACAAGTGGTGTCATGTGTGCAAACCTCGTGTTCCTTTTTATCTGTTTTTCTGTAAGTCGAGTGAATCCATATTTCTGTTTTTGCTTCATTTTATCTTTTATGTTGTCATAGACCTCCTGACCTAAGTTTCCCACAGCTGGATGAGGCAAAACCATCCCAGATAGCAGTTCCTTATGGACATGAGTGCATACACTTATTTAAAAATCATATATTTTACTATACAAAAATAATTGAACATTTATAATGCGACTTTTACAAAGCAAGTTACGAAAAGTTTTTAAAAGCAACAACTAAAAAATTAAAATATCTGTGTTGTATTTTAATAATAAAAAAAAGAAGTTCTTATTCTACAATTGAATACTTACAAGTCTACGGATCAACCAAAACCTTGCTTCATGACGGAATGTCCGGGTAGGGTTAAACAGAAACAAGGCCATTATACAAAGTAAAGCTAATGGATTGGCATACGGTGGTATACTGAGTGAGCTACTATATAGAAAACTAAGAACACTCAGTGCCCAGAGAACACCAAATATACCTGCCATCTGAAAGAAGAAAAATATTACTGTCAATGTTAAATTTAAATAGGTAGAAAAAATTCTGTTTTGCATACTATATATGACACAGTAAAATCAAAAGGATAACATATGTAATAGTTGAACAATGTATTTTAAAAAAGGAAAACAACAATCCAATTTTCATATAAAATGTGTTTACTTTTAGAATACTATCTTTAACTTAGGAAAAAAACCTTTCACAGTAAAAAAAAAACAAAAAACAAAAAAACCAATTTAAGTCAATATATTGTATTTGCTTTAAAATACTTTATTAACACTCTTTTTTATGTTAAATTTTAATTTTTTAATTTTTGTTTATAAAAACCTTGAAAAAGTGTTAAGAAAGTAAAACGAAATATTGGAAAATGTCTACGGTGTAGAGTTTTCAGGAGTTTATTTATGTGTTTATCTATTTTTAAGAAGACGAAGAAAAGATATTGATGTACAGTTTTTTGAACAATCACAATTTATTTGTTTGCTTCAATTGACTAATGCACACAAATAAAATAATCAGTAATGACTGGTTTACTTACATATATGCCGTTATATAAATAAATGGCTGGTGTATTTATATAACGTAATTACTGTTATATAAATACCAGTTATATATAAGTTAAATGATAATTCAAGTTTTGTATAAGTAAAATATCTTTGTAATTCAAGTCATTACCATTTCATACACTACCAAATAAAATAAATAGAATATAAGAATATTTCAATAATAATAATAATTAGCAACTTTTTACTTCATAAATAATACCTCATCACACTTAAAACATAAATAAATATAAAAAATACGCTTTATACGCAAATTTTCGGAAAGATAATTCGACTTTCCTTTATCAAGCTACATGATGACACAATAATTTAAAAATAACAAAACAGGATAACGAGCAAACTTCAAAGCCTTTAAAATTTCAAATAACTGTTAAATAACTGTATTTGCTGTTAATTGTTAGTGCTGTTAGCACGTTTTGGAATTATTGTTTGTTGTTTTTATTTTATTTTTGTAATTTTTGTATTTGGGAAGAGGAAAGTGGTTCCTTTCCTTATGGAAATTAGACATGAAGAAGTGAGTTCCGTTTAGGATCACGGAATATCGCACGGGTTGTAAAGAGTTTATTATTAAAGTGTTATTTGAAAGGATAACGAGCATTAATTTAACAAAATATGTAACCTAATACAATAATGAGAATCATATCATTACTTACATACTGACAACAATAATCCAATAATTTACTAATAATTAACTTTTTATTTAAATAAGATCTAACTGACAGATCATTAAAATGAAGATATTTATTTGACAAATTTTGTAAATGCCAAATTTGCATTTTTACAAACGATTGTTGGTTACACCTTACTTCTTCCTAGATTTAAGGTATGAATTCCAATTCTGTCGTTTGTCAATTGAATTACATTCCTATTTACTTCATCTCCTGCTTCAACAAAATAAAACAAAACTTTGTTGATCATAAACAAAATAAATCATAAAAATGTAAGTTAAGACTTAAATTTTTCACAACAGTCGAGCTTGTTTCTAATACATTAATTGTCTCTCTTTTACTGAAGAATTCTCTAAAAACAGACAGTTAAGTCACGTTATAGGCCTACATAGCCCTTAGAGTCGCAGGAGATAAAGTTCCCGGCCTTTCCTAACCAATGGAAATAAGTTCAGATCATAATTAACAGAGTGGGGGAAAATATACATACAAATGCGTTTAATTTATCGAGGAAAATTTCTCTACACCAATGCATTTTGTTATTATTTTTTTAATGTATCTTATATAATTAATAAGTGAATATAATTTTGTGTTAAAGCATAAATTTAAAGGTGACCCATAATAATGATAAAAAAATAATAATAATAATAAAAAAGGAAGTACATTAACATAAGGAAAAATAAAAAAAAAAGTTAGGAAAAAAACAAAAACAAAATGTTGGTGGAAAATAAGAAACGCAAAAAGAAAAAAAAAAAACTCCATATGGATATTGAGAAAAAATGATTGAGGGGGAAAAAAAAAAAAGGATCTTTGGGTAAACGGATTTGAACCGGCAATCTCAGGCACGAGTCAGAGAACTTACCCATCAAGCTATAGCTAACAACTGAAATGAGATGGTTGCATTTCTAACATTTAACCTAATAGTGAAAAATTCAATGAAAACTGTACTAAATATCTTGAACATGGGGATGGGAGGCTGAAAATATCCTATTCCTATGGTGTTTGGGCCTCTGAAAACAATGGTAACATTTGTCGATCCGACCTTCCATTCGAGAGTTGTTAGGGGTGGACAGACAAGGACGGACAGGACAACCGCAATAGCTATCGATTTTGGTTGCTATCACAATAGCTCCCAATAGCTCGGGTCGCTAAAAATAGTAAAAAGGATATATAATAATATAACGGAGTATTTTATTATGAATTTTAATTATTGAAGGATATCTGTTTAAAGATTTTTCAATCTTCCCAAGTCATTTGTTTTGTTTTTTTTTACTACTACTTCTTCTACAGAATTTAAAGCCCTTTTTTAAATGGCTTGACTGAGGCCACACTGCTATTGTTCTTAGTATTTGGAGCCTTAATGCAGACACAATTATGTTTTCCATTTTGGTTCTTATCACAGAATACATCTAGTTTGAGAAAAAGCAACACAATTACAAGAAATTCGATATTGCTTTGAATTTCTTGCTTCTTAAAGTTTTTGTTTATTAATTTAAGGAAAAACTTAGAAAAATCAAGTTGATAAAAATCATACTGTCTTATCACATCCTCACTTTCGTACAAAATCGTGAAACTTGATACAAGAGACATCAAAGAGAAATTTTATGAGAAAAACAACGGTAAAGTTCTCATTAGAAACCAGTCCATAGATTATATTTTCAAGATATTTGATTTGTGAGTTAAGAGCGGTTTTGACATGTGCATCAATGACTTTGTTAATTACAACTGACAGAAATTCAGGAATATGTTCATTTCAAGGAATATATTAAATCTGCTTAATACCAAAGATTTTCAGTATTGTAATTCTGCAATTAATACGTCATATTAAACTTTACAATTTTGTTTAGATTGCTGCTCTTAAAGCAAACTGATTAGTGTTCAATAAATTACATATAGAAGCATTGTCCTGGAATGAATAAGAATGTTACACCCTTCAAATGATGATCATAAGAAATTCTTTCACTTTTGTCTAGAGAAACAGAGGACTTCTATTGTTCTATGATAATAATAGAGTCTAACAGAATCTTCTTCACTATGTATCATCTGTAAAAACTCTCTTTGGCAACCACTGTGAATAATCTCTTCCAAAATTTAAATAACAAAATATATTTTTACAATAAGAATTGAAAAAGAAACCTCTTAGTTTCTTTGGTATTATTTGTATGAAATTTGCATATAATTCATTTAAACAAATGGTAAACTACATAATAACAAATTGGAACACTTAAAATGAAAACGGCACTGAATTCTTTTTAAGATTCGAACGATCTTTATTAAAAACAGATTAGGATAGTGACTGAAATTCTTACCTCCATGAGATGCTGTTCTGAAAGATGATTACGAGGATCTAACTCAAAGATTAAAACATGATTAACGCCCGATGATCTCCAGCCATAAACATTTATTCCCATGAGAAACAAAAAAAGGATGATAAGTAATGTCGGTCGATACAGACGGAATGTTATCCGCCAATCATCTCCATCTTCGTGGAATACAGCTAAAACAAAATGGTTACAGGGAATCAGCTTTAATAATGTTGGTAAAAAAAAAAAAAAATAATTAATGATGTAACATCTTTAAGACTTAATCTTAGATTTTTAAGACTTAATAAAAGAGTTTCTAACAAATTTTATACAGTGAAAACTCGATTAACCGTCACTCTCTGTTAACCATCATCGTTCGCAAAACCTATTTCTCCATAAAGTATGGGACATTGCCGCAAAAAAAAGCTCAAACCTCGAAAGAAACAGAAGAAAATGACTGATTACAGCTTTAAGATATAAGCCTTATTATCTAGTAATGTTTTATGTTTCTATCATTATTATTATGGTTTGGTGTTTGACGATATCTATTTGTTACAGACAGATTTTTCTTTGTATTAATTTATTGTTTGCCTTTCGTCCCAAACCAGCGCTGAAATTTCGTTACTGAACATGTTTATTGCGAAATTTCTGTTATCTGTCTATTCGGTTAACCCGTCATATTCCCGGTCCCGACAGTGACGGTTAATCAAGTTTTCACTGTACTACATTTTAATACCTGATAAAATGACAGCCATTATCAAAACAATAAATGCTCCTAGAAATAGGCCAACTTTGAATGTAGTCCACGGTGATTGCTGTAATAGTAACAAAGTTACAAGAATATAAGTGAACCAATAAAGGGGAGAATATAATATTAAAGTAAGATGCTAGAAAAAGTAACTGAGGATAAATCTAAAAATTTTTGTAGTCTCTGAAACTTAATTTTTAAAACTAAAGATATAAATACAACAATAAGCACTGCATCAAGTCTAAAGTCTTTGAAGCATAATTACGTGATGCGAATACATTAGAGATTAAAAGAAGAGAAATGCACATGCTAATTAAAAGTAGATTAAAGACATACAACAAAGAATACTATAAAATCTTAAGAAAATCAAGATTCGTCATTGCCCTGAACAAAACAAGTTATAATGATACATCGGAAGCGCAGTGGTGCCTCAAAGGAAAAAATACACAATGAAAAACTCCCAATGAAAAATTAGTGAGAAAATTCATGTGCAAGCAGTGCGCCAGCTTTGATGAATTTTTTTAAAGCATAAAAATTCAAACTGCGCATTTGAATTATTAATAATAACAGGATGTCACCTGTAAATAATTTGGTGTCGCCCATTGCTATAACAAGTTACAGTAAACAAAATTTTGAAAAAACGGAATTAAAAAAGAGCCAGCAATGAAAGAAATCAACATTACTATCAAATAGTCTTAAACTCACTGTGGTACGTCATTTGGAGTTTTCTCTCCCATTCAATTCTCTACTCTTTATTACATTGTGATGTAGTAAATAATAGGGTTTTTCTGTTTACTTCTTATCAGGAAGCATTTTTAAAACCAAGCAGTCTGACATAAACCAAATACCCACTTCTATACAAAACTTTTTAGAAATTAACTTTTCAGAGTAAAATTTGAATTTTCATTTCTAGCAGCTTAAATTACTTATTTCTCAAGTTGCCGTCTACAATTTTAAACCCTTCAAAAATATTAAGGAACACACATTTTAAATATGCATAGTTCAAGCTAATACAGTAGCCAAATAATGCAGTATTCTGTCAAAAAAAAACAGATATGTCAATCAAGCTTGATCGATAACAGAGGTGGTTAAGTTTACCTTTGTGGAATAGCACTATGGCCAAAATAGTGGCCATGAATTTTATAACGGTAGATATTATTCATACCCAGCTCTGAAATTTAGATCATTACAGTCCATTTGTTAGATTTCACACAAAATACTAGTATCCTCTACACTCTAGGACATTTCAAAGCAAGTTATTTCTGTAGCTCTGTTTCCCAGTGAAATTTTGATGGGAAAATTCTCCTGAAAATTGGTGACTGTATGAACAGCGCCTGTTATTTTCCATGGAAATGTGGCCTTGATAACCGCATCTTCTAATTCACTGCAAATTCAGTGATGTCCCACAAAAAGAAACACTGGAGATCTAATTCTACAATAGACATAAACTATTGTCTCCCTGAACAAACTATTAACAAATTTAACTGCATGTCATTAAGCTACAATACACATGGACAGCGCTTAGAGAAATTGACTTTTCTTGGATTTGTGGTCAACAGATTCTGTTCAAGATACATTTATTAACATTAGATTATTTACGTTTTAAGAAAGGAAACAAATCGCATCCACTTTCCTTTTCTCTTCAATGCTATTTAACAAATAAGACGTAGCTAATACACTAATTTGTCAATGAAGAGGACAGATATTATTCTACCTTGGCAAATTGTGTATTACAATAGGGCTGCTGCTGTATATTAGCAAGTCACAAAACTGAGATAGTATATGTAATATCTTAAATAAGACTTTTAAAATAAAAATAATAATGGTGAAGAATGTAGAATGGCAATAACAAGCGGGTTTGAAAACACCCATCGGACAATTTACAAATGCTAAAAGGTCAGGCCATTGTCAGAGACAGATGATGGATCTTACACAAAAACATCATTAAAGAAATGAATAACAAAAATCCCTGTACAGAAATAATTCAGGGATCATAAAAATGGCAAGGATTTTAAAATGGAATGCAGGCAGTCTGATATTTCAATACTGTTTCTTGACACATGATGGATAGCAGAATAGGCTTAATGCTCTCAGAAGCCGCAAGGTGAATCATGGCAGTCACAAACAAATGTGTGGCATGATAAAATCAGAGTTGGAAAGTTACTTTATAAAAATAACTGTGTTATAGTTACATTTTTATTTTTATGTAAGTAATTTACAATTACTAGAAAAACACTAACTGTTACTAATTACGACATAACTTTCGATCCCTGAATAAATGTTTGTGTATGTAGTGACTGTGGGTGGCAGGAAAGCCAAGCACTGCAACCGGAGGTCTATTGTGTTAACCCACAGAAGTAAAGACAGATGGAGGGAAACACTGAGAAAGTATGGTGGGAGAACTGCAGGGGATACGGGAGAACCCCGAGAAAACCTACTCAGCGCGGATCATACACCATCACGAAACCCACATGAGAACCTAACCCCGGTACTCAGAGTGAGAGGCCAATGTCACCACGACAACACCAACAGCACAGCCTATCCATGGATAAAAGAACTTTACAGTTCCTTATATGTTATGATTCTTTAAAATTTTTAAATATATGCCATAAATAATTCTACAAAAATGCTGAAATGCTTTTGGGAATAAGTTTTTACAGAAACATCAAAATTAAAACAACTGACAAGCCTGTGTCGAATATTTCCAATTATATTATATAGTGGATAAATACCAACTTCAGAAAGGTTTGAATTCATCTAATGGTCAAATGTTACTATTATAAAATATTCATAAAATTATCTTTGTTGAGAAGAATACACAGTCTATGGGAATAATATAAAATCCTCAAGACCAGAAATAAAACCTCTAAAGCTGAAGGTAAAAACTGATATTGATGATCAAAATAATGAAAAAAATATTTCGACTCCAAAAATTCTAGCACATATATTAAAGATAATCAATATGTGAATGGTTAATTAATAAAGTGTTGATAAATCTAAGATATAATTATAATTTACTTTTTCACCCAAGGGTGGAACTCGTAAACGCTTCATAGCCTTTTGTCTGTCGCCACCTTCAAGTTCTGAGGTAAATACAGCCTGCAAGAAATCAATTAATAATAAATTTTAATTACAATGTGTTAACAAACTTAGAAAAGCAAAGACAGTTATTATTTCAAAACAAATATATCAAAAAATAGCTGCATTTAAAGATATACAATGGTTTTTTTTTGAGATTATATCTCATTAAGAGCATAAATTTTCTAATCAATCAACAATAAAGCACAAAAAAATTGTAACAAATGTAATAAAAATGTAACATGTTATTAAAATATTAAACTTTGTTTAAATGCAACAGTAACAAGTATAATTTCAACAGAAAGTGAAGTATATACTTATCTCGTACACTATTCAACCTACGGGATATTAATATTACTCAATTTCTTTGTTGCTTTAAATCACAGTCTGTTACTAGAGTAAGTTTATGGATTTTGGATAAGAAGTTGCTGAAGTTATGTTGTTAATTTAGATTTTACTTTTCTTTCAAATAATTCGGTTTGAGTTAAAACTGTAACTCCCTTTAATCCCATTGCAAACTGTACTTTACTAAGTCTTGGCAGTTAACATTTGGTCGATTTCTATTAAAGTATATTATGATGTTAAACTTTACTAATACAGCAAATAAAATACGTAAACAGAAAAAAACAAAAACCACGCCACACACTCTCCTCCCCACCGTTTTTTTTTTTTTATCTGAATGAAAAATAGGCTTATGTGGCTGTCACACCTGCGTTCATTTGTTTCCCTCCCCTATCAACTTTTGAACCACTGAAGTGGTATTTGAAAGTTCAAAAATCAGGAAACTTGCCAAAAACATTTCCTTCAAAACTTCAAGAAATGACAGCAAAATGTGATATTACCGTCTTCGGCTAAAGGTTAACAACATATTTATTTTTCTACAATCACTGTATTGTACAGAAAGTAGGTTCTGAATTCTTTGAGGAACTTCTTCTGGGAAGTCCCCTCAAGAACGCCGACCCCCATCCCATGAAAGACAACAACTAGAAATCGTTTTGCTGAAACTAATAAAGTTTCCCATCATAGCTTCGTTATAATTTTCTAATATTAACAAGGATTTTAAAGTAAAAAACCTTACCTCCGTTTCTTCAATAAGCTTATCAATATCTTTGTTAACATAAAAGGGTGCAGTATCCACATTTGCTTCCCTCCACTTAGCTCCACAGTCAGTCTGCATCAACTACACTCAGAAAAACAGGATTATTATTTTTAATCAATATTCTGAAATTAACTGCTGTTTAATAGTAACAAATACAACATCGAATTTATAAAATAAAACAAATCTATGAAATGTACTTTTAAAATTGTAACATACAATGTTATCAAGATTATTGCTCGGTTATGTGTCTAGAACTTCAAATCTTAAAATGCTATGGATAAGATTCTCAACTGATTTAAGCTGTGATCATAAAATAAATTATTAGTATTTTTTAAAATTCAGTCAATAAATATCTTTTGATGCAATAGTCTACATAAAGAGAAAAAAAGGAATTGAAACGCATTTATTTGTATAATAAATGAATAAACATGATTAAAAGGGTGGTATTAAACCGAAAGCTTCGGAATATTTTGCGTATTCAATCTTCAGGGACGACACAAAACGTTTAGGACGACACAAGGTGGGGGATACATAGCGAGGTAGTCATAGTAACTCCCTCACTCTGTATCTCCACCTTGTGTCATCCTAAACATTTTGTGTTGTCCTACATGTTTGTGCTGTCCCTGAAGACGGAATATGCAAAATATTCCGAAACTGTCGGTTTAATACCACTCTTAATATCCTGTTTCTTTCTTTTATTATACAAGTACATTTCATTTCTTTTTTCCTCTTTATTTCATTACACACAAGTTAAGGCTTCTTATTAGTAGCCTATGTAATCTAAATATCTGGCTAATTAAAAAAAAATTTGCAATTCTTTTCTTTTATATGTCCTCTGTAACTTCAATTCATCTAATTCTCTGAAATCTACGAGGTAGACAAGGAAAAAGGAAAACTCGGGTTCAAAACGAAAGGATTGGAAATAAGGGACCGAGCCATAAATAATGTTCACACGCTGAAGGAAATATTCATCTTTTCTAAAAATCTGGAATGAGTCGATTCAGCTGATGACGTTTATTTTACATGAGTAGATAAGTCTCCTTTTTCACAAATCAGCAGTCGAAAAGTGATCATCTTGTTTAGCTGTGTTAACTTTAAAAAGAAATAAAACGGTAAACTTAAAGAGTATGTATTTGCCACTTGATGGTTTGGAAATTCATATAAAGAAGTAGTGTTACAGAGATGCATGGAAAAAAAAATGTATAGTGTATATGGCAGTGATCACATAGCAGATTCAGCAATGTTGGAATTGCTTTGTAGTTATTTTCCGATGGTTGACGAGTTACTCTCCATTACTTGAAAATCACTAACAGATCAAGAATATATTTTAAAGTTGTTACAGCAAAGAAGCTGTTACTGTAGCTGTGTATGTTTAGCAATACAGCTAGTGCAACAAAAACTACAAGAGACGGAGCTTATACTCATAAATCACAAATGATGCAAATCACTGCGTGACAATGCAAGTAGGCATGACACATGAAAATAATTTAAGATCTCAAATGGTACATTTTGTGCCATCCATCAATGAATCCCTAATGAATTACAATTTTTCAAAGCTCTTCAAAACAAATTGAATGAAAGTGTTTAAATAATGATGATTAGCTTTGAAAGTTCACTGAAAACTATTTCGCCTAAAAAATCAGCCAATTTTTATACAGAAAGAATCGATAAGTTGCTGACTAAATGGCAAAAAGTTATTTTTTAATAACTTGTGAAAATATTTTTATATATCAAAATAAATTTTAAGAAAATGTAAAGGAAGTTATTTACAATTCAGCCCAATAACTACAAAAATCAAAACATTATTTCTATTTATTAATCTGATACTACATAAGTATTGAATATCACTGCACAGGTAGAATAAGAATTGACAAGACACCTATAACAGCATTTAGCTAAGCAAAGAAAAAAAGACAAAAATACTTAAATTTCTTGCCTTCTTTAAATGAGTAACAATCACCTGAATAGAATAGAATAAAATATAAAATAACACAGGATTATTCAAAATATTGCTGACAACTCTGTTTATTACAAACTACTCATTGTTTCCAACGAAGATGGTATTAAATGAAAGCAGAAATATCAAATTTTGGTAAAAATATCTTACAATCCTTTGATATGAGCCCCTTAAGTCCACAGACATCATTAATACATTAATCATATTCATGCTACACATTATTCAATGTACTTCGTTGGTCGTATCAATGTCTTGTGTGATATCTTATTGCAAAGAGACAAGTAGGAGGCGGAAGTGGGTACACACACATACATTTTTTACTTACACCCAGAAAGAAATCTGAAGGGGTAAAGTGAGATGATCAAAAAAAAGCAAAATTCATCACCGTGGTAACCATATCTAATCCATCAACAGGGCAACAACAGGGCTCTGGTCTACAAACAAACAGCGACACCTACATTTTTTTGTTTTTTTCCCCCATACGTTCGTTCCAAGTGATCTAAAAAACATCTGTGACATTTCAGAGTAAAATAGACAAACAGTGTTTTTCCCAATGTCAACAACTGTTAACACAAACTGTTAGCTCCTATCACTATTTCACTAGGCTTGAAAGTTGCCAAAGAGGTTTAGAGGGTCAGCAGCTATTTAGTTTTAAATCGTTTAATCTGCAATGTACTTTAGTAAATTATTTTTTTTTCTTAAGTCTAATTTTTCATCATGTTTACAGATTTATTATTTTTCCTCATTATACATCAAAATACAATGTGCAGATAAGTAAGGAAGTCATTTTTAAACAGATATTCATCAATAATGTTTCCAGAAAACGATAATCTCTTCAATTCAAATCATAACCTACAACGAAAATCTTCTATTGAATTCTATGTTTATTCACAATATTTCGTTTCATTGAGTTTTGTCTCAAAAATAAAGAAAAATTCTTATAATTATCAATGATTCATATATTATTGCTAGAGAAAAATTATTAATTGTTGTATATGTTATATTTGTAATCACTTGTTGTAATCACGGATGGTAAGTTCTTATATTGTTTATAAGAAAATAATTATTACGGCTAAAATCCTAAATGTATAATAATGAATTTTTGAGGAAAAAGAAAAACATTTTCCTATCCTCTAATAATCCAATGAAATTTCTTGCTAAAATGAAATAAATATTATGAATAAATATAGAATTCAATAGAAGATTTTTATTGTGTTAAGATATTCATCAACCTAATTTTTGAAATAAAATATCAAATTCCTTCCAAAAGATATTGTTTCCATAATTAAAACAAATTCCACAACAAGAAAGCACTTATTTGTATTGATTATATTTACAATAGTGGAAAAAATATTGCATAGCCTTCAAGATTGTCAGAATTGAGAAATACATGGGAATTATTGCATCATACACCTCAGCAATTGCACTACCCACTCATTACCAGTATTTAAGCCGCTGAACAGTGTGATCAGTTCAGAAGACAGCTGTCGAAGTTGTGTGTATATAAGTTTTTAAATGATTTCACTATGGGGAGATGTGTGTAAATGACTACGCGGAAGAAGAGTGTTTGTCCTCGCTACACAAGGAAGGATATACCACTAGTTTTATTGCACAGAGTTGGCTTTCATTAGTCCTCAAAGTCATGGTCTATTAAAAGAAATGGAAAGAAAATGGTAATGATGAATGAACGAAAGGCATGGGCAGGAAGAAGATATCAACACCATCCTAGGATAGGTTTCTGAAGAGATTTTCACTCAGAAACAGGATTGCCACAACTACTGACTTGAAACTGATTGGGAAAGTGTACTTTTTTTGAGGACAAGTAACACCTATATTAGGAGCCGACTTAGCAGTATGGGCCTAACCACAAGCAGTCCTGCGAAGTAGCCATTGTTGACTAAGAAGATGAAGACTGCTTGCCTCAAGTGGATAAAAGAACATAAACACGGGCAGAAAACGACTGGAAGAAGGTGGCCTTTTCTGTTGAATCGAAATTTAATCTCCATGGATCCGATGGAGTGCAGTTTGTCCTTCGTTGAGTTTCGGAAAAATACCATCCTGATTATTTGAGGAACTGTGAAGCATCCACTTGGTCAAATAGTTTGTGGGTGCATTTCCCACACAGATGTAGGCCAGCTTCCCTTCCTAAATGGTACAGTGAATGCTGCGAAATACATAACGATCCTTCGTTGACCTCTGCAACATTCTATCAGAGACAAGTTGGTGATGCCCAGGATGTCATTTTTATCATGATGGAGCACCTTGTCTTCAAGCCAAAATAGTAAGCATGTAAACATATATCCTTCCTACAAATGTGTAATATGATAGGTTACAGTTTACTTATTACTTTCCCTTCCTTTTTAGTTTCAGGTGCAAAATTATCTCGGGGAGAATCACAGAATGGTCTTACCCTGACCTGGGAATAGCCTCAACCTTAAACCAACTGAAAATTGCTGGTCTGAACTTGGGAGAAAGGTAGCCGATAAGAAGCCCCAACCCAAGAGGCAGTTACAGGAGATGCTAATCAATGTTCGGTATCATCATCTGGAGAAACATACATTCAGAACTTAATCGAATCTGTGTCGGACAGATGTGCAGCCATCATCGAGCCAAAGGG
Organism: Thereuonema tuberculata; assembly: GCA_023159025.1. Taxonomy (NCBI): domain Eukaryota; kingdom Metazoa; phylum Arthropoda; class Chilopoda; order Scutigeromorpha; family Scutigeridae; genus Thereuonema; species Thereuonema tuberculata. The sequence continues at coordinate 34,815,754 of JAFIDM010000006.1, read as the reverse complement.
AGGTTTCAATTAGCTTATTTGGGTCCAATTTTCAAATTGTTACAGTAGTGTTTGGAGTACCAAGCCATTGACTGATAACTGCAATTCACTAAAGCACATCCAGTTGTGCTGTATTAAGTGATGCATTAAATATGTTATTTGGCCGTTTCATGTGTCATTTAGTACCACAACTCTACTGCAAAAAGTTCTCTGCATTACTCACCCTATTGTTGAACATCGTCAGTACTATAGTATTTTCACAAATGACGGCTGGATGGCTGAATATACTATTTACGGAAGGGTGATGCAATAATTTCCCTATATCGTATTGACACAATACTTAATTTATACACAATATAAATAATGAAATCTTGATTTACCTTATCATGTTTCTTCAAAATTTTTCTAAACCCAGTGAAATTAAGATTTTGGTAATTTTGCAACAGAATGAGACTTAGGTAGAATTCACTGAAAGCCAATTTCAAGTCGTGCATTTTGCGGGTCTGCCTTTGAGCAATAATGGATTCCCTGTTTATTAAGAAAGGCTTCTTTCTCTGCTTCAGCCAACTAGGTGTCTTATCATCTGGTTCTGTCCGGCCTTTATAATCATTCAATTCACTTCTCAGAGAAGCAAATTTGCGGCTTGCTTCTGCTAGCTTTTCTGAAAGAAATAAAGGATGTTATTAGTATTTGGAAAACTAATGCAGTAAACAATTCGTAACAAAAACAGATACAAAATGAATCTCTTAACCATTTTATAAAATCAATGTTAGTTCCAAAAAGACAAAAATATAGAAATTAGAACTAGCTATCAGAACAACAGAGATATTATTAAAAGAGACTGCCATGTCTTAATAACATGGATTTAGGAATTCGTAGATTAACATAAAACAGATTAGTACACTTCAATTTCCAGTTCAATCAGCAAGGTTTGCAAAAACTGCAAATAGGACTGAGGCTGAGCGCACACCAAACAAGCAAAACTGTTTCAAACAAAAACATTTTGCTTTGGCATGCCTTTTCAATGCTTTTGAATATAAACAACACACACCAAACAAACAAAATGTTAGCAAACATTTTGCTTGTTGAACAAACATTTTGTTTGGTGAAAAAGCACGTTTTGAGCATTTTTGCTCATTGAACAAACATTTTGCTTGTTGAACAAACACGTTTGGATCATGTTTGTTGCAAAAGCATGGATCATTGTTCATCCAGCAAACATTTTGAGTTATGCATATGTGGAACTTGTTACCAAGCAATATCATCAATCCACCTGTGTCATAGTCTGGTTTCCATTGTAAACAAAAATGGAGATCGATGCAAAACAGTTTCTTGTGTTAGTAGAGAGAGAGATTATATTTATAATTATACTTTGAAGGAGCGTTCACAAATAGCATTTAATATAAAATGAAATGTGCTTATTGTGATTCGTGGAAAATTTTTAAATTTATGTTCATCCGATCGTAGATCTACAATAAATTTATCCAATGTGCATACACCTGTTCTTTTTTGATTTATAGGAGGAACCCATATGCGTTCTGTTTTCCTTCATTTAAAGTTCACTGTAGCCAGTACCACATAACAAAGCAGACTCCAAAATGACAAATATTGTAGGACTCCAAAATGGCGCTTTATCGCTGCTGTTATCACAAAGCAGAATGTTTTGTTTTTCAGCAAGATGTTTTTATATCCAGCAAAATGATTTGCTCGCCAGCAAAACCTTTTGTTCAAAACAATTTTGCTTGTTTGGTGTGCACCCAGCCTGAGAAATCTTAATTCTTTGCACTAAGAATGAATATGAACCAATGAGAACAGTAATACTTTATTTTATTTTTATAATATTTTTTTTTAGACATGGATGAGTTATAGTGATAAGACGACTCCAGATGTAACTTGGTTGTAAAGAAAATATAAATTACATGGAAATGCATGAGCTTTTTGTCAAGAAAATAAAACAAATAGCAATGTTTACAGATTTACAAATGAAGAATAAATCAAAATATGGTTCATTTTGCTTATGAAATAAGCATTAAATGGGAGAGGGTCAGTGACATGGTTGTCACAGACACACAAGATGGATAATCATGCAAGCTTACACATATATACTTCTAAAAAATCTGCAAGAATAGTATAATCATAAACTATGATGACCAGCATCATCAATGAACCAAGTTTATAAATAAAAAAAAGCTAGATATGTTATTTAAAAATTTAGAAGATAATTGATATCAATTCTCACTGTGTAAATTTGAAAGCAGAGCCTCGGTAATCCGATCATCCGTGTAATCCAAGGTGAGACTGAGTCCAAGGTCAGTCAGTATCAGTCTGTTTGCTATTGTGATCGGTTCGTTCTCATTTATTTTGTTCAGTTCAAGTTAAATTTTGCAAAAATGACTGGAAAGGCCAAGAAAAAGTTTGACCTTGGACAGTTTTTTAAAGTTGTAAATGCTTATAAAGAGTCTTCTTTTAATGTAACCGGGTAACATTTTTAATGTATCTGTAACTTTAATATCTATTGTAAATTAAATTTGATTCGTTTTACTTTGAAAATTCCAGTTTTTTTTCTTTTTTCCGTGTAATCCGAGTTTTTTGTAATCCGAGGTACCATCAGCCCCAATTACCTCGGATTACAGGGGCTCTACTGTATATAAATTTTTTGTTTTCAATTTTACGCACAAATCTTCATATTCAAAGAATGGCTCTCTGTTTTAAAACCTTATGTGAAAGACTGAGTCACAATTAATGAATAATCATTGATTTTAAAATCAAAGCAGGAAAATGTTTTACATACATAAACATTATATTTTAGGATATGAAAACATCAGGAAATTTCTTCAAAATATGAAAAAGAAAAAAAAAAAAAGCTTGTATTTTATAATCTGCTGAATGTAAGTGAGATATTCTTATACATTAAAAACTCGTTTATCCGAATTTGATGGACAGTGCCCGTTCCGGATAAATGAAATTTCTGATAATCCGGAATATACTGTATTTAAACATGTACTGTACATAAATGTCACTTAAAGGCTAACAAACAAGCATAAATAAAAATTTATGGAATTTTAATTTTGTGTTATTATATGCTTGTATTTAGGTCCAAGGTCAGCAAACTTTTAGTGACATTTACGAAACTTTTTAGCCCACGTTAAAGGGTTTTAATGTACTGTACCTGTTACTAATATTAATAACATTAATGTTATTAATAGTGTTACAGTTACATAATCACTTGCGTACGCTATTAAATATTGATTATAGTGATGGAAAAATGTTTTTGTGCATTTTTAAAATATTCTAAAAATCATTTAAGATAAACCAGATTTTCAGATAAACGCGATTCGGAAAAATGAGTTTTTAGTGTAATCCAATCTTAATCAAAATTTTCAATTTAAGTTGCCCATTATAAATTCACCAAAACTATTTTTGTTAAGAGAATGCTTGATATATTTTGTATATATACATGAACAGATAATAGCAAATGTTGTAGCTCTTTTAAATAAACTTTAAAAAAAAATCAAGAGTAAAAGAAATTAAAGCATGAAAATGTTTTTAAATATGCGTTTATTTTATTTTTTATTTTGTCCAAAATTGGAGATTCGGTACAAATCTTTGATGTCCGACACTATTGTGTACGAACAAACATCAATGCCAGAAAAAATCTTGGCTAGGTTTTCTTCATTCACTGAGAACAAGACTCATTCTTGTACTTTTTTCAATGAATTACCTTCTTTGTGTTTCTTCAAAGCACAGTATGAATGGTGCAGGTAAATACAGTCTCCTTACGTAGCAATTCCCAGTTCATTCTCTAATATTTCTTTTTTAACTGCGTATTTAATTAATATTTATTATGGCATCACTGAAGTTTTCTTAGGCTTTATGGAATGTCAACTCAACACTTGATGTTATGCAATTATGAGTTACATCATTCAAACACTTTGTTATTTTAGCATTAGGAATACACAAGTGATGATAATGTCTGTACAAACAACCCAGATTGACAAAGTAATAATAGAAATGATTGCATCATTACACCAAGGCCCAAAGGAAACAATAAAAAAAGGAAAGGGACTGTTTGAAGATGGAAGGCTTCCACGTTGGAACTTTGCCAATTAGATAAAAACATTATAATTTCTAAGTGTCACCAAAAAGGAAGTACAAATAAAAACTGCGTTAAGTGATAGTTTTGATCCTGTTTGCAAATTCTGACATAAGTAGAATACTGTGATCGTTTTTCATCCAATATATAGTGCGACAAAAGCAATTAGTCAAGAAAAGGAGACAAGACTTCAGAGAAACTAAATATGAAAAATTCTTGGAACACTCAGCTATGCAGGGAAGCTTGGTTATCATGTTGACCTACATATCAGCAAAATGTTTTGGTAAGTAATAATGTCAGCTTTCAAACAAGTCTGACTCTCTAAATTTCTCTAGAAGTAATATTGACAGAATCAATTGCAAAAAATAAATTATGTTTGGTTTTCCTCCATTTTCTCAACAATGAGAAAAAAAAAACGGAAAAAAAACAAACAAGATTTACTTTTAAATAGATTATAAAATTTGAAGATTTTAAAATGGTGTATTTTATAAAAATAGAAAAAGTCAAAACTACAGGAAATATTACCAGTAGTAATTTACAGGTTGTAAATTATTAAAAATTAAAAGGAAGTATTAAAATAAGAATTATATATAAATTAGAAGAATTATAAGGAATACTTCATTTTAAAGCGGG
>JAFIDM010000006.1:34784790-34799834 GCA_023159025.1 Thereuonema tuberculata | reverse complement strand
TTCTTATTTTCCTAACTTTTTTTTATATTTTTCTTAACGTTATTGTACTTCCTTTTTAGCGGTCCCATGTTACAGTTAACATAGGGAACCGCTCTTGCTTTTGTGTTGTCTGTATGTCACACTCTGTAGTGGCCAAACGGTTAGAGATATTATAATGAAACCTTCACCATTGTGTTCAGCATCAAAAAGTAGGTGACCACGTAAAAAAAAATCAGACCTCTAGGACCCCTCCCTGATCCCCAAAATTAACGTTTTCCATAGCAGTGTTAGTAAAAATGATATCAATTAATTAATCAGTATCAATAATACTGATGCTTCACACATAACAATACTAACAATTGCCAACAGGACGTCATTGTTAATATTTACAAACGTATTGTTTCATATATTCTTTAACGTATCCAAATGATGCACTAAGCATTGTATTAGCGGCCCCTAGATTACAGCTTGCCTGTAAAACATAAAGGAACGGTCTTTCATTTATATGCTCTTGCTTTTAATTATTTTGTTTATACAATTGTGCATGTTATGGGGCCGCTTTGCTTTTGACACTGTCTAAAAGCATTAATTATTTTATTACTATTTTTAAATGTTTTTATTATTATGGTTCGGCCTTAAATTTATGCTTTAGAACAAAATTACATTCACTTGTTTTTTGTTGTTTGCTTGGATCACGGCTGAGCTTTGGGTTAAAAATGATATGTTCCTTGGGATTGAAAACCCTCTACACTAATCGAAAAAGAATTTTAGGGGATTCACTGAACCCAGACAAGAAGGAGAAAGAAGTTTGGGAAGAAATTCATGTCTCCAGACCAGAAGGAAAAGAATACCGCTGTTCTTGTACGAAATTAAACAGCAGTCGATGCTAAATCAGTGATCATACTATCAAACTCATGGAAGTTGACGATCCCGTATTTTCGTGATTTCACGTAATTTACGCGAGAATAGTCTCTATCCAGGTCTTCTCACAAAATATTGAAACATTTAAATGAATTATAATACGGGGAAATGCTTGAGACTTTTACTACATTTTAATGTATTATTAATAACTTGAAATCAGTCAATAAACAAACAATAAATTCATTATGTAGCATTTTCCTAGTGACAAGACATTAAAAATACTACATTTCTTGAGACCTGCTGAAGAGGCTAATGGCCAAATCTCGTAATTTCCGTGATTCCCGCGCAAACGTGATCGTCAAAATAAATGTGTTAGACTATAGTTGGATGTAGTTTTTAAAGATAACCTCTTCGAGAATTTTCGTTAATTGAAAGGAGATTAAGTTGCAGCAAGCAAAGTAGATTTTTCATTAAATCAAGAAAAATAAGGGATTTTACATAAGTTTGCTTTCGCGTTCCTGAGCCATTACCAGAGGGAATCTGGAACAGCTGTTTCGTCCTTATTGGGATTCATTAAGTATATTTTTATTTGATGATTGGCTCAGAAAAGCGCGAAAGGTTACGGATAGCACTCCCGATCCCGGAAGTGGTATCCCCACAAAAGCAAAAAAGAATCAAAAATACATCGTAAGCAAAATGGATTTAAATCCTTGCCCAGGTGCCTGCCAGGTTCAAAAGGAATTAAAGTACATAAGCAAAAAACATCCAGACTAAATAGTCAAAATAATAAAAAAGTTTAACGCGCATACAGATTAAATTAAATCAAGAAAAATAAGGAATTTCTGAAATTTTAGATATTTTTTTTAATGTCGATTGCAGCGCCACCACTTGCAGAGCGGTAGAAAAAAGAAATACAATACTCAATTCTAAAAGTTTCTCTGAAGTATTAAGTAACCGACAGATAACTTGATTGATGGTACTAATTTAATTTACATATTTGGAGAGCAATATAATTGAAAGAGTCACAATAATAACACTCTGAAATATACATTCGTAAAACATTCAGAGATCAATTAATTTTATGTCAAAATAATGAAACAATTTTAAATGTTCGTATCCCAAACTTACAAACGCAGTAAAATGTTACTTCAACAACTGGTAAATTATTCAAAGAAATTGAATGAAAAAGATATTACTGTATCAGGAAACCCAACTTTCCTATCTTTAGACTATTTAAAATAAATATTAAGTTCAAATATACTTTATTAAAAAAAAAAAAAAAAAGCTACTGTATTGGAAAATTACAGAATATCTTTATTCCCATATATTGGACTTTTAATTAATAAGATATAAAAACTAAGAATGAAGAAATAAACCCAAGTAAACAATTAAATTAAATTCAAATCAGAATTTCGAATAGACAGAAAAAAAAAAAGAAGTAGGAGTGGCGAAGTTTTATTGTCTTTAATTACTTTAATGTATTTTATCAGTACGGATTGCTTAAAAGATTCATTTACAAAAGATACATATCGCTATATTGCTTTTCGAAAACATGAGTCACAAAGCACTAATCTCTTTTGGCAAACCTTATCATTTCGCAAGAAGTTCCCGTGAATTTGATGATCACGTTGCAGATGTTTATATTTTAAACATTGGAAAAAAATCCTATGACAAAGTAAACTTCAAATAGGCCTATCCATTTTTCTTCATCTTCTGGTATTTCGTAACCCCTGAAATCAGTTTTATCTGAGAAACGTGATTGTTGAAGTCAACGATCAGTCGTAAATCTCCACTAAAGAGATATAAGATCTCCAAATACAGAAACAAGAATTATGACGATAAGTTTTCTGGGAAAATAGTTTTAGAAAAAAATGTAATGAAATAGAGACATACAAAACATTTATACAATGGGGAGCGAATCAGGTTCAGTGTCTAATTCTTTCATGCATGAATTATAAAAAAGTAATTATGCTTCGATTGTATAAAATTACCCATAAGTCTTTAAATTAATTAAAGATGGCTGTAGACTTAATATTTTTTATTGTGATTTTACTGGTAAAAAAAAACAAAAAAAACCTGCCTAATGATAGTAAAATTGGAGCCCATTTAATAGGTAAATACACGAGCAACAATAAATTTTCTATCTAATTGAGCCTTAAGGGGAAATCCTATCTTTAAAATTATTTGTTATCCAGATGTACTTTGGACCTTTCATACAAGATACTAAAAATACCGTTGCCGCCCTTTTTTAATTCGTTTTGTATCATTCTACAGCAATTCCCATTTCTTTTTTTTTTTTCGCCTCCGAACACCCACTGTAATCATGCAACCAGAAAAAAAAAAAAAGCCTAGATTGTACTTCGGAAATTTTGTTTCATCGCCCTTTAGTCGGCCGCCCGGAAGTGGCTGCTTCACCTGCGTCCGGTTGAGTGGCCACTATTGCTACCGTTACGTTTTGCTATTGATAGCAAACATTGTTATATATATTCTTTTTTTTTTTTTTTTTTTTTGTTAGAATAAAGTTTACCGGTACTCTATTCCCTGTAAACTTTATTCTAGAAAATATAAAGGTCTATTTCTAGAATACTTAAGTAACTGTGGTCTATGATAACTTTAAACTATGACCTGGACTCGAGCAGTGGCGGTAATCCTAGTTTTCACTTGCTTTTAACGTTTATTGTTTTGAGAGTTTAAAGCCCCGCGAACACCATGCAATTTTTCAGCAACTTAGTCGTCCGATTTTGACGTCACGAGTTGATATAAACTTTTGTCAAACCCCGAACACCATGCAATTCGACATGAAGTCGGCGGTGATAGAAGGAATCCCATAATGCAATGCGTTTCCTAAACCCGATGTGGAAAATCCGAAAAAAATCGAAGTTTTGAAACCTCTGTGATAAATTCTGCCGCATACAATTTCTGCATTTCAGTATAAACTTTATTTATGCATGAAAGAAACTCGCAATACTCTTGATATTCATTGAGTATGAGCATGTCTTCAAATCCAATCGGCAAATATCATTTTCGACGCCATTTCTTTCATGGGCGGGGCGTCACAACTGACGTGTTTCAACGCTGCCCTGTGAATGGGTAATTCCCAGTGACGTCGATGCAATTTTTCGAGTTGCAGGTGTAGGAACAACTCGAATCGGATGACAAAAGTTGCAGTCAAGTTGCATATAAACGGGCTCAAAACTGTCTATATCAACTCGTGACGTCAAAATCGGACGACTAAATTGCTGAAAAATTGCATGGTGTTCGCGGGGCTTTAAAGTCCTAAACCGGCAACCTCAACATTTTACTTACGTGAGACTTTAAATTCATGAACTCTGATCTATAAAGCAATTTTACTGATCAAAAAAAATTTTTAAAAATTTACCGGTAAGCTTTTCTGACCATACCAACGCCATCTTGAAAACATCCTTTTTCAAGATGGCGTTGACCATACCGGCAGAAAAAAAAGCACTGGTTACAGCTAAAAATTGTTTATTCATGCATTAGATTATTTTTAATTGATTAAAGCAGCATAAGTACGCATTGTCGAATTTAAATAGCTCATACCTCTAAAATTTTTGAAATTATCAGTTGTAAACGAGACTCATTTGATCTATGATTACAATGATTTTCTTCGTTTAAATGTTTGTGAATCAGCTCCAAAATGCGAATAATTTTTACATTGTGATGGTCTGATCAGGTTTGAAGACGCCATGTTTATCTAGCAATGACAATAACTTTCTTCAATGTAGTGCAATTTGTAAAACGCGTAAATGGCGAGAAATGTGTTTGAAGCTCATAGCTTAGATATATGGTAATCTGTTCCGAAATACTATGGTACAAAAATAATCAGATATATCATATCACAATCTCGTAGTTTTTCAACTTTCAACATGATAGTTAAGGTTTTCACCGAAAATTTCCCATTGAAATACATTAATTGCAAATCCCAATGAAGTACGCGATTTCCTCAATAGATGTCGCTACTTAAATTATACATAATTCTTAATATTTATTTTGTTGACAGTAAGCCTCTGTTAACGGCACGGTTTCTTAACCGTACGGCGTGTTAACCGCGCCGTAGAAAAAACGTGTGAGCTTGTATATGACACCGGACGAGACAACTGCGAGACGGCTCAGTTGTGGTTTTTCTGTGCCAAGCTGCAGACGTGTGTCATGAATCCTTATAAGAAAAAGATTATCATTGCGTATTACGTGTATAGAAAACTCAAAAATGATAAAAAAAAGGAAAAGAAGGTTCTGGATACATCCGATTTTAGAAAAAAAGGAGGAATTTGATACATTTCATACACTTGTCAAGAATCAACTGAGAGAAGACATGTTTTTATACTTATCGATAGTCTTAGCCCATATTACAGGCCTTTCATGAATCAATGTAATTAATACTTCTTGATTTATCTCCATTTTCAAAGAAAATCAGCGTTCGTAAGTGACAGTGCCGGATTTAGGGGGTAGCTAAAGGAGGCAATTGCCCCGGGCGGCATGTCCGGGGGGGCGGCAAAATGGGATTGAAAATTGATTCTTTTTTATAATTTAATAGTGAAACACAGCTACAGGGGCGGCATGGGGCTGACTTGCCCCCCTGATAAAATTCCTAGATCCGGCATTGCACCGTGAAAACATCCGGTGCCGTGGACAGACTCCCATAGACTACAATACAACACTCACGCCGTTCGTAGACATGGCGCACCGAGGGGAAGCCACGGCGCATACGGCAGCGCTGTCTTGCCGGAGTGCGGCCGTGTCTGTCTACACACTTCCACAGTGATCCATACAACACTGATGACCGTGCCTACACACGGCGAATCAACCGTCGTTTTTCACGGCATAAAAACGTGCGTGTACTAGAGGCCTAAGGCTTCTAGAGGCTTTGTATAATGGTGGTTAATTAGTTCAGAGAAACTCCCGCGCTGTGGAAAACAGCGCTGATGGAAACGTTATTATAATGGATTATACAATAATGCATTATTGACGATCAATTACTGTTGGCACTTTCTCTTTCCACTCATAATTTAATTGTGGAATATAATAACTTCTAAATATAAGCTGCGAGATAAAATAGATATAACCGCGACACTGAGGTCTGTAGGAGAGCAGTATGTACATGATAGAATAGCTTTAAACAGTTAAAGTTTTTATTTATTTATTTATTTATTAAGTGTGAGTTTAAAAAGATAAAAACAGAAAATAAATTTTGAATTTCGCGCCATACGTGAGTAGATAAGCAATCTGAGTTTTGAGACAAAATCAAAACTGAAATAAAAAAAAATCAATGATGCTCCCATCCTCCAGAACTGATATAGGTGGGTCTAGAGTTAATAGTTAAGTAAAAAATGCCTTTTAAAATAAAAGCTTAAAAACACACACACACACACACACACACAAAACTTAACACAAACCCACTTCTTCTACAGTACGAAGGGTCTTTTTGTATATGGATGGTTATCAGATTCGGCTTCCACAACTGAAAAATAAATTTTTTTAAGAAAATGAATGAAATCATTTCGGGAAATTCCCTTATAAGTTTCGTGAATCATCTAACAAATTGTTTCTATTTTCAAACGATAGATGGCGCTAACTGCTGAAAGAACGATTGTGTTCTGAAATCATCAAACATGGAAAGTTGTGAACACGACATATTTATCATTTTCTAACATAGAAATGAATAATTTCAATGTTTTTCATTATTTATAAAGTTAGTTGTTTATTTCTTGAAATATTATAATTTCTCCAATTTGTTTCTAAAAATGTAAGAATTTGTAAGAAGAAAACAAAAATGGCGCCCCGACTAGATTCTTCTAACATACAAACTAATTTCTCACAATCTAAAAACAAAAACAAAAAAATGATTTAGATTTCAAGTTTTATTTCCATTCACGTAGAAAATTTATAACTAACAAAATGTATTATCAATTTATCCTCATCGTAAGATCGCATAATTGTAATAAAAAAAAATGATAATATAAATTAACACTTCAATGTATTTGTCTTTTTATTTATTTTACGTAATTATGGCGCTTTACGGACATTCATGTGTTTATTTTTTGGGATCCTATGGGTACAAACTTCTATTAAATCAACAAGGATATCAAAATAGTAGCATTATCTACGATTACAGTTTTAGGCAATTACCTTTTGTATTATCGCAGTTATTGAGATTTTCGGACAACGTACCCTTGGCATCTTTCTCGCCCTAACTTACAGTCGAATGTGTATCAAAATCAATAAAGATTTTCCTTTTAACAATAATCTATCTACATCCGAAATTTCAGGTTCGTAGAATGCGTAGTTTTTGAGTTACCTCGACCACAAATGGATGGGATGTGCTTGTTTCTACTTAAAAAAACATTCTTGTTGTGATTTTTTTATCCTGATACTTATTTAAGGGCCATCGTGAATGTTAGACCCAATCTATAACAACCTATGGTACTTAACTACTATACGGTTAATAATAAACTCTACAGATGGTTAATTGATTCTTGGAAGATTTAGCATGAAGTAGGATAACAACCCCCACTTACTGATCAATGTCTCGTAATCGCATGAAAACAAGATACTTTCAAAATAGCTCTTGTCTAGTTAACATATTTAACTGATGCGATTTCAGTCTCAGAAATTAAACCTTTAGAACGCCCACAAATAACTGATTATTGAAAGAAAGAAAAAAGTAGAAATTCGCCTATTAAATATGTAAAAAAAAAACCCAAGATAATTAATGCTTTTAGACAGTGTCAAAAGCAAAGCGGCCCCATAACATGCACAATTGTATAAACAAAATAAATAAAAAGCAAGAGCATATAAATGCAAGACCGTTCCTTTATGTTTTACAGGCAAGCTACAACCTAGGGGCCGCTAATACAATGCTTAGTGCATCATTTGGATACGTTAAAGAATTTATGAAACAATACGTTTGTAAATATTAGCAATGAAGTCCTGTTGGCAATTATTAGTATTATTATGTATGAAGCATCAGTATTATTACTGTGTTAATTGTTATCATTTTTATTAACACTGCTATGGAAAATGTTAATTTGAGGGGCAGGGAGAAGGTCCCTTAGGTCTGATTTTTTACGTGGTCACCTACTTTTGGATGCTGAACACAATGGTGAAGGTTTCATTCTAATATCTCTAACCGTTTGGCCGCTACAGAGTGTGATATACAGACAACACAAAGCAAGAGCGGTTTTCTATGTTAACTGTAACATGGGACCACTAAAAACGCACTTCTTATTAAATTATTTATACGTCATTTATTTTGAATTTGTGGACAGCAATGTCGTACATTATCTGAAATTGCTTTTTTTTGCAGCGATGATCAAATAGCGTTAACAGTGGAATTTTTTAATAAAAAAAATAATAATAAATCCCTAATCTAAATTATTAAAGACCTGTCACCGAAATAATTGATTACTTCTTTCTCAACATCTAATCGGCCTTAGAAATATTTCTAAATTACTTCTACCACTGTATCATTCTAATGTCTTACTATAAAAGACAGAAAAATCATGCAATTATTTTGATAATATAAGATTATCACTGATTATTTTCTGTAATAAAGATAGTGTAATATCTTAAAAAAAAATTTAAATGTTACTTTACGAATTATCAAATCATAATGTTCTATTAATTAAGGAGATATCTGAACAGCCTCCGGAAGATTGATATGAATTCTGAAGTACATGGACCCGCCCAATTTTGGAATGGACCAGTCTGTAACTCCGTAGCTTCATCCCTAAAAGAAAATATACAGGCCTGTTTATTTGTAGGGGTTATTTTGATAAAATGAGACAGCTTGGATCTTTATTCGTTCTGCTGCATTGACAGCCTAAGAATTTATGTAGAAACCTAAATGACTTAAATTGCATTTCACAACAATGATTTCTTTTTTTTTCTGATTTCTATAGAATCATAAAAAGTACGGATTTGCAAGTTTTTTTTAAATTGATTGCAAGGTTTTTTTTTGTTTTTTTTTTCCATTTTTATTCGCAATTTTTTTTTTAAGTGCAACAATTACTCGCAACAAAAACTTTATCACATCGACATGTTTTAATCTATTGTTAATCCACTACTTACAATTGTGTATTATCAAAAACCGTATTGAAATTAAAAAAAATAATAATAAAATAATAATAAAAACATATTACAGTAAAACAGGACGGTTTCGACCTGCGGGAAACAACAAGGTCATCTTCAGTTGAAAAACTGTCCAGCAAGGAATGGAATATAAAGAAAAACAAATATTTATGGAAGGAGGCAAAATTGAGCAAAGAAAAAGGGCAATAGGATGAATATTTCCAAAAATATTGGATTTTCTTTATATTCCATTCCTTGCTTGGTAGTTTTTCAGATGAAGATGACCTTCAAGTTTTCCGCAGGTCGAAACCGTCCTGTTTCGTGTCAATATGCTTTTCTTTTTTCTTTTTTAATTTTTTTAAATGTGTGCGATATTTTTAAATACGGTTAATATGGTTTTGATAAACATTCACTTCCACGCGTTCAAGTTGAATTTATAATTGCACATTATGTTAAGCAGTCCTTCTCATTGTAATTAGGAAGTTCCACCAATATCGAATGATTTAATTAAAATAACCTTATTCAGATATTTACAGAGATAGTGCATGAAACACACTGAATGTGGCAGGGATACCAAGAGATAGTGGAATAAAAAAAAGTTTAAAAAATCACCACCAGCAGGAAATGTGGCGCTGCGAACGAGGCAAATAAGTATTAGCAAAGGAATTGAAATCAACATCTTTTGACATTTCATCAATGAAATTTGTATTTTCTTTCATTCCAATTATTAAATGTTTTGCATCTCTACATCTTCTCCTGGTTTTTTTTTTTTTCCCCCTCCCTTAATATAACATCTTCCCCATGTTCTTGGAAGTGTTTCTATCAAACACGGCTTCGTGATACATTCGTTGTCAAGTATCGTTTTTAACAGATGAAAGCAAAATGATGATTTAAAGACTTATTTCATAAGAGAAAGGAGATGACATTTGCAACGCGGTGTCTTTAGTTGGAACCGTTTCAACTCTTCAAATCCCTGGTGCGAAGCCGCAATGGAATGCAGGGAAGATGATACTAAGCAAATGTAATTCTTTTGATAAATATTAAAATTTCTGTTGCTGCGAAGTTAGAAATGGTGCAGAAGTGTATCACAGGTGAATTAAAACGTGACTAAATTAACTTATAATTGTTCATGACACAAAACTAAGAGCCGTGTGCAAAATAATATGGCCGTGTGTTAAGTGACATGGAATTCACCGAAACACTTTCATTTGAAAGTTTGAGTTAGAATATATCATAAATATTAAAAAATAAATACACTAGGACTAAATAATTTGGTTAGAAATAAGTTATATAATTATAAAGATTCCCAAAAAAAAGTTGACGGCTTTGAAATTCAAAAAAAAAATAGAATTTAATTTAAATTATCAAATTTGTAATAGCTTTATATCTCGGAATGTCTGTAATATTATTGGGTTGGCCAAAAAGTTCGTTGGTTTTTTTACGTACGACGGCTCTAGTAGCGCTTAGGTGTCTTTAACGTCATTCGACGCCATTTTGTTAGATTGCATTCGGACAGCTGTCGTATCAGCGTGCATTTAAATCAAAAACTGATCAAAATTAGTGAATTTTGTGTCGCCAATTTAATATTGAAGATGGAAGACAATAAGCACATAAGACCACATGTTTCTTTGATGATCCGACAAAAACTGTTACATCTTGGCTGGGAAGTTCTGATTCATCCGCCCTATTCACCAGACATTGCACCTTCGGATTTCCATTTATTTAGGTCTTTTACAAAATTCTCTTAATACAATAAACTCAATTCCCTGGAAGACTCCATAGGCACCTTGAACATTTTTGTGCTCAAAAAGATAAATTTTTTTGGAAAGATGGAATTATGAAGTTGCCTGAAAGATGGCAGAAGGTAGTGGAACAAACCGTTGAAGACGTTGTTCAATAAAATTATTGGTGAAACTTAAAAACGTGTCTTTTATTTTTACTTAAAAACCGAACGAACTTTTTTGCCAACCCAATATATCAGAGAAATGGCATCCATAGTTTTTAGCATAAATTGTAATTTTGATAAAAATTTTAATAAACTATTTCTTTGTTAACATTGTTAGTTCACTAATAAAAGGTATTAATTTATGCGCTTTTTTTTAAAAAAATTAATAATATTTTTTCTTCCAAAAAAAAATGTGCCTTAATTTGATTCGAAAAAGTTATTATTTATCATTACTATTATAACGAAGTACAATTAATAAGTCATAAACAGTATATAATACTTATTAAATATACATCATTATTACTGAAGACTCAAAAAAAATAATAATAATAAGATATGGTTATTGGAAACTGATCCAACATTAAGATGTAGAATACGTTAATCTTCAAATGTTTTTATAATGTTCTATTCAATTTAGAATTTAATTGAGGAAATTGATATCAATTAAGAAATATGTAGGCTACATTTTGTGGATGTTTTGGAGCGAATTAAAAGAATACAACATGGAAATGAATACGATTGTGAACGAAACAGGAGATCAAAGAAAAGAATTCAGATACAAAACAAACAAAATAAATTGTAAATATTACAAATTATTTGATGAGTTTTGTTTGAAAGTTGGAAGTTTCGGCTACATTTGAAGCATAACAACGGAATGTCGTTTTAAAACAACATCTAATTTATTAATCAAACAATGGACCACTTGAGGATAGGCGGGGCTTCGTAGTTACAAAATTCCCCACCAGGCTACTGCTTGGCTTGTGGGATAAACAAACCCGTGTAGATATAGAGGAAATATTATATTAAAGAAGGATATTCCAAGCGTTTTTACAGAATTGTTACTATAAGGAACTGCACAGTACTGAACCATTCCGTCTTGAAATATCAAAAATCGACGATTTTTTGAGTAATTAACACTTTAAGTTATATACTCGCCCTATGGGCTTTCTGTTTGTTTACACCACAAGATCTCTTAGCATGTGCTTAACACGTCATATGTGATGTCGGTAGGGACGTAAACCTCAAATGGTCATTTTTCAGGTAATATGTTCTTAAGAATGTGCTACCTAGGAAAGAATAACAAACATTAAACCGAGGACCATCATTCAAAGGAGAGGCTTTTTTGACAAATGGTTATTGCTACAGAAAGCCATGGAATGTGGTTATTAAGAGCATCACTCAAGACGAACAATAATATCAACCAACTTAATGATATTCCAGCTTGGAGATAAATTCCTCCTGAAACACCACAGCTGTAATTTGAAGAAATTTAATTTGGAGCTACTTCATGGTTTTGTAATATTGTCTTGATATATTATTTTTCAGAAAGTTTGGTTTCGTTGTGGAAACAGAATTTAGCGCGAAAACTCGGCCACTTAATTCATTTTAAAGTAAGAGGTTTTTAAAAATTTTTTGACGATTAAATAAACGTAATGGCATTGATTTTAAAAATTAATTGGAATCAGTGAAGTATTTAAAGGGACTACGACATAAAAAGAATTCGTAGCATGAGATCTGACGATGACCATGCTGTGAAGCAGGTCGGAACTGTCTGTATTTTTAATCTCTTTAATTTTTTAATTGTTAAAAAGATATTTTAAAAGTGTATTCTTTTTCAACAAAATGGTACTACGGAGGGCGCAAAGGAGCCAAGAAGATTTCGTACCTCGAGCTGTCACCGGAGAGAGACTGAGATGGCCGTTTCGTCCTCTTTAGGACTCATCAGCAGACAAACTCCGCTGATGACAGGCTCAGGAGATGCGAACATATAAGAATCCCGGGAGCGAGAGTGGAATCTTCTTATATATTCGCCTGTCATCGGTGGAGTATGGCTGGCTGATGAGTCCTGAAGAGGACGAAACGGCCGTCCCAGTCTCTCCCCGGTGACAGCTCGAGGCGCGAAATCTTATTGGCTCCTTTGCGCCCTCCGCAGTTACCATTTTCTTGAATTATTAGGCACGTAAAATTTGTTGTTATGTATTCTTTTTTTAAAGTAAACTTCAAAATGGAATTTTTCTCCACGTTAAATTAACATCCAAATCTTGTCTGTTCATATTTGCTTGGAAGTAAATTGGAAATTTTCCCTAACATTAAGCAGCAAAACTACAACAATGATGTGCAAGAAGTTTACCTCTTCGAAATAATATAGTCATTATATTGTAATGATAATAGAATTAACATAAAATAGTTGGTTCTCAACACCAATCCAACCAGAAATAGGAAATACAGGTAAATCGTAAGTAGCAGTTTTGTTTGGTTAATGCTCAAGAATCTCTTTTAAGTTTGCGAGTTCAATAAAACTTATCCCCACCTCCGAATAAAGTAAACTCCTATTTAAACCCATGGAACGCCCTGTCGGAATGCAGTAATGGAAGAGTTCTTATTGTTCTATTATTTTATTGAAAGATGTGGAACACCTTCAATTGGTTTACTAAATAAGTCTACACTATAAGATACTTCATAACTTCTATAAGATTTCTAAGTAATATGTTATATAGACATCCTGTCGACATACTCCTTATAATATCTTCTAAAATAACAATATTTTGTTTCCTTAAACAGGAAACTTCATCAGGTTCTGAGGACAGGAAAAAAACTTTTCCTTTTTCTCTTAGAATTCGTTAAAAAGCTTTACATTAAAGTTTTATATTATATCATTTTTGTAAACAATTAAATTTTAGCAATAGTAAATTTCACATTACATCATTTTTACGAACAATTAAAATTTAACAAAAATCCATTAATATTAGTAATAATTAATGATATTTTATCTTCCTATTATTAATAATTTTACAAAAATGTTCATATCCAATTTCGGCTAACTTCTAAAAATTTTAATTGGTTATGAAAATTTTTGTAAAATTATTAATAACAAAAGATAAAAAATCATTAACTATTACTAATATTAATGGATTTTTATCTTTAGCTAAATTTTCATTGTTTGTAAAAATGATTGTAATGAGAAATGTATGTTACTAAATTTAATTGTTTGTAAAAACTTTTACCATAAAGTTTTTTAACGAATTCTGTTAGGAAAAGGAAAAGTTTTTTTCCTGTCCTCAGAACCTGATGAAGTTTCCTGTTTAAGGACAGGACATATTGTATTGAGCAAGCAAATGAAGGCACAATGCTACAAGAAAGGATTCGCACCCGTTGTGCCTTCGTTTGCTTACTCAATTCTTTGAATCATCGGGCACGTTAAATTTCTTTTCATTTTAAAGACATATCGTATTCTTAGAAGATATTAAAAGGAGTACGTCGACTGGATGTCTATATAATATAAGTCGACATCGAACGATGATATTATAACAATGCATTGTCACAATAACCGATTAGGCAGAATTCTATGAATCTACTGCAATATTAACTTATGAGAAATTTTCATTTCCATAATTCTATAATTTTTTTCGTGGATCAAAAGATATTTTAGTTGTTGTTTACCGGTACTTGTTGAATTGTTGTCGGCGCCAACCATAATCATCTCTAGGTGCTTTTTTTTTTCAGAGAGAGAGGGTTTGTTATGTGGCTACCAGATTACTCAGCGTCCCCGGGCCACTAGAAAAGCCCTTGCTACCCTGCGGTCCGCCTCCTCCGAGCTCTTTTATGAGCTATACAACAGGGGCACGAATTCCACGCGGCCAATTTGCGAGCATTCCTTGCAGAAGGTCGGGAAGGGAAAAAGAAAAAAAAAATACGAACAAATGAAAAAAGTAGTGAAGAAATGGGAAGGAGAGGGGGTTTCTCCTCATCCCCTCTTTTCCCTTATACTGTAACGACTCTGGACATGGAATGTACGGCTAGTTTCAGTTCAGTTGGCTAACTGCCAATAAGCGATATGGAAGACTGATACGCACTTCAAAGTGATTCCGCAGGAGATACATTCATATAATGATAAATTCCCAAGCCGTTAAATGTTATTTATTTATTTATTTATTTATTTATATTACTTAGTTGAAATTTGCTGAAAACCGAATTAATAAATACAATTCAGAAATGTCGAATACCGCCAGAGTGTCAATGACAGCCAAATGCTAAGAACAAAAAGAGAAAATAAAATTAAATGTTGATTTGATGATAATTGACAATTAATTAGAGGACGGTAAAGTCAGCTTGGAAAATTTCTCAAAAAAAACCTTCAGGAGTTATGTCAAAACACAAAGAAACTCTTTCC
>JAFIDM010000006.1:34753798-34784690 GCA_023159025.1 Thereuonema tuberculata | reverse complement strand
GTTGCGCATGCAAAAGACGCAATTGTTGCGATTGTTGTGATTGTTGTGCTTAATGATAATTTAATGAGATTTTAATGAGATTTTAATGATACTTGTCCTCAAAAACGGGAATATAGAAGTCTTCTGATCTTGATCAGAAGGCTAAAATAAACAGGTTTTATTAACTTATTTCAAATTTCCGTTATATCAAAAAACAGAGTTTACCATCTAATCTTTCCTATGAGTTCTTTTTGACAATTCTACTAATTAAAATAAAAATGCTAGACCTCACAGAACAACGACCTAAAATGCCTTTTTTTGGCTGTCCCCGCTCAGTAAACATTTGCCTGTAGATCTGTAGCAAAATTTTTTTTTGTAAATAAAAAAAAGGAGACTTCTGTAGATTAAGGATTCTAAAGTACAGTCGGACCTCGATATTGGGTTGGCGAATAAGTTCGTTCGGTTGTATCTAACAGTTTTATTTAATTAAAAAAGATTATAATAACAATAGATTAATCAATTATGTATTCTCCGTTACTGTTGACGACCTCCTCCCACCTCATAATTGATTAATCTATTATTATTATTTTTTTTAATTAAATAAAACTGTTAGATAAAACCGAACGAACTTATTCGCCAACCCAATATAAGGTCACCCGCATATAAGGTCACCCCGCATATAAGGTCACTTCGCATATAAAGTCACTTTTTTAAAGTCCCAGCTCATTGAATAGGAATTCTATGATGTGGATTATCGGATATATGGTCACTTTTGTCTGTGATTTCAGCGCCACACATTCAATTCCAAGAATTTTTCCGTGGATATGATCTTTTATCGGCGATATTTCTACTATTGACGGAGGGAACAGCTTTTTCACACAAAGCACTTCAAATTCTAGGAAAAAAGATGATGAAGATGATATTCCTTTACATGTGTTAATACAAGATCTCAGAAATCGCGGCTGTGCTATAGAAGGGGAAAGTGAATATGTGAGAATTGATGATGAAATTTCTACCACTTCTCAAGCTTCGATTTCCGAAATTGTTTCGCAAGTTTTAGATTCCAATGCATTAGAAAGTGAGGATAACGACAGTGATACTGAAAGTGAAGCGGTGACAATAGCAGAAGCACTCAGAGCATTAAATTTTCAGAAACTACAAAACTTAGAAAACATTGTACAAAAGATGAAACCAAAATCGCGACAGTCCGTATTATGGATTATTTTAAGTAAGGTCAGTTGTACATCAGTACTTCGCTTGAGCATACTAGTGCTATTTGTATACAACTTTTTTCCGAATTAAAATTTTTTAAAAATAATTTTTTTATGATTCCATTATTTTAATTGGTCAACTAAATTAAAAAATTGTAACCTAATAAACTGATATTTTGTACGTATTAAATTTTACAAAGAATTATACTGGTTAGAATAATAATGGTTATTTATTGACAAATGCGTATGAATCGGATATAAGGTCAACCCGCTTATAAGGTCACTTTCGCGAGGTCCCAAGGAGTGACCTTATATCGAGGTCCGACTGTATTTGTACGTATTATTTTATCTTATTTGAAATTTTAATATTCACAACAGGCACTAATTGTAATGCACATCTCAATAAATACCTGGAACTTTCTACAATGCATTCTTCACATTGTTATAATGACTAAATGGACTAGAATGGATTACTTCCAAGTTATGGAAAGAAAATTTTAAGTGTCTATAGAGAGATTTAAAAATTCGATTCGCTAGAGAAGCCTACGTGTTAGTTTCACTGTTTAAAAACACGTATTTTAGACTCTGTAGTTAAATATGCTCTTTACAAAACGTTAGAATCAATTACCATCCAGATCATCTTTTTTTTTCCACGCAGAAAGTTCAAATCTCCAAAATTTCAATGGTCCTTATTGGAAGGCAAGGTACCAAAAGGATTAAATGTTCCCAACTGGTGAAGGGACACTTGCTACCAGTCTCGTTGTTACAGTCTCTTGAGTGCTACGAGATTTGAGGTAAATAACCTCTTAGTTTGTTCAATATAATCTTAATTTGTTCAATAAAAATAAAGAAGAATACACATACTAAGCTCGGAAGATAGAATTTGACTTGATTATTTATTATTTATATCTGTCTGTATTATTTATTCTATTATTACTTATTATTTATAGTTATCCAAAATTACTTTAATTTGAGGAATTTTAGGAATCATTAAAACGGTAAGTCCTCATTTTCGTTAAAGGACAGGCAGAGCAAGAGATAAGGCTCCTGCGATTAGCAGCTCAACTAGACGCAGTTGAGGTCGGAACACCAATCCAACACGCGCTCACTTAAGAAACCGACATCCATTCGACAATCCTAAACTGTTGTTCAGTCTGAAATAATCAATCCAAAAAAAAAATAATAAAAAAAAAATCCCAGAGCCTTCGTAGGTGATTGAACCCGCTTCCTCGAGTCACAGGGCCTCCAGTGAGCATGTGAAGTTTTATTATTCCGCTTCAATATTTTTCTTCATTGGTCTTTTTTTGTCCACACATGGCTGTGTTTCTGCTTTTTATGCACATCACGCTAAACGGCTCGACGGATATCCACAAAATTTGGTACTTAGCTCATTTACGGTCCAAGTTAAAATATAGTCATGATTATTTTCGTCTTCTTCCTCTCAGTTTCTCAAACTTGATACCTTGCTGCTACAGGCACAATACTCATTCCGCGATGATATCAGAAAATTAGGCCTTCAGCTAATTTGTGAGGACTTATTTAAATGAATGATTCTTAATCATTTAATAAAGTTCTATTGAAAGAATTACGATCATTGAAACTGGAAGAATTCTGAGCTATATCCTAATATTAATAAATTTAACACGTCATAAGGGCATTTACATATCTGAGTTCAAAGTACAGTAGTTGGGAATGTGAAGTCCCCTAGAAAAAAATATTGAAAAAGAGAAATGAAAATTCCAAATAACGGAGCGGTGTTCTTTAATTTTTATTGTAAACATATTTAATTTCACTTTTTTTGGAGGGAATCTTGTGAACTTTGTTATATGAAGAGTACATTAAAAAAAAAAAACTTCAAAATTAAGTAATCAAATGGGCTAACGTGTCCGGGATAAATGGAAGTCAGAGGAGGCCGGTCACGCAAGTGCTTTTGTAAATGTACAAGGAAAAATATTCCTTTTCTTATCTTGAGAAAAGCAGAAGGAGGATGGTTTATGAAACGCACGCAAATAGGAAACTTCTGCATCTCTTTCCTTAGAGAAGAAAAAAAAATGGATTCATTTGTAATTCCGTTTGTCTCCACTAGATAGCGAAGAAATTATTTATTAAACAAAAAATATAGTAGCCTAAAATGAATGGACGTCAGCCAAAAGAGAGTCTGTTTCTAATATTTCAAATAAATACGCCGTAAAACTTGTGTAAATATGCGGTAAAAACTTGTGTAAAAATTCGGTGAAATGGCAACTTTCAAATAGTTAATTTAGTTTTCGATGCAAAATATTTTTAACTACACATTTAACTCTGATTTTTGTATAATTAGCAGAGAAACCCCTGCATCCCTCGGGTTACAAAAAGTGGTTGTGATGTTGATGATGAAGAAATTTTAATTGTGAGATGACTTTGAAACTTTTCCAGTTGGTAAAAAAGTACAAGTGTAGTTGAAATTAATGTTATATTCCTGTTTTGTAACTCGATAAGTCCTAGATATGAAATTAATATCGAATTCGGAGAATATAAGACTTTCCACCCCTTTCTGTCCTTCTCCATACCCCTAGGACTTCAAACGTAAAAAAAGCACGTGATGATTATGAATAAAAAAAGAAAGTAAAAAACAAGGGAAAAAAGGAAATACAGAAAATCAAGGTAGGGATAGCGATTAGTAAACCAATCACATAGTTTCGCAACGTCTTCTGATACGTATAAGAAAATATGTAATTGATATTGCTTTAATTTCCTTATTATTATAAATTTGATTATTGCGAATGCAAAAGGCGCAATTATTGCGATTATTGTGATTGTTGTTGAGCTATATTATAAATGTGATTGTTGTGAATGCAAAAGGCGCAATTGTTGCGATTGTGATTGTTGTGATTGTTGGGCTAATGATACTGTCCACAGACGGACAAAGCGGGAATATAAGAAGACAAAAATTATTGCCACTAAGCGGATTTGAACCAGCTAACCATAGCTGTACTTGAAAATTATACAAAAGTGTGAAGGGGATTAAATTAGGAGGAGATGTGTCCGGGTTTCAATTGTAGCCTGTTATTTGCAGGGTCTTGAAGAGTAATTCTGCAAAGTTTGGTCCTGATAAGTCAAAGGACCTAGGAGTGTATAGCAAAGAAACAAACAAACAAACAAACAAACAAACAAACGTCTTCTTTTATATATATTAGAGGTAATTATAGTCTACATCCCGTCCTAACGTGGAAAAAAAAATCAACATTCATTTACAGGTAGCCCAACATACAAACGGATTCTGTTCTGACAACTTAGTCATAACTCGAAAAGGCGCAAAAAAAACAACAACAATAAAACCACTATGTACTAATTTTCCTTTTTCTTTAAAATATGTATATATGTATACGTATGGAATTGAACAAGCCTAATTGTAAAGCAGACACATGAATGTTCGAAAGTAGTAATCTAAATTTCACGAGATTACTAATTTAATGTAAATTTAGAAATTAATACTGTATTAATATTCTAGGACAAATTGATAACTAGACGTATTCAATTGTATTTATAAATTTGTATTTTGAAGTAACTTTTATATACTTCTTAACATAAGTTTTAAACAATTGGTGACTTTAATGAATATTGACATTTATTTTGTATAAATGGCAGTGTATTATGTATATACAGGGTGGGCAAAAAGAATGGTGGGGTTTCAAAGACATTTATTTTCTGTATTGTTTAATGGACAGAGTCATGACATGTCTCAGTTGGAAGTGCAACTGTCCAAGTTTGATATGTCACTCAAAGTCTCTCAATGCGCGCATCTTTCGTCACTCAGCACACATCCAAGTACTTGTGTAATTCCTGCCGGACGCGATGAAGCTTGTCCGATGTTATGACCGATCTGACCCCGCATGTCTTCTTCCTAGGCGGCTGTACGTGAAAGACAACATGTACGTATCTCCAATGTCCAAACCCATCAGTGATATCAAGGAAGTACGAAGTATGTCCGGTGTGATGGTAATCTTGTGCAGGCCATCACACCGGACATACTTCATCGGTGTCATCAAAGTTTGATATAAGGGAATCAGTGCGTTTCCAGACCCATATTACTGATAAAGAAAGTGTTCTATTTTCAGAACCCAATATTCTCTAGAAGTTTGTTGCATTTATTCCTTTACACCCTATATACATTCACGGAACTTTCCAAATGAACAATATTTTAAATTCCTTCTGAATAAACTGGTATAATAAATATTATGTATGTAAATACAAAATAAATTCAGTCAATATTTTCAAACGAAAACACTTACTACGCCGTTGTATGGTAAATAGCAGTTAGGACTGTTGCCAAGAGAACAGAGAACCAGGGCTTGACCTCCAACAATGCCATCTAGTTCCAGATCTAGTAGATGTTGTCTAAACTGTTCTGAAAAAGCGGAGAGGAAGCGAACATTGTCACTACGATAACGGTCTATAAAAATCAATATATGGTCTATATATTAATATGTTTATGTATGTTCATACATGTTCTAACTACATCCTAGTTTCTTTATAAAAAAAATTGAATATTTTCAATACTATTGGAAATATTTACTTATTTTTTTTTGTTTGAAAATGATAGTGTTTTTTTTTAAAACACTGAAGCTCGGTTATAACGCGATCTTTCGGATCCAAGATTTCGAAGATCGCGATATAACCCAACTTTTATTACTTCGCGACGTCAAATGTCGTATATCGCACCCTATTATCGCCCACACAATTCCAAATCGATTTAAAACGATCATTTTGCGATTACCTACATCATTCAGAGCTATGTGAGAGAATTTTATATTATAAATACATAAATCATTACCTTTTCAACACTTTGATGGGTTATATTAGCCAAAATCTTCATATTTCTGTTTTCTTTCGGTTTGGCGCCGCCATCTTGGCATCTTGTACAAACGACGAGTCACGTGGATCGAAACTAGGTATTCATACGCCTAGTAGATTACATGGGCCTCTTTACTGGTTGTTGCGTGAGCCGCCAACATGGCGGTCTATGTCAAAGGAATATATATGAACGCAAATTTAAAATTGTAATCAGTCGGCAACCGCTTCCTCCAATTGAAAAATATAAAGGGATTAGCGGTATTACCCAGTAAGTATTAATTGTAAGTAGCAAATCGCGAGCAGTTCTCAAAAATCAATCGATTTTTCGTACTTTTTGGGCGAAAATACGGTAAATTTTGCAATTTTACAATTATACACCTTTTCCAAAATAGAAGGGGTCCAAGACTAAATCGCGTTACATCCGAATTCGGATATAAACAACCGCGTTATAACAGAGCTTCAGTGTATTTTAAAAATTTTGATCGCAAGTGCGAAAGTTCGTGAGTCAGTGCCTATCTTAGTTTCTTCAATTAAAAGTTATTACACATATTAGACAGTGTATTACTTGCGTCTTAACTTACTTAAAATTGTTTCAACAGTAAAATCAGCAAAGCATGTGAAATTCGGTCCTCAACTTTTTTTTTTTTTAGATGGTTATGATTGTGATTAATTAGTATACCACCAATTACATCCACACCATTAGTCACGCTCTCTGTTGGTTAGAGTAGTAAGGAGATAGATTACAAAGTACTCTTAGATGTATAGTTCTATATTTGTTTTGTCAATCTCAAAATGTGAATATTATTTTAAAAGTATAAACATGTATAAACATGTATTTTCTCTCTTTTGAAGATAGAATTACCATTTCCTGACAGAATATACGAAGTCTTATTATTTCACTTGAACATTTCCCTTCTCTGTTTGTTTGTATGCGCATCACACTAAAACGGCTTGATGAATTTTCATAAGATTTGGTACGTAGTTTATTTATGATCCAGCTTAAACATAGGTACGATTATTTTGGTCTCCTTTTCATCTTTCAAATGGATCTCGAGAGCTGCATGATTAGTTTCGACTACTCGATGAATGGCTAAAATAGGCCTAGTGTTATTTTTATAAACAGCACTTCAAAATCTCCATTTAGGCATTAATATTACACTTCATAAAGCTAAAATGTTGATTATTGAAGAATTTTAGGCCTCCACACAAGACAATTAAAAATAAAGTTTATGTATTGCACAATTAAAATACACGAGTACTTTCGAAATGGTGTAAATTTCTTTGTCAAGTCACTTGACAAAGGAATGTACACCATTTCGAAAGTACTCGTGTATTTTTTAATTGTATATAAGTTTTATTTTTAATTGTGATGTGTGGTGGCCTAAAATTTTCAATAATTCAATTTACACACGTTCATTACTAAAATTTTGATAAAGCCAAAAAAATAAATCCTATTTTAGAATATGTGAATTCAGACACTTGACAAGGGGACCTGACAAGATGAGGACCTGAAACGTTGCGAGTTTAATGTGTTTTATTTAAAAAAATAATAATAATTGTAAATAGTGCAAGTATGGTCGGCTTTATTCAATAGAAGCTTTTTAAACTGTATGTTAAAACTTCTTAATCTTATTTTAGAATAGTTAATGAATCAAACTAAATACAACAAAAATGCAAGTTAGATCACTAATACTAGTAATCATTAATAAATTATTATTAGGCTATTATCAAATATCTTTCAATGCGAGCCAGCAGAAGAGGAAGTAGAGGCTCCTGCGTAACCAGACTATCAGGACGAATACAGTAGAATTAAATTACATAACTTTAAATGGCACAATTGCTTCCTTCAACAAAACACAATTGCTTCCTTCATAATTGGCGAAACATTATGTATCATTTTCTCCGGATACGGACTTAATAGTTTTAAAGTTGTTAGAAAACTATTTCATAATTGTTATTGGTTAGTGGATGAATACTATTCCCTCACAACATTTTGGGATAACAAGAAAAATATTAATTACAGCGTTATCTAACTGTATTGAAAACTTCTTAATATTAAAATAAACATTATCTTAGTAACAGATTTTGAAATGAATCCGCTTTGTCGGTTTTTGAACAATAATGAATCAGTAATAAATTCTTTCAGTGTTTCTGAAGGGATTCATATGAAACTTTCTCGTATTGCCTCCATTGAAGTTGATTCCTGGAAGGTAATTTGAATCAATGCATTGAATTTATAGACATTAAAGTTGAAATGAAATGGAAAAACTTCATTTCGAATTCAAACCTTTTGTTTTCGCTTGAAGATCTTTAATTCAATAACTCACGAAATTATAATTAAAAACAAGGATTATAAAGGTGGATTCATGATGTCTATAATACGAATAAAGAAATAAATAAAATGTCTACGAATATATTTTTATATTATCGTTAATATTTAAATAATTTTATAATTTTTTTAGGAAATTGGCTTGGCTGTGTAGTGTCGATGCGGAATTTCCAGATATTAATTCATTTCCAGTTTCACGTGCAGAATTCGTTGCAGATATTTTGCTTTTGTTGAATTCAATCTTTGACTTCGAATGAATGATATCAAGCATTGGGTATTCATTCTAAAAAGAATAATTTTCACTGATAGTGGCTCTAACAACATACAGGAATAGAACAACGGTTGCGGTGCTCGGCTTCCCTGCCACCCATACTCACCACGTAACATAACGTAACATAACAACATATAGGGTGTTTACGAACTTATATTACAGAAGAATATGGTAGGTAGAGGATACGAAAACAATTTTCAGTTTTCATTCAGTAACGTCTGTCCGATACGGTGCTACAGTTGTTTAAATGTTGTGGCTGTTGGTCATGGCCTCCTCGATCGCTCGATCTTAATCCGATTGACTTCTTCTGTTGGGGCCAAGTAAAGAGCCTCGTGTACGCCACATCTGTCACGAACTGCGTCAACGAATTGTCGAAGCCTGCAACACCACCCATGTTACATCTAGCATTTTTGAACGAGTGCAGCAGTCAATGCTTCTACGATGCCACTATTGTGTAGAACAAGAGGGGTGTCACTTTGAACATCTTCTCTAATGCACAAAACTCCAAATAAGCAGACGGCAATGCCCTTCCATGAATGATTGTCTACCAGCCAAAACACTAAAACGACTGTAGCGCCGTATCGGTGCAAGACCGGACACACATTACTTAACGAATACTGTTTGTTTTCGTATCTTCTATCTACCATATTCTTCTGTAACATAAGTTCGGAAACACCCTGTATAAGTCAAAGTCGTCCGTATCTACCACTGCCTTTACACGAATCCGTTTCTTGCAAGGAATGGTGAACGAATTCCCACGAAAATGCCCTTCGCGGACAATTTTCTTCACCACCTAAGCGGACAAGTTTGTTGCGGTAGCCGTTCTATCCAGCGCTTCGGAAATACATATTTCATCACTCTGACTCTTGAAACATTGAAAAACGTTCCAAATTATAGGTTTAGCTGTGTAATGTCTTCTCTCGCGTACTGACAGTAACTTGCCATTGCAGTGACGCCATTTCTACGTTTGAAGTCATGATTTCCAGGCGAACGTAAGTGATCAGATTTTGCCAAATAAGAAGGTTTCTTTCTCAATTGAAATCCAATGTACAACTATTTTTTTTTCTATGACAAATCAACCCAATGGTGTAGTAGTAACAGAAATAAAAGTAGTAAAAGGGCGCTTCTTTCGTGAAATAAAAGTAGTACCGGTATACTATTATTGTAGGGATCATTATTATTTTTTTAAAAAAGTGAAAATAAAGAGACACGGCGCTCCCAGGTTGTAGAAAAAGTACCGGGGGGGGGGGGGAAGACGCCCTAGCACAACTACACTCCTGATCCGACCCCTTAACTTTTTCCTGTACATATGGATACAGCAAGTTAAGTAATACCCATGGATGGCCACAGAATTTTTTTTGCAGGAGAGGGTAAAATACGTATATTGGCAATGCGAAAACGTTTGTAAAGATTAAACTTCATAATTGTGTGGGCCCGGTAGCCGAGTGGGTAAGGGCGCTTGGCTGCGGGTTGGAGGTGACGGGTTCGATTCCCGGCCTCGGCGGAGGACGGGAATTTTTCCACGCTTCTTTCTCCTCCAAACGGGCCCTAGGGTCTACCCAGCCCTCTATAGAATGGGTACCGGGTTTCTTTCCCGGGAGTTAAAGGCGGGCGAGCGACGGGCCGACCCCCCGTCCTCAACTTTGTCCCGTAGGTTCTGAACACTGGAGCCTACCCTCCAGTTGCATTGCGCGGTCCTCTGGGCCTGATCGCAACTTTAACTTTAACTTTAAACTTCATAATTGTTGTAAAATTATAAAGAATAACAACTTAAAAGTTAAGTAAAATCTTGTAAGTCGCATAAAATTTACCATTAAAAAATTAGTGCACTTGCAAGAAAGAAATTACATGAACATATACAATGAAATTGAAAATTCCAGGATTTGGGAAATGCGTGACCCCCACCACCCATTCCCCTCGGAGGCCGTTCAAGTATTATGTAAGCATTAAAGGGGTAGGGGTTTCAAGCCTTGCTTATTTTTGCTAACAAGGGGGAGGGAGGGATCAGAGCTTAAGATAGACAAACATGCACGCGAGAGAGGGCGCTGCGCGAGATAGACTTTTTCATCAGTATTTCATGATATTTAGTTTAATTCAAGAGTGAATATCATTTAATTTTGACTGTTTTGTTGCTCAGTGGGATTTGCCAAATCGTTAACAGTAAATCTTACGTAAGAACAAGTGTGTGTGTGTATATGGGGAAGGGATCTGCTTATTTTTGTTTACAAGGCGGGGGAGGAGAGAGTCTAAAATGACTAAAAATATGCTTACGTAATACTTGAACGGACCGTTGCCCATACGTGGGGGTGTCTGTGTAATGCCCGATTATCTTTGATACAAATGTGAAGTAATCGCATAGTTACAATCAGGGGCGTATATAAGGGGGGGCCGAGAGGGCCCGGGCCCCTCCCGAAATAATGAAGATATGTCCTCCGAACGTTTTTTTTGGTTGAACAGATAGATTTTCATTGTTTTTTTTGTTTAGTTGAATAGATTTTTTGGCCCGGGCCCCCCCCGAAATGTCCTCCCAACGTTTTTTTTTTTTTTTTTGGTTGAACAGATAGGTTTCCAAGGGGTGTCGGGCCCCCCCCGAAAATATATTCTATATACGCCACTGGTTACAATATATTCGGGCAAGACAACTGCTTTTGGAGATCAGCAACTCTGAATAAAATCAATAACGTGAATTTAATAGAAAACCCATCTTTGTTTTGGAAATGAGGGCGACAAAGAGGGAAAGTAAATTATTAATCCCTCATTAATGGTTATTGCGAAATTTACTTTGGTTTGCAGTTAATGGAATACAGTAAAACAAAAATATACCATCCTTGGCACGACATAGCTCAGATATGTTCTTTGACTCAGGATCCCAGGTAGTGTAGCCACTACTTGCGAACTTGTTACCATTTAACAACAGTTTTTTTCACAGGCAAATATTTAGGGTCATAAAAACCAATAGATTTGTGTCTGTGCATTTCTAATACCTTCTGAGACAGTGAACGCACCTAATTGTCTTGCAACTTTCCCGACAACAAATGATCTCTGTATTTGATGTATTTTGCAATTTGGAAAATATAATAAAAATATCTATAAAAAATATTAATAAAAAGTATAACATTTTATATTTTAATGGTAGCGCTCAACATTGAAAACCTACAATATTAAATTCACTTGCCACGAAGCTAATATAAATAACTTCTTCATATTCATAAATCATTAGCCTATTTTAATGGCACCTGTCTGTGAATCAATCTTGAAAAGCAAACAGAGTTAATCCAGTGAAAATGTGCATTAGGGCAGGCTTTGCGTTAGGCCTACTTTGTTAGAAAACACGTTATTGTTTAAGGAAAAAGACATCTAAGCTATAACCGTGGATTGATACGAAACGGCAAAATGAATAAATATAACAAACCTATCAGTTCGTAATGGGAGCCACAGTAGAAAATACAATTTATGCAGGATTCTTTCAAGACACACGAATGATTCCTAAAAAAAAAAAAAGTCCAGTGAAGAACAAAGGAAAATCACTTTCTTCATCTCAGCTGAAGTGGTTGGAAATTGAGATCCCTTAACAGTATGTACTTGTGTTTTTAGAGAGAGTACACGAAACGTTTAACTTTGATCCATAAGGATACAATTTATAGCGAGCAGATGGATGAACACATCGCCGTACATCCATATGAAAACAGAAGTAGATGGAGAAGAAATCACCATAGCAATAGACATCAGAAACAAATCTACGTAAAAAATAGAATAAAAATATAAAATATAAGATTGTTTAAATGTGTATCGATCTGCTACTTTTCCTCGATCTACACACTGTAAACAGTGCCATAATGATCTTTCTTTCTGCAAAGTCCAAGGATGTAAACTGCTCTTTAGTTACAGAGGGTTTATAGTTATAATGTCCCTAAAAATCCTATAGAGCAGTTTACATCTTTGGGCTTTGCAGAAAGAAAGATCATTGTGGCATTTGAAGTATTAGAAATGGTAATGAAGTGTCATTCCAATTTAACTGTAAACAGTATCTTAATCCAAATTCTACAATATGCATGATCTCAAATGTAATATCTCAACCACTGTTTTCTGGTATTGCACTTCAAAAAAACCCAAAAACAAACAAACAAACAAAAAACAAAACAGCAATAGTAAAATCGCATCCGTTTATTAATAAATGTTCATATTGATTAAGTAAACGTCATCAGCTAATTAGAATTCTTCTTAAGATTGATGGACAAAATCAACCGAAGGTGAACGTTGAAGTGTAAGGGTTGATTCTTCGCTTTGTCAGTAATTAAATTCTGTTAATTATTAAGTTTATTCATTAATATTTAAGTGTTCTCACATTTGCAAACTTTGCAAACTTAAAATAAAGAACAAACTTACAACAATTACTTTTGTAGTTAGGGCATAACTGTTATATAATGACGATTGTGTGCTTCAGTAGTTGACTCATCCCCCGCAGTTTCTTTTCAGTTCCTTAACTCTGGATTTTTTGTTTTGTTTTGAAATTCAATAAATGAATAACACTCATTTGGAAAAACACTGGATAACTACGAAAAATAAACATAATAAAATGGAATGTGAAGAATAAATTCAGGAAACTTTTAACGAAATTTTATTATCAAGTTTTCCCACCATCATTTTTCTACCCACTTAGGAAAGAGCTATTAGGCTTATTCCCGTGCCTGATACTGTTTATATGTAAAATATCATCCACAATCCAAACCGGAGCCCCATGAGTCATACCAAGCTGGATTCCCAAAGGCCAGGAAGTTTGGAAATCTGGCTTCCTGTCCAGACCACTTCGAGTTTTATTGTAAGCCACTGACCGGGTCAGAAAATTAGTGGTATTTGGATAAAACCGTGACCTATCCATACTGAATCGAATGTGCTGAGAATGAATACGATGCCCTAGACCTAACGTATCCTCTTCCGGTTCAAGATGGCCACTGACCAGTTGAATGGTGCCAATTTGGTTTTGTGTTCACTACAGAAATGGGAATTGAGTTATTTTTCATTTAATCTTGAAATCATTCTTTGACCAGAACTAGGGTGACCAGATTTTCCGACGTTAATCCGGGACAAAACAACTTTGACGACTGAAAAACAAATAACTTTGATTTTCACACTGCATGAAATTATAACATTGTGCGGAAACCAAAAAACTTCACAATAATAATAACATAAACTTTTAAACATAAAAATATTTTCATCCTTAAGTGCACCGGCAACAGCAAAATTCACGTCGACTTTTTACAAAATCTGGGACTATTTACAGAATACGGGACATTCTGAAGCGGGACATGATAATCCGGGACATCTGGTCACCCGAACCTTCTTTTTTCCTTCAAAAATTACAACAACAGGTACCCAGAGTAAAGCTTTTTCCTGTTTTGCTTTTATAAAGCTTTATGGTACATTTAAGAGGTGGTGCAGCGACATACTTTGATATTTTTTAGCTAAAAGAGTTATTGATTACTATACAACTTTTGTTGAATTCTTCAGTTCTCTTTTTCAGTAGTAAAGGATGAAGTTCATTGGGTGCAGACGAGAAACAAGAAAACAACTCAACCATCTTGAAATGAGTACAAACCAAGATGCTATTCTTGTCTTTCATTGATGTCGTTCCGTTAACACATAACGGCCAAATCACATGTTCCTAGTTTTCGTTTTTGTTTTGATTCGCTGAAGTATTCAGTGTTTTTGTTGATATGCTTTTGTCGTTGGTTTTCACCGTTTCAAATCGTACGATCAAAGAAATTGGATGAAATGGTACGCATGATCGGGAAAGCGTTCTTAAGGCCAAGAACCAATCAGCAACGAGGCAAAGCACTTGAATCAACTTTCATTTTTCGTTAGTGGTTAAAGTCAGCAGTCAGCAACGCAATTTCTGTAGAATATTGTGGAGTGTTAAATCGGATCACTTGAAGGAAAGAGGCAGAGATTTAGTTGGGTCTAAACTCAATCTGAACTCGACTGTTTATTTTCGGGAGAGCATCAGTTTAATTAGGCTATGTACATTGATTTGTCATTGGCTGTTTGTCATTTGTCATTTTAACTGTAGATTTAAATTACGGGGAATTGTGGGAGCACAACAGCCGTTGATAATTTGAAAATAAACAACAGAATTTGACAGTTACCGGTTTAGAATTTGAAATTTACACTGGATTGAATTATGATTGATTAGAACACAAAGGGTAAATAGGATAAAGTAGAATATATGGTATAAATACAAATATAACTATAAAAATCATCACAATATTAAAGGATTTGTGCCAAGTGTTAACCTCTTGAAAAGTGCATGTTTTGCATTTTAGAATTACTATTATTTAAGTGGAGTGCTTTTGAAATGCAAGTTTTAAGATTTCTGACAGCGACAAGTGCTCCCACAGTCCTTTGCGAACCCCGTTTCCCTTCAACAAGAAATGAAAATCTCCTTAAGAATCTACATATTGCAGATTCTGATGCATAGAATGAAACAGTAAAAATATCATTATTTGGCGAAAGATATTCTCCTTGCTGTGACATTTAATTCAAAATAATCTTGTTTCAATGGAAGCGGTGGCAAAAATGGCGTCGTCCGGTGAAGGTTAGGGTGTATTTTGTTTACTGGTATGTCACAGTTCCGCCACCCGTGATTGGTACTCATTAATGAGCTTTGACTGAAAATTCGCTGAGTTTTAGAAAAAGTTTTACACTTTCAAGAATAGGAAATGATGACAGATGCATATTACGATCAAGAGCATCAATGATAGTGACCGGAGCTCCAACGAAACCTTGGATCGTGTGATATGAACATAAACAATGAATTCATGATAAAACTTGGAAATGCGGTTCTGATTCCAGATTACAAAAATAACTTCGAATGTTATTTGTATTATAAGTTACAGTAGAACCTCATTATAACGGACCCTATTATAACGGACGTCGCTTATAACGGACAGTTTTAAAAAAAATTGTCAGCCTACAATTAAGGTGAACGAAGTTAAGACCATTTAAATTTTGTTATTCAATATGTTGAACAATCGGCAAATGAAAATATTTTTGCATACTATGAAAATTTACGGCATTTCCGTCAGTTATTAACTGAAGAAATAAGCAGAAAACAAACCCAGCAGAAAATAAATTATTTTTTCAAACCAATGAATGTAAGCAATCAACATGAACCAGGACCTTCTTGTTCTAAAGATTAATGCAGTGTATAAGTACACATCTTTTTCAAATCAACCTACTATGTTGAAGGCTGTTTTTTCTTTGATATATAATAAACACTTTTTATAGCTAACAATTGTACTTTCATTGATGTATATCCTGCTGCATTTCACCCCTATAAGAATTATTTGTTATAAACCGGACTTTCATTAAAGCGGACAACCTTCAGCCCCTATTAGTCCGTTATAATGAGGTTCTACTGTATATTGAAAAGGTAATGTCACATCAAAAAAAGGTAGTTTTGCAAAGAGGACAAGATGCCCAGTAATTTATTTCCAATTTACCGTAGAATTTCAATCAACAGAAGATTTAACATATTTCTACTTTTCCAAACTTGCACCTACCCTTTCAATAATATTATTAACTAGCTGTACCCGGCATGCGTTGCAATGCCACTCAAAGAAAGAAAGTGTTTGTTTTAATTCTGTTTTTCCGTCTGGTGCGTACACGAATAAACCAAAAGATTTTCCGACGCGTGAACAGGCCACATACAGCTGTCCATTTGTTGTCCCTGTGCTTTGTTGATGGTCATTGCAAATGCGAGTCACATCGGAAACCGCAAACGTTGAAAAAGTAAGTACACTCATTTGTTGAAACGCCTCGCGCACCAGATATTGTAAAATGGTTCTACTAATTCGGAAACCTTCGTGGGCGTGCGCATAACAACTCACCAAAGCTTCATCGCAATCTGATGAATGGTACAGGATGTCACTTGGTAAACAATCTGGATCTCACCCTTTGTTGCTTATTAATAATTCAAATGCGCAGTTTGAGTTTTTATGCTTTTAAAAAAATTCATTGAAGCCTGTGCACTGCTGGCACATGAATTTTCTCACTAATTTTTCAATAGTGAGTTTTTTATTGTATGTTTTTTCTTTTGAGGCACCACTGCGCTTCCGATAGAGTTAATTTTAAGTTGAAATTTCATAAATCTCCTCATTTACTATATAAGATATTAAAGTTTTAGAATAAAACAAAACTCTTCTTAGAATGCAAAATTAATTTTTTTTAAATCGAAGAATCCCTTATCCATTCATCTGATCATGATCAAAATTACTCAAAAACTGAAAAAAACCACAATAACAAGGGAAGAAACCAGATAATGAGCTTAGAAAGACGAAGTTTTAATGAAAGAAGAAATACGACTTCCCTGTTGATTCTTGTGGATCCGGACCCATAGGGATCAAAGTTACCAAAAATCAAGATAAAGACATCTAAATATACAGAAAAGCAGAAAATCTACTTCTAATTCTAGATATTCGCTCATCTTTGAATATTTTTTTTTGTTGGGCTGATGAGTCCGTTGAAGGACGAAACGGCCGTTCCCAACTCCTCCCCGTAATCTAAAATCAGAAAGGCAATTTCTTCTTCTTTTTTTTTCTCTTGTTCAGGTGCGGATTTTCTTTTACTTTATTACTTATTTCGCCGCACGTTAAGCTTTGTTTTCATATTTTTTTTATCTTTCTATATTTTTTGAAAGTCAGCCATCAATTACAGCTTTTTTTTTGTTGAGGTTAAAATTTATCTTTTGCTTCTTTTTCTTTTAGAAATCTTTATTAGCACTGCTCTCTAGTTTTTTGAGAAACAGTAAATATGTATAAGATAGCAAATATACTCCAGCTTTAGGTCAAACAGCCTGAATATACAGTCGATCATAGATTACACGTTCAGAAACACTGGTCTGTAGGTCAACTTGTTTACGAAGGATAGTTTCTATGTTTTATTCATTAATTCATATTGTAACAATGAAAATAAATCTGTTTTTCCTATGATTACAGTGGCATATTTTTTTTCTCTCTTCTTCTTCAGAATTGCTCCTCTCCTGCTTCTCTTTATGGGTCACCCTGACTACAGGCACGAGCCGAGTGGCCTCTGATTGGTGGAAGGTGTGCCTGAAATTCCTTGCCGCCCGGTCGCCGCCTCAGGGCACTTTGCATTATTCTCTCTCGGTCTCGCAGCAGCTTCGCGCTCAAACCGTCTACGACGAGGCTTGTATCGCGTCTTGGATCGGCGCTGTTCTTTTGCCCCCTCGCGAGGGGAAGTGCGAGCGTTGTGGGGGTGTTAATAAAAAGAGAAACACGGCTATTCCTACAGAATCTAAGGATGCACTGGAGACCCGCGAGGATGGCGAGAGAGTCGCCCGCGTAACGCAACACTCAAAGCACCGATGATGGGGACGAACGGCCGTCAAGGAGACGGGGAAGGCGGGCGCTCCTCTCCGTCCCCTTTGCCTCCGCAGCCCGAGCAACAGGTGTGTCTCTTGGCGAAGAAGAAAGGGGACGATGTTGACTGGCATGCAGCGTCGAAGGTCAGGTAAGACTAGTATCTCAATGTTCGTGACTTGTCTACTACGTCTCTGTTATTTTTATAAAATTACATTTTTCTTCTCATTTTAACATCTTCCTTTATACCTTTAGCAGCTATCAAAGCTAAAGAAAAACAAAAACACATCAACATTTCTTCAGAACCACTTGTCCGAAAGCTAAATTCCGTGTCTCCTTAGGTAAAAAATCATCACCTTTAACTAGTTACACAGAGACTGTGTTCGAATCATTGCCATTCTCTTGTTTCGTTTCGCTTGGTAACACAACAATCTGTGTAATTTTTTTGTAGTGTATCTGATATTGCTTTTCTGATAGCTTCCTTTGCCTTCGTGAAACACGTAGACTGTCTACGGGAGATCTTAAGTCTATGTCAACTTTAAAAATTACTGTCTGAGCCGCTGCCGTGAACGAGCACTGAAGAAGCCGGATTGAAGTTGAAGTTGGAACTTACCTTACGTTACTGATAACCGCTGTTAATTCAGACGGAAATGAACGGAGCTAAAATTTTACACCAGGATTTAGAAAAGTAAATATTGAGCTAAGGATTTCTCAATATTTTTAAGGAAGTCTGAAATATTTCTGTTCCGAGAGCAAGGAAAAAATTGGCCAAATTTTCTGTCAAAGAATAAATTATTTGATTTTTGTCAATCAGAAAAATTACGATTAAAGCATCTTTTCATAATTACTGACATTTTACATCGTGAATTAATTGAATTTTGCAAAGTACAGTACAATGTAAACAATTCTTCATAACATAAATATTATCAAAGTTTTTGTATAAATCAACTTCCATTTATTTAAAAAAATAAAATTGCTGCAAAATACCAGCAAGATTACATCTGCTGACTTATTTTTGTATTGTTTACTTATTACAATGTAGTATTTAAACTTAATATACTAAATTAATTGTTTAATTACTATAATTTTATCGTTAATCAGTTTACAATAGTTCATAATGTTTATAGTAATAACTAAATAAACTAATTTGCACAAATCTTAATAATAAAATTAAAGCATTTACACTTTTAATTTTGTTAATGAACTTTAGTTAAGCTCATTTAATTTTTTTATTAGGAAATTTAATTTTAAGAAATTAATTAAGGATTTATTTAATATAATACAATATTAGTTTCAAGTTAATAACTACTTAGTTTTAAATATATATAAAGATATAGATATTTATTTCCGTAATTCTTTACTCGAATTTTTATAATAACCTTATTATCAGATTAAAAAAAATATAAAATGATGACGAATGAAATTTGTTGTAAATATTATATAATATTTGTAAGACATGTAATAAAAATGGAAGCTTAGAGTGGAATTAAAGACAATTGATAATTCCATTCAAATCAAAATATTTTCTTTGAAAAAAAGTGTAGATTTTACTTCTATTTTTTTTAATTTCTTTTTACTAAAAGACTCGAAGAACTGACATAACAATATTGAGAATTCATATTTAACATATGACGTCATTTCAAAGTTTGACCTTTGAGAGGAAACAATAAATACCGGATCGCACTGTTCGTTAAGACTAAAAAAGAGAATCCGAAACCCAGGAGCGGAAAACGAATCAAGGCTGAAGTAATGGCCAAAGTCCAAATTTATTAACGGCTCAATTCATCCATGAGGAGTATTAGTTAGGTTAAAGGAGATCGACTCCTTCAAAGAACTTTGAAATTCTTTAATAATTTACGCCTACATTTCTTACGAAACCCGTCAAGTAAAAATTAAAACGTATTCTTAAATGTTTTTGAAGGTTTTTTAATTTAAAAAAAAAGTTATTAATTGTGCGTGACTCCTTTTTTAAATTGTAATTATCAATATAAAAATATTTTACGCGCGCTACCGTTCGTAAGTGAGTTTATAAAAATGTTTTAATTCATTGTAGGTTACAAAGGAAGGAAAAGGTACATGATGATGTTTCTTGTTCTGTATATATTCATAACCTATTTTCAAACACGTATCTCTTTCGATATTCAAAACATCTTTATTAAAAAAAATGCCTTTGAACCCCGAGAAACGGGGCTAAAGATATTTGTAGAGAAAAATATTGTCTGCTGTTTTTCGAAATTTTTATTTACACGGGGATTCATGTTGCTGGACCACTGAAAATGAGTTTTGAATTTTGTGTTCGTAATCTTCGAAAACGCCAGTATTTTCGCTTATTACCGCTGTAGTTTATTACAATGTATGTTTATTAATATCTTAATTATCTTTGTAGTGTAGAATTTCCTAGGATCTGTGGGACTGAATATTATTTAAAAATTTTAAAAGCACAGAATAAAATCCACTTATTTAATGAAATATTTAATGCGTCAAACTAGAAATAATTATAACATAGTTACAGCGGTTAGCCTTCATCAGTTCTTCATCAAACGGAAAGTATTTACAGTACATAGTTTAGTTGTTTAAATAGTGAATGTGACCAAAATATACGTTAGATGAAAAGGCATTTTAAATAATGACAGTAATTTCATTTGGTTCGGCAGAGTCAAAGAAGACAACGAATGTAATCCAATTTGCAATTTAAAACGCTGCCATAAAAGTCTGATTTCCTGTAGAACCCGTGCTCCCTCCCTCTTCCTAATTAACTCAAAGGGTTTTTAAATAATGCTGATGGAGTCAGATATTTTTACAGCATTGTTATTTACTCGTCGAAACACCTCGAGCCTCCAGAGAGGCAATAAAAGGATGCATTTACGATGAGATGCACGCGCCGTTCAGAGTAACTTACCACGTCAAAAAACTCCACTGAAATTCAGGAAGAAAACGGCAATAAAACGAATACCTTAAGATTCCGGGGTTGAAAGTTCAGCCAAGCCAAGAAAACCCATGTCTGGTCTTAGTTGATAATAGGGGAGTCTGCTTGTAATGTGTGTTATTGATTTCAATGAGATATATTTTTATGTTACATATACAGTATATATTTTTTTAAAGACGAAGATTAATTCACCAAAGCCTACGCGATTGCTGATAAAAAAAATCAATGTAAATGACAGTTTTACATTTCCGTTATGCGAAAGATTAACATTAAGTTCTTGAATTTTTGTCTAAAAGCATACTGTGTATAGGAGGAGACATCATAACTCTAACATAGCGTTCTAGAGGTCGTTATAAATCACAGTAATTAAATTGCAGCAATTACTTAAGAAAACAAACAAACAAAACAAGAAATGACGAGGTATTATTAAGTGCCACCGTGTAGCAGAAGCCATTGTTGTAGAAGGGTACCTTGTCTAAAACTCTTCAAATGAACCCGATGCACCTGTCGCAAGATGAGGATCTATAAAGAGCTGGAGATGGCAATTTCGAATCTTGATTTTTGTTCTTGGTTTTTATTTCTTATATATTTGTAGACTTTCTTTGCGTCTGTCAAGCACCCATATTAGCCTCCTAACAATTCAGACATGAAGTGATGTGGATTTTTTTTTGAGTTAATTTACTCATGAAAATCAATTGGGAATCGACAAATGAACAATTATCTACTTCCGATTTAAGTTTCACCTCACTAAGATACGTAGTTTTTTGCTTTTTCGTGATTACAAAGTTTAACGGCGGTTTTAAACGCCGCTTAGCTGTAGGTCAAATACGTACCAACAAATCTTCTATTGATCTGAACATAGCATTTCAGGCTTCTAGGGTAATTAGGTGTTTGAGATATCTCGTTCCGTATGTCGACTTCAGCTAGGCTTATAATTTACTCTTTTTAGTAGTTATGCTAAATAGTTATGCTTAGTAGTTATGCTTACCAAGCGAGTAAAAAAAAAATCAGGAAGTGATTTACAAAAAAAAAAACAAAAAAAAACAAAACAAAAAACAATTATTTTTTAAGCGCCTATTAAAGCATAATAAAGAACCAACAGATGTTAAAGTTCTGAAAATAAAAGCTTGTAGAAAATTAATTTCCTTACGTTTTTCAAAAAAAAAAACTTATAAATTTTCAAGTTTTCGTACTCGAAAAAATTAGAGAGAAATAGTTTAAAAATTAATAATAATAATAATAATAATAATAATAATATGGCAGTTGCAAGTCTTTGTTGTATCTTTCTAATTAAGGTGCAGTGTATTTATTTTGCTTATCACCTGTTGGGTTTGCCATTAGTTATTGCCTAGGTGTGCTTTGCCTTTGACCCGGAAGGGGCGCCGGCGATTGGCCCTGTGAAAAGTAGGGACACAACACGTGTGGATGGGGTTAACAAGGTTCAGCTCAGAATCCAAAGTGGACTGAGATGGAGAGGCCAAGACAAGGTTCAGGACACCACGATCTGAAAGTGAGTGACTTGTTTCAGGTGAAAAGGGTCACTGAAATGACTCCTCCCAATAAGATTCATTGTGGCTTATGAATAACAATAACTAATGACTACAAAGTATATAGAGAAAAAAAAAAAATACTCAATTTATTAGTTATATAAAAAATGACACTGTTCATATACAAATTTCAAAATACAATGCGCCCAATAAGTTTAGTCTACTTAGTAAAACAAGCAACTTATCCTTTTTTTATTTTATGTAATTTTTTTTAATAGTTTAATATTTCAAAAACTTGATCGGCTTCTTGTTGAGAAGCTTTAAGTCCATTTATAACGTTATTTTCATTTTAAACTAATGTGAGATCACAGTGAATAATTATCACAATGAAAATGAATAAATAAATAAATAAATAAATAAATATATATATATATATATATACTTGCTTACATAGAGTACGATAAAAAACTAATATAAGCACAATAAGATAAATTAAATTAATATTTAACGTGCGTAAAAAGATCATAATAAATCATTAAGACCAACACACAAATTAATTAAAAACATTTATACATATTAAAAATTACAAAGTTTTCAAAACGTCCTGCGTTTCATTATCGAGTAACAATAATAATACAATAATTTCAAGAACAAAATATGAGGTTGCCAGGACGCGTGACCCCGTAGGCGGGCCGACTGTGGAATTAGGTTTTGCAAAATTAAGTTATATGAAAAAAAAAGTCTATTTTTTTAAAAAAATTGGTTTTTTTTTAAATTTTTTTTTTTTAGTCCTGAAAATACCAAAAACCAAAAAGCTTTCGTTATTTTCGAATTCTAACATCTATTGAAATAAAAGAAAAACTACACATTTTGTATTTTCTAATTCAAAAACGAAAAAAGAAATTCGTGTGTTAATTACTTACACGTTCGAAAACTGATTAACTTTAATCACATCAAACCGCGCGCTTCCTAAATTAAATAGAAAATCCATTGTTTAGATTCCAATGCTTTTCTATGGGGATTTTTGACTTTTTCTCGCGCTAATTTCGAGCCATTTTAACTTCTGACCATGTCTTTTTTTTTGCACAGTATAGTTGCTAAAGATGTATTCATACATGAAAAATTTTTAGATATTATTTTTTTTAATCAGTATAATCTTTAAGAAAATAAATTTAAAAAAAAATGAATGATACTGAATAGTAACACATACTTTAAAATAGGCCTAAGAGAAAAAAATACACAAACGAAAAATAAAAGAATAAATTGTACTATAAAAAGATTATTAGTAACGATAATGATAAAGGTCGTGTGAAATCGTAATTAAATAGTGTAATTAGAGACAAAATTATCCCAGATTCAGACAACAACGAAAGGTATGGGACAAAAAAAAAAATCAGACCAATCACGAGTAGAGTAGGAAACTTAGCATTATTTTTTTTTTTTTACGGTGGTCATTAACGGAAGGTTAAACCCTTTACCTCGCACCCAGGTCAATACTTGAGATACAAACAGGAATGGAGAATGCTAAAAATAATTACTTCATTAAAAAAAAACAGATAGACTTCAAATGAAAAAGATAAAGACGGAATTAAGCCTAAAAAAACCCAACAGTTTATACAATTTTTTGTATTAATTTCTATAAACGTTGGATTATTCTAACAATAAAAGATTGTGTTAGATTTTGTTTTATAATAATAGTGGGTATAAAATAATATTTTTTTGTATTAAAAATTAGGAAACTAACAAACAAACTTAATGTTTGTGTATTAGAAGTTAGAGAAATGTTTTAATGAATGTTCGTATGTGAATAAACATTAGTGGATTTATTAAAAAACTAATAAAATTTTAATACTTAATGAAATTATTGTAAATTTAAGAGAACTTATTCCAAATTTTACTGAAGTCTATTCCAAATTTAATAAAGTTATTCCAAATTCTAATGGAAACTGTTGTATATTTACCACAAATTGCTCCAAACTTAATAAATGAGTTTGGAATACAAG
Source organism: Thereuonema tuberculata (assembly GCA_023159025.1). Taxonomy (NCBI): domain Eukaryota; kingdom Metazoa; phylum Arthropoda; class Chilopoda; order Scutigeromorpha; family Scutigeridae; genus Thereuonema; species Thereuonema tuberculata. The sequence continues at coordinate 34,760,274 of JAFIDM010000006.1, read as the reverse complement.
TTTCAATGAAATTTATTTAAAATTTAATATAGTTATTCCAAATTTAATGACGTTATTCCGAATTGAAATGAAATCTATTGTAAATTTAACGCAAGTTGTTCCAAATTGAATGAAGAATTCCAAATTTGTTTGTTTACTGTTAACTTTTTTATTTATTTATTTATTTATTTATTTATTTATTTATTTATTTATTATCTTTTTTTTTTTAAGATGAAATTATCGTAGTAATTAAGAGGCCCCTCCAAAAAATTAACGATCAAATTATCGATTGCTGTTGTAACTACACGGTTCTATTAATAAGTGTTTTTCGTTGTTAGCAGTTGAATATGACTACAACAATACTATAATAATAGGTTTTAAAGGCTTATCTCGAAGCTTTTATGGAACTGAGGTTTATGCGCTTAATTACTGACTGCAAAAAATGGCTCATTTTGTAGCAGATGTCGACAGACAACAACACAAAAATAATGATGACATTTCGATATTTAAGTCCATCAGTCAACGTAATGAAGAGAGAGTAATGAAGCAGATGGCAGACATTTGTCTTGGAACAGCCATCAGTTCAACAACAGCGCCCAAGCCTCACGCTGCATAACAATCATCTCGTAGATCGGCGAAGAAGAGAAGAAAAAAAATATTGCTATTTGCACACTGATGAGGCAAGGTACAATACATTTGTTGCTTAATCCCCTTTACGCCCAGTCCTTCTAACCCACATCGTCTTCATCCCCTACCTCCGATTTTCTAATCCCTGCGGCAAGATGGCGGCGGCGGGTAGTGTGTGGTCATGAGGGCACAGGGCCAGGCAAATACCATCATCTCGTAGCAGCGGGCAAGGTCTGCCCACCTACCTACCTACCTCCCCACGGTGATGGAATGTTGTAATCCAAGATTCCATTTGACAACAGGATTACTGGTGGAGTGCATTAATTCCGTCGGCAGTGGACAGGTTCGCCATGAGCCAGTTGTACAGGGAAAAAAAAAAAAAACTACCATTTTAGACGAGGGCTGCTTTATTTTATTATTGTAATTATTACGCAGTCGAAGTTCTTATTTTTTTCTTCTTCTTCTTCTATTTTTGTTTCTATCTCCAAAAACAACTGCCAATTAAAAAACTGTAAATGATATCGACTTTCAGGTTTTCATTACTCCCAGTATAGTAGATGACCGTTTTGAACCGTGTTAAGAATACATAGACTCATTTTATTTGTACTCTTATTTTCAACCAAAGATACTAAGTCCTATAATACATTTACAAAATATTCGTACCACTGCGTTGTAAACATGAAGAAATTAAGATATGAGTCAATTAATAGATATAAGTTAACTTATTATTATTATTATTATTATTATTTTAATAATTTTATAAAATTTAACGGATGCAAATATATTTAAATTAATAAATTTATTAATACACACAGTCGTTAAAAATAATTATATTTACAATCAAAATACTGTACACAACTAGTTTCGCGAGCGAATCTGTCCAGCTTCTTCAGGTGACTGAATAGTGAGTTATCTAGAACTAGTTGTGTACTTCGATTGTAAATATAATTATTTTCAATGACTGTACGTATGAATTCATTCATTAATTTTATTATTACTATTATTGGTTATTTTATTATCGAAACATTATATCTGCATATCTGTAACTTTTTAAATGTAGGCTTAATTTCTTTCAACAGTTGAAATTAGATGGTAAATATATCAGCCAATACTGTTTATCATTTTTACGTTTTCTTAGTCTTTTTTTCCGAAAGGTTGTACTTATCCGTAAAGCTGTAACTGAACTTAATGAATTGTCTTCAAAATTAATAAAGAAAGAAAGAATCTTACTGGTTTGTGATGATTATTATCAGCAAAGTAGGTTCTAAATTCTTTCAGGCACTTATTGCGTTGTTATGAAATGGAAAAAAAAAAAAAAAAAAAAAGACTTAATATGTATTACGTTAAATATTTGAGAGTGAAAAATTGATGTTTGGAAATCAGACTAAATTTTAAGAGATACGGCTTAATTACCACTGAAGCGTTGAAGATTATTCAATTATTGGGTAAAAGTTTAGTTTACGGTACCCAGTGTAGATGTTTGTTTGTTTTTTTTCGCATCGTCAAACATGACCGTCTTCGAACAATTTTGAAGGGCAAAAATTGTTTTAAAAGCTACCAACATATATATCCTGGAGCTGAGCAGACCTCACTTAACCTAACATTCGGATGAAATTTGTTTCGAAGGCTAATTAATCGGACGTCATGTATCCTTGTACAATACCCGTCACCGATGTATCCTTACGAATCATCCTATTGAGAGGTACCGTATTCTAGACTCTAGTCAATTACTGTTTAAAAGGATCCTTTTTCTAAGTATTTCACGTCCTTGATTATTCAATAACTGCTTTATACAATCTGATAATAGATGAAACTGAATCCTCGCTTACAACGCTTCCCTTTAATGGCGTCCTTGAAAAAACGGAAGGACGAACCTACGGAATTGTGCTATTTAGAAAGTTAAGAATAAAAAGGAGAGGAATAATAATAATAATAATAATAAAACTCTTTCTTAATTAAATAAAGTTTCCTGACATCTTCAGGGGAAAAAAGACAGGAAAAGAAAACCAAAAAAGCATATTCCATCTTCAGTTTTCCTTAGCTTACAGTCAAAATTTCTTTATCTTTTTCCTCGTTACTTAAGATACATTAGCAAAGGAAATTTGGTGGAAATTCCTGCAAAAACCTTGAGTTTCCTTGCTATTAGCAGTCAAATTTTTACATTCCAAACCTGTAAGTGACAGATGAGGATGTTCTTGTTTAGGAGGTCAGAGGTGATTACGGCCATTTCCACGTTTTTAAGAAGAAAAGTTGAATAAACTTTCAGGAAATTAGACGAGACGTGTACGTGTATGTGTGTGTATTTGGTTGTAGGGCGACGATCCGCAAGGCTGTTCCAGTAAATCTGGAGAGTCTGGAATGCAAATTACCTTCAATAAGCCTCTTGTTTCTACGTCCGGCAGCGAGACTTAGCTGTTGTATGAACTTTTTATTTGTTGAAACTGAAATAAAAACATTTAAGGTCCTGACTCAAGCAACTGCAGGCGACTGCAAACCTTTTATTTCTTTTATATATTTCTTTTTCCAATGCACCTAAAATTCTGAAAATTTAAATATGAACTTGTGAAGCATCTGGGATTTCTATTTTCTTGTTTTTAATTTTCAAAATATTCTATAATTAATTAAATTAAAACTCAAAAACAGTCAATTTTTTGAATGTTTTTGAGGTATTACTCGATATTTTCAACTCAAAAAAATTTGACTAAAACCTGAAACGATAAAAAATTTGTAAAATAATGTTTTATATTTAAAATATTTATTCTTAATGGAATGTTTATTTTTTTTTAAATAATTTAATCTCAATTGAAAAAAATTTAAACAATTTAAAAAAACAAAACTCCACACAATTTTTATTTTTTAAAAAATTAACTATTGCACTAATAATAATAATATCTTAAATACAGAACATTACTTTACGAATTTTTTATCATTTCAGGTTTTCTTCAAATTTTCTTGAGTTGAAAATACCGAGTAATATCTCAAAAATCCCCCCAAAAATTGAAATGTTTTTGAAATTTTAATTTATTAATTACAGAATATTTTGAAAATTAAAAAGAAAATAGAAATCCCAGAAGCTTTACAAGTTCATTTTTAAATTTTCAGAATTTTAGATGCATTGGAAAAAGAAATATATAAAAGAAATAAAAGGTTTACAGTCGCCTGCAGTTGCTTCACTTAAAACGAAACAGTTATAGAGAAGTTATTGTTAGTTTCTAGGTTGCAGTTTTCAAGTTATCTTTTGTTTCTGTTTAATTTTTAAAGATTTGAATTTGTTATCTTTAAATTGATTTGTATTTCACGGGTGTAGTTTGTCAATTACATTATTTATTTATGTATTTCATTTGTTTCTTTCTTATTCTAACCATTACAGAAATTCTCCATGATAGATGATTTTTGCTACACTTTCATTGTCTGAATTGTGCCCAAGATACTTTGTTTATATCTAGTTCTGTATCTGTACATCGGAAGTGCAGTGGTGCCTCAAGGAATAAATTACACAATGAAAAAACTCACCAAAGAAAAAACGAGTGAGAAAATTCATGTGCCACAATGAGCGGCCTCAATGAAGTTTTTTAAAGTATAAGACTTCAAATTGCGCATTTGAAATGTTAAAACAAATAACAATATCCTTCCCTCTTTCTCTATTTCTGAACATTGTTGTTAGGCCTATTCATATTAGGCCTATTTTTGCAAAAACGATTAAGGAAGGGAAAAAAAATTCCTTTGAAAACTGCTAAGTGGTTATTAGATTACTCTAGCTTTTGAATAATTCTTTAACGTGTTTTTTTTTTTAAATAATTGGATCTGGTGTGCTTCCTGTTGACTCGTAGATGTAACGGCAGCAGCAATACATCCTTCCATTCACACAACCACAATCTCAGTTAATCTACTACGACTAAAGTGATTCTACTACACGATTGTACTAATTTACACATTAATTGTACTAATCATATAAAAGAAAAATATTTATCGTTATTTTTTAATTACTACGGATGAAGTACTTGTAAGATATATGCGTAATTATTGCACTGGCTAATCTTCGCTAGGTCTTATTCTCTGACGAGTCTCAGTTTAGGGATTTGAAAAGATTACATTTAGTATCAATTATCTGAATAAAGGACGGGAAAGTTTCTTTATCCGACTGAGCAAATCTGTCCTTTTGTGTCGGTCTTCTGGTATGGCCCGCGAGCCACAGCTGGCCCCCGTAAATAAGGGATTTGTTGCCGTATTCTTTCATTTTGTAATTTCAAGTTCTGAGCTGTTTGTAACAGCTCAGAAAATGCTGCGAAATTTTATTCGAAAGAATAAAGAAAGAAGCAGCTCATGAAAGACATTGTAGTCTACTTTAGTAACATATGTTACATTTTTTTTTCCTCCTCGTTTTTTAAAATCGAAAAACAAATGCAATAGAAAAAGAGAAAGAGAGAAAAAAAAAACCCTTCTACCGAGTATAAACATCTTCAAATTGCCATTTGCCCAAAATTAATTAAAATCCGCAAATACTTTAATTGTCTAAACCCAATTCATTCGGATATTTCAAAGCACGCATAGGCGAAAGAATATAATAAACGGACTAACAATACCCTGATAGACAATGAATAGAAATGAATTGTTTGCTTTGCTAGGATAATTTCTGCCAGCATCACGTGACGATTTGACTGAAAAAATTTCAAGTACAATCGTTACTTCTGTAGTATTGTAATAGTTTGTATATAAATATTTTTAGAAATCATTTATTTCTCTATATTTTTGTAGAGATTATTTATGTGTTTATCTGTATTCATTTTTATCCTTAACCGTTATTTATTCCTTTTCGATTTCCTAATTACTGATGTTCTGTTTATTTTTAAATTCTTTTCCGTTGAATCAGTTAATTAATTTAAATTCGTTATGTTTTTATTCAATCATTCTGTATATTTTTAATCACTTAGCCAATCAAATCACGTTTGTAAATTCTATAAAAACCAATGTTTCTCATTTTGTTTTTCCATTTCAATGACTTTCCCACAAACACCAGTACAATATTCTATTTTTAGGAAGATTTATTCATTGGTTCGAAAGTTATTAGGATAACACAAAATCGTATATACGACCCCATAAGTCCGAGATTAGTTCAGTCCAAGAAACGAACTGATAGAGACGACTGTCTGGAAGAACGTTCCTGTGAAGGTTACACAGTTCGAAGCCATCCCAAGTCTCGCAGTCAATTTAGATGTAAAAAAAAATGCCTTTTTTATGGAGTTTCAGTGCGATCTTCCAGTTCTGTATCTTTCTTCGCTGGGTTTCTTACGAAGTGATGAAACAGGAGAAAACAGGAGTCCCACCTGTGCACATTGTTATTATTCCGAAACCCGACTGCAGTCAGTCAACTTTCTCAAGGCCGTCCTGTTGCGGCCACCTGCCGATCCCAGCCGCAGAACAAGCATCTTGTCATCTCCGACCTTTGCCTTTCCCGCCTGACTCAAGTCGTGTGCTCCCTGTCAGTGAAATTCGTCTCACCCGACATCGGCCAGGGCTCCGCCAATCCATAACAGCTTCTTTTCTGTTTAATCTCAAAACCAGCTGCTAATTTTGAAGTAGCTGAATTAAACTGGTATAGAAGCAAATCTACAGCACAGTGCTAGGCTTACCATTGACTTGCATGTAACAGTACTTTGGCCTTCACAAGAGAAAGGGAGTAGGAACAAATTGTGAATATCCAGAGATTACCCTGCTCCATTCTCGCAGAAAACTGTTTGTCTTTTCTCTTTTGCTAATTTCAGAACGCCTCAAGCACAGAACAGACGTACATATCACGGACATAGCGACAGCATTTACAATGCTTTTTTATCGCATCCTCTGCCGCCTTAATAACTGTATTGAACATCTTT
>JAFIDM010000006.1:34719676-34731193 GCA_023159025.1 Thereuonema tuberculata | reverse complement strand
TATCTTTTTTTTTTTTAATATAACCTTGACACAATCTAAAACATGGGTTCGTAATATGCAAGTCTGAAGCAGACAAAAGCAAAGTGTGCAAACTGTAATGACCATTGGAATGTAGATAAATGAACATCTTAATACATAAAAATGAATGTTTCTTTGTTTGTCCCGTATGCGTTCCTATACCATTCATCAGATTGCGATGAAACTTTGGTGAGTTATTGTGCGCACGCCCGCGAAGGTTTCTGAATTAGTAGAACCATTTTACAATATCTGGTGCGCGAGGCGTTTCAACAAATGTGTGTATTTCCGGTTTCAACGTTTCCGGTGCGACTCGCATTTGCAATGACCATCAACAAAGCACAGGGACAATCGCTACAAGTATGTATGGACTAAATTTGGAAAATCCATGCTTCACACACGTGGACAGCTGTATGTGGCCTGCTCACGCGTCGGATAGCCTTCTGATTTATTCGTGTATGCACCAGACGGAAAAACAAAAAATATTGTATATCCAAAAGCACTTCAATAAACAGAATTAAAACACAAACACTTTCTTTCTTTGAGTGGCATTGCAACGCATGCCGGGTACAGCTAATATTAAACAAATAAATAAATAAAGGATTCATTTCAAATTTCATCAAAATAATGCGTCATCAAATAATTTGAATAGTTTCAAACAAAAGTTAAAAGTAATCATTTAATAAGTGTTTATTATATTCTTTTACTTCAAGAAATCCTATTATTATTATTAGTATTATTATTATCCACATTTGTGATGTTTTGTTAAAGAGGCAATAATGCTTTGAGTGCAGGCCATAGTCTTCCATAAGACAAGTTGTTTCTGCTCGCGGCATCATTGTTGTTACTCTGTTTATTGTTGTATGTTATTGTTTATCTTTTACGAACAAATATAAAAAATTCAACTTATTTTATTATTGTACAACATTTTGGCAGACATAGAACTTTTCCGATATTCTGAAATGAAAACTGCGATAAGTAAAATTTTATAAGACTACATCAAAATTTTTTAATTTGAATTATTGAAAATAGCGTACAATTCGTATATCAGATACATCTATAAAATAATAGATTTGACATTTTTTGTTTGAATAACTTAACCTATATCCAGTCGATACCACAATAATTTACTATATAGTAACCGTAAAAAACGAGCACTTCCTTCAAATGAAAAATACATGGGCAAATAATGATGGATCACTCCGTATTTCATGTAGATATAAATTAATATATCTATATTTTTAATAGTTGACGTTTCTCGGATTTAATCATTTCAGTCCGACTGACGAAGTTTCCAGAAATTTATGAGTGGGTCGTCATTATAAGATGTATTCTTCTTGTTCTATTGTGTTGTTTTATTGATAATTTCTATAAATGTTCAGATTTCGAGATATAAACAACTCGCAGACTAAAAGCTTTACAAGATTCTTTTTACAAATTATTATTTTTATTATTTTGTTTATAAACCAGAAGATGTTATCTTTTTTATTTATGAGCCGTGCAAGCGTCTGATTTGCAATATTATTTCTGCCTGCGTGCAAATAATTTACGAAATTACACCTGCGCTAAATGCAGACATGTGCTTAATTTGGTGCTTCGCACAGTGTTTTTTTGAGTTATATGAAGACGGCTACATCAGCAAAAAGCAACGTACACTGACATTATAAGCTAGAGCCATGCAACATAAAGCCATTTAATAATTGGATACAAAAAAAACGATAAAGAAGTCAATTAAAACAACAACAACACAATAACTGAAATGGAATGCCGTGTAAATATCAAGTAAATCGTAACGGGACAATGAAATACTTGATTCGAGTAAATGGGGAGGGTCGAAATTACGCCCCCGCGATCACGTTTTTTATTGATTGGTGAATCAGCTGGTGATTGTGTGTCATCTTGTTGCAGTTACTCTATCCGAGATGGGAAGTACTGTACTGCCTGGCATCCGGCATCGACCGCACAGCGCTAAGGACCAGGCCAGGGAGAGTCCCTTGCTTTCGCCACCCTATCTGCCGCCACCGCCGCCCCCACCTGTACAGCCCTTGGCGACTTCCTCCTCCATGAATGGTAAGAACCTTTTATATAGTTTTAACATTTTTTTTCCCCTTGTATTTTATACAATCCTAGATAAAAAAAAAAAGACAAATTTCATTTTAGAAGTGATTTTTTTTTCCTTTCTGTAATTTCTGAAATTGATAAATTTAAGTCAATAATAACTCTTTTTAGTACGTTAGGTAAATAAATATTTACGCCCTTGAGTTTATCATCAGAGGGAATCGGGAACGGCCGTTTCGTCCTTTTTAGGGACTCATCAGCCCGATCCACCCTTTATTTTTCACGCCTTTCTCGGTTTGTCATCGCCGAGGAGGGTGGATCGAGCTGATGAGTTCCTAAAAAGGACGAAACGGCCATTCCCGATACCCTTTGTTGACAAAATCAAAGGCGTGAATTGTTTATTTACGAGAAAGTATTCGATCTATTTCTTGATGATTTTCTGCATTTCAAAATTCCTTTTTTCCACAACTCTTTTTAATGTAACTTTTTTTATTTTTTTTTTTCTGCAAACTTTACAAGATAACTTTTTAAAATAATTTTAAAGAGAAAAAAAAACTCTGAGGACGCAGGATGGGTAATAATACCTCAAATTATCAAACTTGATAAAAATAATAATTAATCTAATGCACATTTTGCGACATGTTTATAGTTTTTGTTGTTTTATGTCATTTATATATTTCTTTTCCGAATACCAAAGTTCGCTAAAGATTAAAAATTTTATAGAAATTTTATATCTTCATAAGAGAGAGAAGCCAGTCTATGTAATTTATATTCGAAGACAAACTCCGGATAACAAATACAGATAAAATAAGCAAAAAATAATATTAATAAAATTTCTAGGTTTCGGACTGCCTATTTCACAATTTCAATTTTTGTGTGTAAAAAAAACGTACGTTTGTGCGTAAAAAAAAAAAAAAAATAGAAAAAATAGAAAAATCATCCATATTTTTGTGTATATAACACTGTATGTCAACCTACTATATACGTTGTACATGTTTTGATATGTTGTATCAGAAATCAAAATTTATCCTAACTTGTTCGTAGACGAAATTATACTTATACCGTAATTTGTGTGTTAAAAAATCACAATTTGTTTGTAAAAAAAAAAATTAATTTCCTTAATTTCGATAAAAAAAATCATAGTTATGATAAAGTTAAAAAAAATCATGACATATATATTATGATTTTTTTTTTAATTTTATCATGACTATGTTTTTATTTTATAGAAATAATGGAAATTTACAAAAAAAAAAAAAAACCCATCCTGGTTATGCGTATTTACGTTCAACCCACACAGCAGAATCAGGTCAGTTTGAGAAATTGATTACACTCAATGGCGGAGAAGAGGGAGTTTCCTAAGAGAAGGATGAAACCGAAGAAGATGATGAAGATGACGAAGAAAAATTAATCTGTCTGCTAGGAACGTTGACATCTTTGTTATTGCTGTGTGGGGTGAAAGGCTAACGATGTTGGTTTTTCGAAATCCCATCTTAATTAATAAGTGTAGCACGTGATACCCCATCCTATTGCGTAATTGCTCTCTACGGTAATAAGTGTCTGGGGAGGAATACAGCGGCTGTCTCACCAGTGCGATCTGAGCTGCAAATATTCCTTCATTTCATTATATGTGAAACCAATGACTCAGCACACGAGGTAAGTCCGCATTTCACGGAATGAGACATAGGTGCCCCGAAATAACATCTTGAACTGACTGACTTAAAAATTTTTTTTTATCTAATTTCGTATTAGGTAAGGCCATTATCTAAATAAATAATTTACGAAAGACTATTCAGTAAAAAGAAACAAAGAAAGAAAAGACATAAGAACTTTTCAACTGTACAATAACAAATGTCCATTTCACTCATCTTTCAAAGCTCAAGAAATTAATAAAAATAAAACAAAAAAACAATCACCATACGGCAAGATTCATATAATAGAAAAACCACTTTGGAATATTCTTATTCCTTTACCAACTAACTTGTGTTGTTTAATTAAGTTTATTTCCAGATATATTTTAAAGTTGAAGTTAAGATGTACTACTACAGGCCTTTGTGGCCCTTGGGGTCGCCGGAGGTAAGGCTCTTGGCGTTCCGTGATCAACGGGACAAAGCTGAGGTCGGGTGGTGAGCCCGACGCCCGCCCGCCTTTAAATCCCAGGAAAGAAACCCGGTACCCATTCCACAGAGGGCTGGGCAGACCCTAGGACCCGTTTGGAGGAGAACGGAGAGTGGAAAAAAATCCCCGGCCTCCACTGAGATCGAACCCCTCCAACCCTCAGCCAAGCGCAGATATATTTTATCTTTCGTAATTTATGCATAATTACTTTACAAATTCGATTAAAGTATATGAAAAAAGGCGTATATCTTTGGAAATTATCATATTATTAAAAATAAAAAGATTATTATCTATTACTTTTAGGAATTTTCTCAATTCACTTTTTTGTGATTGACCACAGAATACAGGTTTATTTCCTTCAGAAACTGCAACTTTGAAGTGATGAGACTTCACTTTTAAATACATCTAAATTCTTTACGAAAACGATGTACATCTTTTTTTTAATGGAGCGACGATGGAGCGACCGGTTTCACTAAACTGTTGTTGTTTAGCGTCTTCAGGCTGTTAACGCTAAACAATAAGAGTTCAGTGAAACCGGTCATTCCATCGTTTTAACTGTAGATTGTTTTCATCATTTTATTCATTCATGTGGGTAGCTTGATGGGACTACTAAAAATGTCAGCACATGTTAAATAGGACCTGAATAACAGTTAACCTGCACCAAAAAGATAATAAACAATAATAATAACTCATTATTGGGCTAAATCTTAGAAAAAAGTCTTTAAAGATGTTTTTTTTTTTCCTTTGGTATCAAATTCAACAATGAAAGCGTTCTAAAGAAAGTGGACTTTTACTGCCTTTTACCCAACTGCTGTTATTATGTATAGAAGAGATGTATCTACATCTTCAGAAGAGTTTATTATCTGAATAATATAATGATAGAAAACACCTATTCATTTTACTTTTACGCTAAGTAAATTCAATTTTGGTGAATAGTCTGCAATTGGCTGAATCCTTCTCTGCTTGTATTGGCTAAACTTCCTATTAAATGTTAATTGCCTTAAGCATTAGCCTCATTAAAAAAAAGACTGCTAATTTTTTTATTTTTTTTTTATCGTTTTTCTTTGGTACAACAGAGATGTTGTCACTGTGCAGAATGAGAAGGAAGACGTCAACTGATAACTATGTATATTGCATTTATGATGAGACAATCATGTAATTTTTTGATGGCCCTGAGGGTGGGACAATCATCTAATTATTGCTTTAATGTTAATTTATTTACTTACTTTTTTCTTTTTCAGTGCCTTTATCTTGGCCAACAATGGACAGTGATGGTGATTCTGGTATTATCAATTTGGGCGATAGATTAGGATCAACGTCGTCGAGCGAGACTGGACACAGTCTGTCAGGGTAAGTTTCTATTCTGTATTTGACAAATGAGGTTTATGAGACTTTCTGGCCAATTTAGGTTACATCCTCTCTTCCATGCGCTCAGAGGTACTTAGAAAATCAATAGAAAAGCTTCAATTGTTACATTAACATTGTACAGTATTACAGTTTGTGATTTTATTTTCTTTTGATAAAACACGCAGAAAACAACAAAATAACATACAAATGTATGTTATTGTTTCATTAGAAAATAAATAAATAAGATTGCTTAATTAAAATTAAAAATATAACTTAATTTTTTCAGTTAAGTTATATTATTATCTTAAAAAAATTAAATTTGTTTCGTCAAATTATGATTATGGGCCTGTTTAACAATCTCTTATTGTTATTAAACATTAAATTATTTATGTTTCCATTGTTGTAATATTAAGTTTTAAACTTTATTTGTAATCTCGTGTTGCTATTAATATTAAATTATTATTAGATTGATTCGGATGTACAACAATAAAAATGAAATGTAATTAATAATTACATTTGTAATAAAAAATGCAATAATAAATGTAATAAAAATGCAATTAAAATGTAATTTGATTTTTAATCACAATTAAAAGCTTAATAACTACAGAAATTGCTTTAGCTAAATTACGGACAGTTGATTAACAAGTTAAACTCATTTCTTCCAATATCTCTTGATTTCTCCTGATATTGTCTGACCATGAATTTCTGAGTCTAAACGCCTCAATTTGTAAATATCGTTTCCATAGAAACCGTTTAGCGTGTGAATGAAGCCACAGCTAATGAATTGACGTAACAAGAAAATGAGTTCGTGGTTTCTGAATGTTTCTATTAATCAATGGAATCGACCTCATTCGCAAGATTCTAAGGTAGAAACAGAGCCTTTATGTGAGAATTTCCTCCTCTACTTAAGAGAACCTCATCAATTATCCAAGCACTTATTGAACAAGTGAACCTATTTTCCTCAATACGTCTAGTAAAGAATTATCAATTAATAAACGGCTTAGCGCTCATATTGTTACTCTTAAGCCCCAGATAAAGCAGCGTAAATCCCAGGATTTTTTTTTTATCTTTGCTATTAATTGGTTAGCATGATTATATATATTTTTTTCATATTGTTTATTTTCTAAATTCATAATCATTACACAATTAATATTAATAATTTTAATAATTCCTTAATGAATCCAACAATTACAAATAATCCGTGAACTAATTAATTAAGTCAATAATTAAGCGAATTTAATTCATTAAATCTAAAACGAAAGAATTTAGAAAACAAAAAATTAAACAGAATAAAAATTAACGTACCTGTAATATAATAAACAGTTTGTTTATTTAAAAAAAATTAAACAGTCGATGCTTAAAATAATGTATCTTATAATATATCAGAACTTTATATTTTTATTAATTTCTTCATGTCTTTTTTAAATTTTGCTAGTTTTGTTGATAATATGCAATAAGTTTATTGCATTTTCCAAATATATAAATAAGACATAAAATAAATACATCTATATAAAAATAACACGCAGTTGGAATAATAGGAGCACTTTAAGAGATTTAAATGTTGTTTGTTTGTGTATTGTTTGTTTGAATGAGATCCAACTGGTGTGAATATCGATAAGAATTCAAGTTTAATAGCGTTTAAAGGTTTCATCGTTGTAAGGTAAATAGGTTGAATTATTTAGGTATCAAACAACCAGTAGGCGGCCGAGCGTTGGGCTGACCACCCGACCTCATCTCATTCCCGGAAAGTTTCGAGCCTTAAATCCAGCTTCTCAAAGGGCCATAGTGGGCACCAGTGGGATGAACTTAACCTAACCTAGACAGACAAGTTGAACGATCAATACGCTTACTTCCATTAACAATTACATTTTAAAACTTTTTTTGCTTTTAACCCTACTTTATTCTCCAATGCCTGTTAAGGGGCTTTTTAAACATTAATTACGCTTATTAAGCAGTTAACAATAATATCTTAGAAAAAGTTAATTATTAGAGAAAAGCTTAGCGTGTTAAATTGCATTTTAATAGAGAGTTTTTGCCCAGCTCGCTATTCTACACGGTAACGCTTAAGTCACATGACTGGTATTCTGCGCATGCGTCACTGTCCCGTAGAAGAAATATCGTTAACGTTATACGTTAACTTTCCTCGAATAGCGTATCGCTTTACGGTAGGAAACATGAGTTCCGATAAACCTTAGAGAATTAGATTTAACATGAATGACGACTTGATACTCTTGCGCGAAGTAATTGGGACAAATCCATATGACGATAAGAGTTTGTGGAATGAGATTCACTGTATATATTCGCTGTATATCGTTTTTTTTCGAAACTGAAATACAATCGACAATCCTCATCATTCATTTCATTTAAACTCAACTTTGGATTTTCCTCTTCTCGAACCTGAATGTTTCTTTCTCTCAGGATATTATGTAACACTAGATCCTCAAACAAATCATCGTCAATGCCTCCAAATGCAGCGATCTGAAGTATGTCTTCCATCTTGTTTATTATCTTACCGTGTCCACTGACACGTTATGGCAAAAACTCTCTTCATGACAGAGCCCGCTATTGTGGTTACCGTATTCGTTCACGTGACATTTGCGTTTCCCGTTATGGCAAAAACTCTCTAATAAAATAAGAAATCACCAAATACATCAAAATTGTTAAAAAGTCTTTGTAATAAAATTGTTTAAATATACATAACGGGAAACAAAAAAAGAGCATTCGGAATCTTGTGCGCATCCCTTGTCAATCTTGTCAATGGGATTCTTGTCAATGGATTGACAAGGGAATCGCACAAGATTCCGAAAGCTCTCCTTATGGTTTTTAAACATTTTTATTATAAAGACTTTTTAACAATTTCTGATGTGTTTGGTGATTCCTCATTCTATTAGAAAAGGTTAAAAGAATTTTATTCAATTTGTAAACAGATTAGTAAAAACAAATAAATGAATAAATAATTCTTTAGAAAAATATAAATAAATTAAGGCTTTAAATCAGAATTGAAAATTTATATTAATAAAATTATATTAACTTTATTTAAGTTAAGAAAGCTAATATTTTGAGTAAATATGTAACGTATTTGATACTCGCGAACGAGCTGACGGACAACGGATGGCAATAAACAGCAAAAGCAAACAGTTACTGTTTCCTATAAATTGCGGATATATTTTGAAAAATAAATGTAATTTAGTACTTTAATATTTACACAAGTTTGAATCGAAAACTGCAAATCGGCGAAATCTAAAAACCATTCGTGTCGTGTTTAAAAAAATAAAGAATTGTATTGACTCTTAATCCGGTCGAACAGATTAGGATGGAGGATTAAGGATTTTTTTTTTTTTTTTTCTGCACGGATAAGGCTTTAAAAATCCATTAAGGTTTTTATAACCTATCATTGTTATTCTAGAAGCTTCCCTGTGAAGAACCATTTTTTTTTCTAAGGTGACCGGAATTCCTTTTTTTTTATTTTTATTTTCTTCTTCCTTTTGCTCTTAAATCCCGTAACTTCGTCAATAAATCACTTTTTTTAACTTGAATAAAAAAAAACACAAAACAAAAAAAAATAACAGACCTCGAAAAACAGATAAACACGTAGATCATTGGGTTTGGACAAGTGGAGATAGGAGTTCACAGCGCAAACAAAAACACGGAAAAGCGAACGCGTATCTAAATCCTAAACACTTAAATCACAGCATGCAGATACAATTTTCTGAATGAAGTTAGATCATTCTAGAAGATACAGCTATTAATATTTTTTTTTTGAAGTAATTGACATTCTGAGACTGGCTCATGTTACCGAGTTGCTGTTCGATATTAATCTAACATGAGTTAAAAGGTAAAGCGGTAATTGATGAAAGGACGTAGAAGATAAACATCCGAAAATGGCAGGTGACTGCAATGGCGCTGGTTGACTAGAACTAGTTGAAGAAGATGCACAAAATAGGTTCTTTTTCTTTCTTTACGATTTAAATTTTAACTTTGGATAACTTGAAGCAATTTAACATGCAGATCATCATCCAGACTTCTTGCAAATCATGAGTTATTGATTAGAATGCTGTTTTGAAAAGGCTAGAACGGCCCTTTACGCAATCTCAGTGAAATTTAAGATTACCCGATTAATTTGACTGATCTTCCTACAAACCCCAAAGTTTCGTACATACTGCTCTAGTGAGAGCAGAGTTAGGTTACGTTAGAGACGTTACAGACAAAATGCATAGCTCTCTTAATGAGTTACTACTGTTCGTTTGTGTTTGCGAGAACCTTCAGCGCTTTTGCGCATGCGCAGGTCACCTTCGATTTCATCAAAATAGGGGTGAGGAGAAATAAAAAGGGGATGTTTACTTTTTATCAGTGTTAGTTCAGTAGTAGCTGCTAGTTCTATTTGCGCTTTTAGGGAAAGAATTATGGAAAGAATAAATACTATTGCAAAAACGCTCCTCCGTTATTTTTTTCTTAAAAGCGAAAATGTCCAAAAGAATTTCTTAGGAAAGTGCCATTCTCAGCGTATCACCCCTCTGCGGAGTAAAATCGTCCGCCAGTGGTGGGCCTGGCTTTCGAAAACGAACAGCATAACAACAGGAACAATATAAATAATAATAAAACCGACAGAGAACAATCTACGACAGACATTGAAGCACTACACAACAGAACCCATTCCATTTCTTTGTTCGCAGTTTTGGTCACTTTGGAGAAATTCGTTCGCCCGAGTGTAATGAAATTCAAAAACTAAAAAACAATTTTGAAATGGTAATTACAAATGACAATTGAAAATACTTGTTGAAAAATATATTTGATATATTGACATTATCGCATATATATACTTCTTGGGTATTCCAAACTGAGTACTACTACGTTTGCTGCACGACAGATGACGCAAGACTTAATTTTTCATGATATCTCACAAATGGTCACTCCGATTCTAGAATTCCAACACGATGAACGTCTTCAGGCAAGACTCGATTGTTTTGAGGTCTTAACAGCAGTTGCAGGATGTAAACTCAGGAATTCAGGATAAAATAATTTTGCGAAGTTTACTGAAATAAAATGCGAGGTACTAATTTAGACTGAAGTAGACTAAGAGCAAAAGTGTCGTTCAATCAGTACCTTTAATGGCCAACACAATTGCATCTTCGAGGAGCATTTTGATGGTTTTATAGTTCTTCGGGTTTCCGCCCTACGTAATAAAAAAGAAATTCCCAAACCCAGCCTATAAATAGTGGAGTATTTGACCTCCTAAACATGTGCGAAGTGAAAGAAAAATGGCTCTTCTTCTGAAAGATGATGGTGTTCCTTCCCTGTACGTTAAGACGTCCAGAAATCGGATGTAGGCTTATTTAAGAAATTTTCCTCGGACGACATGACTGACCTACGTCACGACCTTTCTCATAGAATTTTTAATTTTTTTTTATTTTATGCTAAACACTTCAAGATTTAATTTCTTGGGAGTTTTTTTTTTTTTCTTTCTTTTTCTTCTTTTTTTTTTTAGGAAGTTGCACTTGAGCAGCCATGCGCCGCTACTTTGACATCAATTGGCCGCCATGAAATACGATTTTCTCTCTCTAATAAGAAAATGGAATTCAAGAAAAAAAAAAAGAAAAGAAAAAAAAAATTGAACCAACAGAACGGAGCGTGGTCTTTCGGGTTTTAAGTCTTCCCGGGCGGGTATTTGTTGTTCCTCGCTGTTAACTTTCTTTGGGAAACATCTAGAACGGAACTGCTTTTTTTTTATTATTTTATTATTCAGGGTCCTGGTAACACGAACCGAATTAATGAATTTAACAATAACCTTCAACGAAATGTAAAATCAGAATTAAATTAATAAGTAAATATAGACTTGGTCGATGACTTGCAGGCAAGTCGAAACGTTGTGTATCTTTTATCTTTTGTGTGTAATGAAGCGGTTCTGCTTCATTTCATTTTTTTTTTTTATTTATTATTTTTTTTTATTCCTCTTTGAGCCTTCTGTACGTTGATTTATTGTTT
>JAFIDM010000006.1:34692442-34705488 GCA_023159025.1 Thereuonema tuberculata | reverse complement strand
TAATTTCCAATCGTTTATAATTTATTAGTAAAAAGATATCGTTTAACCAAGGGATCAACATTCAAAATGGCGTCTTAGAACGTTCTCGAAGACCAAATAAAACAATTTCACTTTTTCTTTGGGAAAAATTAAAAAGAACCGAACAATTGAGATCAAGAAAAACAAACTCTTGAGGAAAGAAGAAGAATAAGAAAAAAAAGTTACCTTCCCTTGATTATTTTTTTTCTTTTTCTTTTTGAGAAGAATTTAAAGTTGCAATTCAAGGTCTTTCAAGGAACGCTGTAACTACGGTTAGTTTGGAGGTCAAGTTTGTTTCAAGTCAAGGTAAAAAATTTCCTCTGGTTTAAGGTGAAGGAAAATTTCTAGTTCCATAACAACTTCGAAAATCTTAATTACAAACATGTTTAAGAAAAAAAGAAGGATGTTTGAATGTGGATCACTGAACTTCTCAGGTGTATCTAAGCAATTTACCACTTTTTATTTGTTTTCTCAGAAACAGTGGAATTATTTAACTTGATGTAAAGTAACTTTTCAACCTTATGGCGTATTTCGAATGTCAGCTGTGATTTCAGAAATTCTTCTATTTTTTTTTTTTAATCGAAGTAATAATAAATAAAATATTTAAAAATATATTATATTTAACAGAATGCCATTCTAGATATATATTTTTTTCTCTTAAACATTTACTAATATTATTTGATTTAACATTTGTTAAATATTTTTCAAATTGGATGGTGTTGTGCATCATTTGGCCAAACGCCAAAATTCGATTTTGTGATATTCGCATAAACGCAAAAGGTTATGTATTCCTTCCCATTTTTGTAAGGAACGAAGATGTGTTGTATATAAAAATGAAGATACTTTCACAGGACAATTCTGATCATTATCAAAATTAATAATATCCTTCGTTAGTCACGTGATGCAAATCTTATTCGTTACGATTGATCGATTGGAGTTTATTCAAAATTATTTTTCCGCAGAATTATGTTGAGATAGTAAGCAGGAATAATTTTTAATAAAGAGTTTACACCTTACGCTACTAGATGGAGCAATAATCTAAAAAAAAAAAAAAAACTATGTTGGCGCTTGGCCAAATGATGCCTAACACCATCCAATTACAAAATAGGTTTATAAAATGCAATTTAAATTCGAATACGAATGGCCGCCCGCTTTTATTACAGGTATCAAAAAACGGTATATCCAGAAAGATGAAATTTTAGAGTAGGTTTAGGTTATTGAAGAAAAAATCCTATTGAAAACGATAGAAATGGGACCCGAAAGGATCTAAACTGTCAAAAATCCTCTGTAAAACAGGGCCATTCTCACGCTAAATAATCAGGTAATTCTAGTAAATTTCGACTGTGCTTACTGCAATACTATGAAGGCATTCGAAAGTTGCCACGACAACTATATTTTGTTTTAATGCAATACTTTACAACTTAACATAATATTCACGTATTAATACATCAGGATCCTTTTAATAGAATCTTAATTATACTAATATATTCGTATATTTTTTTTACATAATTGTAGATAGGCTTGTAATTTCGAAGGATTAAATCAGAGTAGATTTTTCTTTTTTATTTTGGAAGGAATTTAATATATTTATACTGATGAAAGTATGCACTACAGTTGTATTTCAATAATAATAATAAAAACAAATGCAATACTATGGCTTGAAACATTGTGAAAGTATTTTTTTTTTGTAAATAACGAGTTAATAATTGAGGGGGGAGGGACTTAACACACACAAAAAAAGAGTTGTTTCCGAAGCACGCACTTGTTGTCACGTACATTCTTTACTTCGGCGGAACGATCATCCTTTGATGAACATGATGAAGGGTTGTCACTGGAACGGAAGAGTTCGTTGGGAACGACGCAAAGGGGACTGTGTTTACAAAAAGACAAAACACCTTCAAATTATAGAATTCCTCATCACAGAAGGACGACAGTATTTGATTGCGAAATCAGAATTAACAAAAACATAAGTCCAAGCACGACCCAAGTACATTTCAGAGACATTTTTAGAAGAAACCGTTTCTAAAAGTTTTCTTCAAGTCTGATGACGTTTACAAGCAAGATCGATTTAACTTCATAGAAAAACTACCGTGAAACCAATGGCTTTTGAGCGAAAAAATGATAAAAACTTGGATAAACTTTATAGAAAACTGTACAATTAGCCTTGCCGTGTCAACAAATAGTTGTATTTTCGCTAATATTTACAATCTCAAACAATTGATAATTGATAATAATGGTGTATGTACAAGGATTTTCATGAATGTAGGATTTTTTCGTGATCGTTATTTCCATTTTCAATATATAAATATTATTTGTAATATACAAATGTCTCTTAGGCATCTTTTGACGTTGCTAGTTTATTTATTTAGTACAGAGATGTTTATATTATATATTTTTCAACCGGTGGTGCTGGGGTTGTTGTCCAATGGTACGCAACGAGGATGTTCGGTAAAATTTTAAAACATGAATTAAGTTTAAAAACGATACTGAAAATGGGTTCTTTTTAGAACAAATAACTGTTCCGTGGTCTCTAACTTAGCCATTAAGACTAAATATATTGTTTTTCACAATACGATTCAGTCTTTAAAAATTATTTTGCCCTAATAGCCATTAGAATTTTAGGTATTGGCGATACTTAAGATAATTAGAACACAAAAAGTGGTATATCCGGAAAAAAAACGTTGGGAACGCTGATCTAGTACATTTCAGTAAATACATAAGATCATAACAGTGGATGAGACCAAATTATTCACAAGTGACATCCTGGAACAGCTGTTTCACGCTCGTTGGCGATCATCAGCCAGGAGAAGTCACTGTAAATAACAAGGTCTCGCCACTGAGGCTAGTATATGCTTAAAAAAAAAAATCATTGAGGCCGCTCTTTGTGATACATGGATTTTCTCATTCGTTTTTTCATTGGTGAGTTTTTTTCATTGTGTAATTTATTCCTTGAGACACCACTGCGCTTCCGATGTATTGTTCATACTAGCCTCAGTAGCGAGACCTTGTTATTTACAGTGACTTCTCCTGGCTGATGATCGCCAACGAGCGTTAAACAGCTGTCCCAGGATGTCACTTGTGAATAATTTGGTCTCATCCATTGTTATTTTTTAACATTTCAAATGCGCAGTTTGAAGTCTAAAAAAATTCACTGAGGCCGCTCTTTGTGGCACATGGATTTTCTCACTCGTTTTTTCATTGGTGAGTTTTTTCATTTGTAACTTATTCCCTGAGGCACATAAGATCATGTATTCGCTATATTTAACGATAATTTTTGGATAGAATATTGAGGAAAACTATTTGGTTCCGAACGGAAAAGTCTATTTTTTTTTTTGTATGGCCATTTGTTAGATAATAGATTTAAATTTTTATGTCAACCCTAAGCATACATTTAAAAAACTTAGGTTCATCGGAAATATTTTCGGATCCTACCAGATAAATATTATATTAAACACAAGTTTGAGATATTTTTACACCTGTGCTGAAATCTGCACATTTAACACTGATGCTTGTAGTGTGAGCTGTAATATATGCATCAAGTTAAGAAAATTAGGGAATATATTATTAGTAAGATTCAGAAGTTTTAGTTCAAGAAAAGTTTTAGAAAACTTTTTATATATCATTTTAATAAACGAAGCGCAGCAGTTTAAACTTAAAAATACTTCTTCATCTGTAAAGTAAATAAATAAATAAATAAATAAATAAATAAATAAATAAATAAATAAATATCTCACATTTATTTTCATTACAGAAAACGTTAAATAATACTTTCTGAAGCTGAGTTTTATAAAGTTGAGTGTGTTGAGATGCTGTGGCAGAAGGTATTTCATGACGCCAACCGCACGATACGTGGCTTTTAAATTTTTGATCGCACCCACCTTCAGGTAAAGTAGGTCAAGGTTGACTTGGGTTAACCCAAAGTGGGTTGCAATGATTCTGGGTGAGCTTTGAATCTGTAATTTCTGGAAGCTCTTAGAGACGCGTTTCGTATTTTTTTAAAAAGAAAAATAAATTTTTCTCTTCTTTTTTTTTTTTTTTTGAAGGGTTTTCTGTTGGTTCCGTCAACCATCTTGTTTTAGTTAAGTTTTATTATTGAGTGAAAAGTCACAGAAACAAAACAGGCAAATACTGTATAAAAAAATGAATCTTTGTTAAAAGTTGCTCGAAATATCCCGTGAGCTCTGTTCTTCTCTGGCCTCTGAAATGACGGACTCTGCTGTTATCTACGAACATTAACGTCTGCAATTGTTTGTTAAAATGCATCAGATTGATTTATTTGTAAGAAGGAATACTAAGCAAAATTCTAGTTATTGTAATATCAAAGTGAAGGATATATAATTCGAAGTATCTGAGAAATATTAAAGTTATCTCAGATATTAATTTGGCATTACTACATAGTTAGTAATAAGCACAGTTGTACTTTCTCTGGGATGTTGAACAATTCATCCAGAGATTTAAGAATTGACCCAAGCGGCTTCTCAAAAATATCGTCGATTCTTGACGTTATTTTTGTTTTATTTTATTTATTTTGTAAATAAGAGTGCCTAATCTAAGTTTAAATAAATTCAATAATTTTGAGAACTATTCCTGGAGAACTCAGTGACAGTGTCTCTCTGTTCAAGGGGGAATTTAATGTGAAAGTTGTATTTCTCGATCTCCCCTTTATTCTTGACTTTGGTTTTAATTCAAACGTAAGCGATCGATTTCAATTCCAAAGCCACAGTAATTTATGAGCTTTTTTTCTCTTTTCTGTGACCGTTTGAAAGTTCCGCATCTGCAAACCGATATTTGTTTTTGTACTGTTTGGTAATTTATGACGTCACATCGTCCAAATGACAATCAGTTTAAATCGTTATTACTATTAGAAATGTTAGTTTGATCTCAACTTAACGATAGTAATATCCATTACAATGCAAGCGAAAGAAAGTAAGACGAGAAGTGTCCGTCCATCCGTCTATCTGTGATCAAGAAAGCCGAATCTTTAGCGTCTGAGGTAATGTTGCCAACCGTGTACGTTCTGACACCGAATGCCTTAGGATCAGACAAGTATCAAATGGGTATTGAACAGTTATGGAACGAATGCAGAACAAAATACATTCTTTTCTGGTTTGACTCATTGAACTTGAATTCCTATTACAGAGTTTTGTTCCTAAGAACTTACACAGATAGGTGTTTGATTACTTTACGCTAAAGTAGGTTTACTTTTCCACTATATTCGTGTGGCAATTCAATATTTACAATTGGGACCTATCATACTTTAAAAAAAAAATGTTGCGGGATTCAAGTTTGGACACAAATGAGTCACCTGACGAAGAGGTTCGAACTTGAATCCAGAAACAGGTAGTGCAGTTTTTTTTTAAATACACTATGTCTTTTTTTAAGTGTGATCTAGGTCTTAATTGTAAATATAGGCTTAGTTTTATTGTTATTATTATTATTAGTATATTATTATTACTGGAGGTGCAACGCATCACTTCTCATCATCCAATGCACCATAGGATAACTTCTAAATTATAAGCTTAGTGTCCTTAAACTCCGTCTATATCTTTCTATTAAAGTGCCGTAGTCACAATAAAAATCAACCGACAATTGTGTGAAGAGTGAAAGTTTAAATTTAGACTGGGGGGGGGGGGCGTGCCTGCGTTTATTCGAAAATTGTTGCAAATAAACTGTAATAATCAATTTAAAAAAGAAATATGATAAAACCAGACCAATAGTATTGAAAAGAGACTATTTAAATGACAACCTCTAAATGACCTTCTTTTTTTTTTTTGCAAACACACTTCATAATAAAAAAAAAGTCTGTTCAATGTCTTATCACAGCTGAGAAAAAGCTGACTTGTGAAAAGCTGGCTGTATGACGTCATTTTCAACACCCAGGAAGGGGAAGACGGGAGAACACCTGCTTTTCTGCCTTCCCCCTCTCTTTCTTAGTCCTTCCCCTCCCCTCTTCGTTTGGTGTTTTGATGACCTAAGGTGAGCATCGGAGAAGTGGGGCTCGTCTCAGAAACAGGGTTAATGGGAAACGAGTCAGACAAAAAAAATATACAGAACACATCTTGGAATGTAACTACCCTCTCCCCCCTAAAGACTTTGAGGCACATATCGAATGATAATTACGCCTATTTTCTTACACGAATATTTCAGCCTTGTCCCATTTCTGTCCATTCTCCCTCATTCCTCGCTTCCTTTTGTATACGTATTTTTTCTTTCTCGATTATTCTAAGAATAGCATTCCAAACATAGCAACTCGTTACTTGAGTCTTTGATTCACGGGATATTGTAATTAACAACTTCGTTTAACATTTGTTCATTCATGTGATTCCCACATTAGATCACGGATAGGAGAAGGATATTGAGTTGGTTAGGAAATCCGCAAGGTTGCATTAGCTGAATTGGCGTATTAGGTTAGCTCCAGTGAACACGACTCAAGCATTTAATTACTCAACGCAAATACAGCAGAAAATATGGTAATTCCCTAAAGCTTTGAATAAATCCAATGTCAAACGAAGTGAATAAATGGATTTTTCGCCCGGAATAACTGTAATTTCTTTGATGATTTGCTTTGAACAAAATCAACTTGTCATCCGCTTTCGTCTAGAGACAAAAGCTAAAGGATGTTTTACTTCTAAAGCAAGTAATTATGTGAAATTATAGTTGTTAACTAAGTGTTTTCCAACGAAGAAACGTGAATACAGAAAACAAAAGAGAAAAATTCCTTATTGCCTGTGATACTGAACTTGTAAACTATAAGGTAAGTGCCCACAAACTTCAACTACATCTTTCTATTAAAGCGTTTTGGTAACAATAAAATTCAACTGTGCAAAAAGTCATAAATGTTAGAAATAACAATAAACTTCAATTTCTTTTCTTTTGTAAAACAACAGGTTTATTTATTTTTTACATGCTAAAATATAACATTTTACAACTAATGTAACAAAAACATGTGAAAAAAAAAAAAACAGCAACTCAAAGAGTAACTCTGCGCAGTTCGATTAATTTTGAGGGAAAAAATTTCCTTGAATTCTGGGAGCAAGTCGTTTGGGTCCCTTTGAATCTTCGTCGTAAGTCTTTAATTTTACTTACCTTTCGGAAATGTGGTGTCAAGATATTTTAATGCGTGGTTGGTTTTCTCCTTAAGTTAGAAATACATTTTGGATGGTATCTCACATTTGAAAGATCAACTCTCTTTATGAAGATTTCAAGTTATAGAAAACATTGGAGAACAGATCTCTGAGAACATCATGATGAGTGCTTTCAAGCAAGTTCATGGATTGAAATTGCTGTTAGGTGTAAATTCTCACGAATATATTTATTTACTTTTTTTCCCAAAGGTTCTTGGACAATCCATTTTATATTCGTTAAGTTCTGAGCAACTTCTTTTAGAAAATTGATGAATATTCTGTTTTAACCTAAGTTTGTAGACATTAACTTAATATCCTAATGGTAGGACAATCAGAACAGCCTGTCTCCTGGAATATTCTAATCTTCAACTAGATCCTTGGAGTTCTTTGCTAATTAAAATGTAATGCCAACTTCCGACCTTGTAATCGAAAACGTTCTAGAACAAAGACTTAATCTAGCAAATCAAAGATTAGTGATATTTAGCTTGTTTATATCTGAGGATGGCCTGTTTATGTTTTGTTTTGTTTTTGACCTTCCAATTAAAGTTATTTCAATGTTTTATTTGTGATCCGATATTTCAGTTCCATATAAACTTCAAAAGAGCAAATGACTAAAAGCCATAAAGACATCTGACACAAACACTTCTCCAAATTTAAACGTAGAGAATTTGTTCGTGGAGCGTAGAGTTAGAAGCTAAATTTGCATTTCTGACCAGTAGATCTAGGATTCTGTTTGTCATTCTGTTAAAATATATGTGATAATAGAGTCTTGAGATTGTGGGTAAGATTCTGTTGCCATTCTGGAAAAACCTTTACAATCGAAGGACAGTCCATCTTTTTTCAAATTATAGGCTACATAGAAAGTGATTTCCGACGAATTCCTTTTATGAATATATGCCTAATATTTATGGAACCGAGTAAATTATAAGTTGGCATCTTTCGAGACGGTATGTGGAAAGGAGGAATGTAAATGGTGGTATTGTTCTGACAATCGTCCTTAATCCATTTCAGTTTTGCGCCCAAATGCAGTAGCAGTGGATCTTGTAAGGACATCGGGTATTTTTAATCAACTAAATTAGCTTAGACTAGACCATAGTATAGTTTTTACAGCTTTGTTTATCTTTATAGTTTTATGTCTGTAGAACAAAGGAGTAAGCCGGCACACCTGATTAATAATGAGTTAAATTTAATAACTGAACAAAAAGTACAACCCGGTTTCGGTTATATTCTAACCATCTTCAAGTCCTCCTCTTTATAGTTTTACTTAACGGATTTTTGTTTACTCAATTTTTTGCATAAATTTTTCGTAAAGTTGAAAACATTACACAGCGAGATTATCGCGAGACACGGTATAATACCGTTTTTCGCATTTAACGGTTTACGCCTGTTTTTACGAGATCGGAAAATGGTAATTACCTGTTAAAAAAACGGTAAATGTTTAGAGTGGAGGACAGAATTTTGTCATAACCGGCTAATCATTGGCTATCGTAAATCTTACACACGGAACAACAATCAATATGTAAATAACTCAGCCACATATTGTTATTTAAACAATGATAACTATGATTTCTCATTTCGATTCCAAATTTAATATAGGTAGCCACGCTTGCTCTTTATAGATTCTCATAGGTTCTTTCTTTTACGTGGGACTTTAGATACACTCTACTACGATTCTGTTAACTTTCAGTTCTAACTGTATTAGGCGTGAAAAATTACAACTTTCAGCTTTTGGGAGTGATTTTAAAGAGCGATATATAGAATTTTCTTTTTTCCACGTAGGCCCCTTCCACGTTTTGAGAAAAACTCGCCAGGAATTCTTTCTGGGAACTAAGTTGAAAACTGGGTCTTCGTTGCCCTTCTTAAATCAGAAGCAGTCTTCGAGGAAAGAGAGTGACCTTGAAGGTCAAACCCGTATTTCTGGAGAGAGAAGAGGACGGGTTAGCTTCGGGAAACTGAACTCTTCTATTTACTACGTACGCCACAGAAAAGAAAAGAAGATGAAGAAAAAAAAGGACTCAAAGAGAAGATCCTGCAACAAACATCTGTCCACTACAACGGAGCGCCGGTTTTTTTTTTTCGTCCCCCTCCCCCTCCTATCTTATATTTTTTCTTAATTCTGAAGAAACTCAGCTTAATGATAGAAAGTTCCCGAATATATATTTATTTTTAAAATAACAAGCCCCAACAAGAAGCATTTTTGTTTCAAAAAAGCGAAAGTAACTTTGTAAATAGATAATAATCAATTAGTTATAACTAATTATAAAACGAATCAGAAGCTCATAGCATGAATTTTTGAAATTACACAATAAAGTGAGAGGAGCCATTTCAGTTTACATTGAAATAGGCCTATTTTTCTATCGATTTTAAGGCTTTATAATCAATTATTTACAGCAATTATTTTATGGTTATTTACTAATCTAAATACCATTTAGATTCCTATATTTCTATATGAAATATTCCTATAGATATATATTTAGGAGAATTCCTATAATTCCTATTCCTCTTTTTCTATCTAGGTCAATATTTCTAAATAGGAACTTTATGTACTTTTTAGCAGCATGCATATGTATTGAAATTTGATGTTACCAGGACTTGCCACTAGATGGCGCTGCTGTCAAGTTGTCTCCCATGTTAACATGGAGAAAGGCAGAAGTGTCCAGTATTCTCTATATGGTATTTGATTCTACTCATTTGAATATTACCATCTGAATTGTTTGACAATTTTACTTCGTTCCTTTGCACTTGTTTTACTTTGAGATACTAATAACATCTTTGGAAACATAAAAAACACCCGTCATTTCCCCGTCTCAAACAGCAGCTGATTTGAACGCACATCCCCTCTCTTTCCTTAACGAGCAATTGTAACAACACACTCATAAATCTTGTCTTCAGCAATTGAAGTTGTTGGTTTTTCTAAATCTAACAATGTCAATGAAACTTTAATAAGGCTCCAATTACTTTCCTTTTCAATGAATTGTTTCGCTTTACTTAGCAGCGGTGAAGTGAAGCAGAAATAGCCACAGCCAAAACCTCTGAGCTCCAAGTAAACGCCGCCAGAGGGAGGGAGGAGTTGTCAGACCGGAAGGGAGTTGTAATGTCACATCTCAAATTAGCAGCAACTGAGGAGAATAATGACAGCCATAATGTCTCCTACGCCCACGAGATTCGTGTCCCCGTCATTAGGCATTGTACTCTTCACCACGAATCACTGAAGAAGTCATTTGATTGAATGATGACGAAATCTTAATTACTGATAAAATTTCACATCTCATTCAGTAAACAGAATCAAGCTATGATAGGTATTATGAAGACGGTTCCTTCATCAGAAAAAAAAGAAAGATTATTATTATTAATAATAATAATCAATTAACTTGCTTTCTT
Source organism: Thereuonema tuberculata (assembly GCA_023159025.1). NCBI lineage: Eukaryota > Metazoa > Arthropoda > Chilopoda > Scutigeromorpha > Scutigeridae > Thereuonema > Thereuonema tuberculata. The sequence continues at coordinate 34,694,965 of JAFIDM010000006.1, read as the reverse complement.
ACAGAAAGTAATTTTATTTTATATTTTTAGAAATATAAAAATACATACCGTATTTATCAACAAGTTCAAAGGCTATTTTCCGTATAGTGTGATTTCTTAAAATTTCTTCCTTTATTTCATTTTCCGCGAAAAAATAAAGACATAAGTTAAATAAATGCGCAATTAATGTTTAACAGATGGATGTTGATGATCCCGTATTTTCGTGATTTCATGTAATTTACGCGAGAATAGCCTCTATCCATGTCTTCTCACAAAATATTGAAATATTGAAATGAATTATAATACGGGGAAATGCATGAGACTTTTACAACATTTTAATATAGTTTTAATAAATTGAAAACAGTCAATAAACAAACAATAAATTCATTATGTAGCATTTTCCTAGTTACAGACATTAAAAATACTAAATTCTTCGAGACCTGCTGAAGAGGCTAATGGTGAGATCTCGTGTTTTTCGTAATTCTCGCGCAAACGTGATCGTCAACATCCATCTGTTAGACATTACGTAAGTTGTCAAAATCGGATTAACTGTAGTGATATCAAGCCGCGCGCTAAGTAAATGAATTAGCTTTAATGTGAACAAAATTAATTGTTCAAAACAATGAAGTTTTATTAGAAAGATTTATTGAAAAAAAAAATTAAAAGTGCACGTTAAAAAAAACAAAGGTTCTCGCACCCTGAGCTACCATGTCGGGAATCTGAGACAGTTGTTTCAGCCTTTTTAGGCTTCTTCAGTCAGATTTACCCTAACTCCCCGAAGTGGCCCCCAACAATGATAAATCACCAAACTTTGTCCCGATTAATAGATAAAGAATAAAAATCCATTGTTTAGATTCCAGTACTTTTCTATGAGAATTTTTTTGTCGTCTGCTCGCGCTAATTTCTGGACAAGGACCCACTTGAAAAAGACTTCAAATATAGAAATTAGATGCTCTCTAATCCTTAAATATGCGTACTAATTTTCAAGAAGATCCATCCAGAGATTCAAAAGTTATTAGGGAGAAGAGGCACAGATACACTCAGATTAAGTGATTTCATAAGCCATATTTTCTTAGGGAAATAGTCTGAATATAATAAGTAGGAAGTACTTATTGTTAAGGGAAGGCGGGATTGGGCTGATGAGTCCGTAGAAGGACGAAACGGCCGTTCCCAATTCCTTCCCGTAATCAAATCAGAAAGGCAATTTCCTTTTTTATGCAAGTGCTGAATTTCCTTTTCTTTATTCATTTTATTCACTGATTCTTACAGCACGTTAAATTTCTTTTTCTTTTTTACTTATTGTATTTGAGTAATTTTGTGCTGTGAATGCCTGCATTTCCAAAATTCTTGATTTGTTGAATTCTAGGAATTCTAGGGAAAGTAAAAAGAAATAAATAATTACAAGAGGAGAAAGTGTCTAAAAGTAAATAGGAATGAATGCAAGAGAGAACAATGAAAGAGTGGAATAATACTTCAGGTCAAGGATGAGTGTGAATTGTACAGACAACCTCCGTTTCAATTGGTTATTTAGTTTCAGTGAATAGACCAATCAATCTTATCCCATCAATACAGAAAACCAAATGATTGGCAGCCGTTTTCCCTCGTGACTCATTATACAGGATGATTCATAAAGTACTGCAAAACTCCAGTACTCCAGGGGCTCCTTTGGGTTTCTAATGTCGCTTTCCTTTCCTTGCTCTTCCCGGTTGTGAAAGGTGTTAACTAGACCATTTTTTTCATAGGGGCAGACTCAGAACCGCACGTTCGACCCGGAAATCCCTATTTTACTTTTTTTTTACACCGAATTTGGCAGAAAAATATTTCGATGTTCGTTTTTAATAGGCCTATTTTTCCAGTACTTTATAAATCACCCTGTATACTTTATTTTTAATGTTCATTCAGGAACAGTCCCTTCTTTAGGAGTAGAGGTAGATGCAGTTCCCGGACGACTGAATCAAACTTATTTTTTAATCTAATTTTACAGGAATTTTTTTTTGGGTTTCAGATTTATCAATTAAATAAAATCTGTGGACAAGAGTTAGGATTATTAAAAGTATAACTTACAACTTATCAACTATCAACTCTTTATACAACTTTTTTTATTTTAAAAAGGTCATTCATATTAAACTTCACTCTTGCTTTTTTTAGTGTTTTCTGAGCTTAAAGGAAGTGAATTCACATGTTTGTGTTTTTAAGAATTTGAATTTCAACCAAAAAACAAAACAATAACTCAAAAATTTTCCAGATGCTGTCTAGGAAAGTTCGCGACGTGCTTTAAAGAAAAAGAAAAATTTTAAAGTGAAATAAAAGCTGAAAAAAATAAGAAATTACTTAGATGTAAAGGAGTAATTTTAAAGCGATACTAATTACAAAATTAACACTTGTGATATGATTTTGTAATTAATCCAATGCTTAACTGAAATCTAAGTGATTTGGATTAGGTGAATCGTAGGGGGGAGTTGGGGGCTGAACTCTTTATAAATGTTTAAATAATGCTATTATTTTAGTATAGTTGTAACGTTGCTTTTTAGTCTTCTGATAAGA
>JAFIDM010000006.1:34671272-34683978 GCA_023159025.1 Thereuonema tuberculata | reverse complement strand
GGAGGTGTCTGTTGCCTGATCCTGCCCTGCCTGAACCCTAAAATAAATAACATATTAAAAAAAAAAAAAAAAAACTGAACCGAAACTATTTCGTTTTAATAAGATATTTAACCTTGGGTATTGGTAACTGGCGGGAAAACTTGGAAGAGATGTTCTTCCTATAATCAAATATGACCCAGTCATTATTTAAAAAAAAAAAGAAGTAGTACCAATGAACTGCTTCCAAGTCAGAACGAACTAGACGTGAAAAATAAAAAATAAAATGAAATTCCCAAGACACACTGGTACTAAAACATTATTTTTATAAGTAAAAACCTAGTGAATAATTTCTGGAATTTCTTTGCTGCTGAGAGAATTTAGATTTTTTTTTTAATTATTAGCACACGGTCTATATAAATATTTCAGTAAATCTGAAATTTCACCAATTTCTGTGTACAAATATATTTATGTATATTCTATATATAACAAAATTATTATACTTTCTTTTCAGTAATTTCTGCAATTTCCTGACAAAACTACTTAATGGTAGTGCTTCAAAGTAAATGTTTTCAATGAACTGCTTTGGAATTTACGGACGGCAACGTCAGAGTTGTAGATCTGGGCCGGATTGCAGTTATAATAAACAAATCATTATTTAATAAGTTTGTTTTAACTAACTATACTTACAGTTTCAGAGTAAAAAAACAAAATGCAAAAAAACTGGTTTCATAATATACATAATCACAGCTGTTACATTTCCTACAAATAATGATTAAAGCCAATAGAAGAATAAAAAAAAAAAAAAAATAGAAGAAATCAAAGTATGATAAGAAAGAAACATACGTGTCTTGATTAGAATTCGAACCTGGGTTTTTGAGGCTCTAACAGAATGCACTAACCACTATACGATCACGTCTACGAACACAAACTGAATAATACCACTCAGAATATCCATAAGATATTGAGAATACTCTTTCTTAGTGTTATCACGTGATCGGAACTCGTATTTTTCCTCACTTGTGGATGTGTGACTCATATCTGTCCAACTTGTAGTTTTGACTGTAGAGGCGGGGACAGAAGAACGGAATGCACGTAAGAGCTTTCTTCTCACCCACCCCTTTCTTTACACTTTTCGTTTACGGGGGTGTCGCTAAAAATAGACTTTTCAATTACTATTTCGAAGATAGTATTGTCTGACAGATGGATGTTGACGATTCCGTATTTTCGTGATTTCACGTAATTTACGCGAGAATAGCCTCTATCCATGTCTTCTCACAAAATGACGAAGTAAATTGAAATATTTAAATGAATTATAATATGGGGAAATGCATGAGACTTTTACTATATTTTAATATGGTTTTCATAAATTGAAAACAGTCAATAAACAAACAATAAATTCATTAGGTAGCATTTTCCTAGTGACAGACATTCAAAATACTAAATTCCTTGAGACCTGCTGAAGAGGCTAATGGCCAGATCTCGCGTTTTCCGTAATTCTCGCGCAAACGCGGTCGTCAACATCCGTCTGTCAGACAATAAATATAACAGAAGTGGGAAAACTACTGCTAGTTCCAAATGATATTTAGTGTGAAAAATACAAAAATGGAGGTTATCCATTCTTAGTGAGAGTAAGCAAGGAAACTTTATTTTCTTGATTAAAATCCCAGGATAAAAATAGACAGACAAAAGTAAACGGGGAATGGATGATTGCTATCAAGAACTGGAAATCTAGGTATTCAATTCCATTAGTCCACAGCTAAATGAAACCACGATCTAAATCGAAATCCAACGGTGTGTGACAAATGCTGAATCCGAAATGATCAGGATCCAAATAATTATTGCGGATAATTGCGATTCATTAGTGCCAATTTGTCGATTTGGACTCCGATAACTACACTTCAAGTGGAGATCCAACCTACTTGAACTTCCGGTTCTTGATACCAAAAAAAAAGTTGAATCCGGGATATTCAGGAAGGCTTGATTCATTTTTTTTTTCGGAGATATAAAATTGTGAGCATGTAATTTATAGTGTAGCAAATCCTTCCCTTCAAATATTTTAAAGAACAACCATGAACTAATGAAGTGAATATTAAATTAATATCAATGAAATATCACTTATTCACAATCATTTTAATATTAATAACTAATTTAATATCAACGTTAAATTACTTGTTAATATTTATTGATTTTCTGTATTATAGTCGAAAGGAGAAGGAATATTATAATCATAACTTTTTTTTTTTTTTTTTTTTTTTTGTAAATTAACTACACATTTAAAAGCAAGATTTAACGTCCATAAATAGAGACCACGTCCATAAATAGAGACTATACAGTTGTGATTTTTTCTCTATTTAACGATACATTTCTTAGATTAAACCTACTGAAAAAAATGCAATTCTCAAATTAAATGTTGTACTGGTGTTTGTGAGAGAGTCGTTAAGATGGAAAAACAGAGTCAAGTTCTGGAACTGAACTGAATTAATTTATTAAATGGTATTTATAGTATTTAGAAAGCTTTGATTGGCTAAGTAAATTAAAAATATACAGAATGATTGGATAAAAAGATAATGAACTTAAATTAATTAACTGATTCATCGGAAAAGAATTTAAAAATAAACAGAACATCAGTAATTAGGAAACAGAAAAAAGAAATGATTTAAAATAAGTAACGATTAACGATTAAAAATAAATAAAATACAGAGAAATAATTGCTTCAAAATATAAATAAATGATTTCTAAAAATATTTACATACAAACTGTTACAATATTGATGAAAAAAAATGGAAATTGATTAATTTAAACAATAACGGGTGAGACCAAAGGAAAATAATAACAAAAAAAGTTTGTATAACAAATACATTTTACACCATAATCTACAGCGTTTCTAAACGTCGTCTTGTAAACATCTTTGTTCCAATAGGCAACCGGAATCCTACCTCAAAAGCTAGTTGTACTAGAGAAACAGGCATTGTCTTCGCCTACGCTATCATTATATTTGCCTCAATAAATTTAGAAAGTAATAATCTATCGCTGTATTATTTTATGTAGAGGAAGATGGCAGTCAAACGTGCCTCAATTGACCTAACATGGGCATTCTTTTAAAACGCATTCGCAGAACATGAATGTGAAAAAAAAGACTACGTAATTACACGTAGTGATTCAGTAGAATTTTTGCTGCTGCAATAGTTTTAACATCTGCTGCTCGTTATGTAATAGCAGTTTTTCGTCTCCGAGGTCTTGGAAGTAAGTGAATGACTTCACGTCATTATTAAATATTCAGATGAGGAGCAGTTACTAAATTCCTCTTGTTGTGAAATGAAGGCCCCGGCGCGTCACGGTTCTGCATCAAATATCGTGGAAGGAGATACAGCCACGGAATTGAAACAGTTCACTAGTGCTCTTGTTTCTCGGTCAAACGAGGAGTTTTAATTAAAATTCGGATGCTTCAATTAAATGCAGGCACTGTGGGGGTAATAAAGAGAGTATTTTCGTATAAAATAACATAAAATGCTTCTGTTGAAATCCTCCCGAGATATTAATTCTGCAGACTTCATTTTGCAAGCGAGGCAATGGAAGTGAAGGGAAAATTAAAAATATTTTCTTTTTGTTTAATAATCTGTGAAAAATCAATTATATTTTTCTTTTTCTTTTCTGAATTTGCTTCCTGCAATTTATTTTATTTTCTCTTTCCCCCTCCCTGAGGTTAGTCCATTCGGCGTGGGCAGATTTCAAAATTAAATTTCTTTTTTCGTTTTATCCGCATTCCTGGCACACTTCTTCTGAGCAGCACAACAATTTGCTATAGAGATACAAAAATACAGTTATAAAATGCTCTATAACATCAACGCAGCAAGAAAATTAATTAATTAATAAATTAATACGTAAATAAATAAGGCAACTAACACAGAAACTGTAAAACCTTCTTTCATATTAATTTTTCACCTATGAGTTTAGCTTATCCTTTTATTAAATGCCTTTTGTGGTCAGCGCGGCTAAGGTAATTGTGTTGTACTATATAGCAAATTTTCTATTGTTGTTTGCTTTTGTGGGAGTCCCACTTCCGAGATCGGGGGAAGGATCCATAGGCGTTCTGAGCTTGATCATCGAGGCTAAATCTGGCTGATGAGTCCTAATAAGGATGAAACAGCTGTCCCAGATTACCGTCGATTATAGCTCAAGGCGTGAAATCAAACGAATTTGTGCATTTCTATAGTTTTTCCGTTTTCATTTTAATTTTGTATCATAATGACATACTCAAGTTTAACTTCTACGCATCTCGTCTCTCGTATCTGAATAGAATCCAGAAACTTCTTAATATATTCATAGATTTAATGGACTTTCATGGCCTGAAGCGATTTCTTATTCAAAGGAGAAAATAAACGTACGAGAGAGAAAAAAAAAGGGAATCTCTGACAATGAATTTGAAATTTAAATGAAAAACAACGTGTAAGACTAATACGTATAATAAGGTAGTACATTTGCATATAATACATGGCGTACAATAACATAGTATTACAAAGATAGAAATGACCAATTGCTCTTAGACGATATTTCATTTTACTATAATTTTACTACTTACTTTTTTTTTTTAATTTTTAAATAACCATTCTAATAAGAAGTTATTGAAAGAACTGCAAGTCCACTTTCCACAAATCGCCCGTGTCTGTCCACCCCACAACTCCCGAACGAAAGGTCGGATCGACAAACGAATTTCACCATCGTCTTCAGAGGCCCAAACAACATAGGAATAGAGTATTTTCAGGGGCCAATGCCTCCCCACGTTCGAGATATTTGGCATTGTGTTTTCATTGGATTTCCTCTATTAGCTTTAATGTTAGAAATTCAACCATCTCGTATCAGTTGTCAGCTATAGCTTGATGGGTAAAGGTCTCAGACTCATATACTGAAGGATGTCGATTCGAAACCGTAAATCTACTTTTTTTTCGTCTTATTTTCCTAACGTTTTTTTATTTTTTTCTCTAACTTTTTTTTATTTTTCCTTACGTTAATGTACTTCCTTTTTTTTTAATTATTATTATTATTATTTTTAATTATTATGGATTGCTTTAGCACAAATTATATTCACTTTTTTGTTGTTATTATTATTTTATTATTATTTATTATTGATTGGTTAGTTTTAGATCTCTGTTAGATCTGTGTTATAGAGATCCACTTTCTTTAGACCGTTTTCCATAATCAGTCTCGTAACGATATCTTATCGTATTTACGTATGTATGTATTTCTTTTTTCCGAATAACGACTTGTATTTATCGAAGAACAGCAAAGAAACGAAAATGTGCAATTACAGACGGAATACAATGGTTGTAGAGGAATGCAGGGCCGTGTTTGAAAAGTAAGAAATAGGCAACACTATTACCATTTCAATACAGATGAAGGAGATAATAACAGACACAAAGTAGAAAAAAAAAAAAAAGGACCGAATTTTATGCGGGAGATATGGAGGGTTCGTTCTTTGGTCAACAGACGAAGGTCAAATATCTTTGGTGTAAAGTAGTGTCGCCACCCGAATTCCTACAGACGGGGGACATTACTCCTCAATGGAAGGCATTCTTGGCAGATCCTATCGCCGTCCTACGCGACTCGAGAAGGGCGCGTTGTATTGTTGTCTTTTACCATCTGGAAACAAGAACTGGCATTTTTGATCGACAACTGTTTGACATCAATGCGTGGGCGACTACAGGGAAAATTAAAACGGAATCAAAGGGAAATGGGGAAAATATTTATAAGGAACTGATAAAACTAACAATGAAAGTTGATAAGGGCTATCTCCCCCATCAATCGCCAGTATAAACAAAAGGAATTTTTAGTGTAAACTCTGAAAAAATTTTTATTGTTTTCTTTTCTTTCTTTTTTTTTTATTAATAATAATTTACTTAACATTTTAGTTAAAGTATTAACAAACGAGCAAACGCCAAAATATATTTTTTTATAAACTACATTAGGTTTTTTTAAGAATAACTAATAAATATTTATAAAAAAATATATTTATAAATATTTTTATGCAATACCTAAATGTTTATAACATGTCCATATATTGGTAATTAATTGTAATATTATCTATCTCTAAAACTATAAATAATTACTATATAAATTATTATATATTTTTACATTCTACGAAATTCATTATAATTATTACAATAGATTCTGATATATTATAATAAAAATGCCTAAACTTGATGTTCTGTAAAATATAAGTAGAATAAATAAATCAATATTTATTAAACTTTAATAGTTACATATAAGAAATCCTTTTCATTTAAAAGTATGTATAAAAAAAAAATGAATTTATGAAAAAAATAAAAACTTTGAATAATAAATAAATTTCAGTCTAATAAATTTAACACGTGACAGATAAAAGTTCATTAAGATAATAAAAAACCTCACAAACTTGGGCTTATTAAATATATAAATTATTATTATTTATTAAATATATAAATAGAAATATATTTAAAATACAACACAACGTTTCAGCAATTATTGTCCCAATTACCGTTTTCAAGTTATCACTAACCAATATAATAGGTTATTTATCACTTGAAAATGGCAATTGGAACTATAATTGCCGAAACGTTGCGCGTTGTGTTGTATTTTAAATATATTGCTTACTTATCTAAAGTTTGTGTGATTTTTTTTTATTTTTTATTATCTGAATAAAAACTTTATTTTCTATTAATGAAAACAAAAAATAGAATCTAAGATACTTGAAATTAGAAGTCACAAAAATGTGTTAGATGTTCTTAGATTAAGAGTTCCACGAAACTACTATACTTATAACAAATGTAAGAAATGTCACGTGTCGTAATTGACAGCTGACATACGAGGGCTTTCGTGTTGCTGTGTTTACGTTGAGGCAGGAGGCCAACAGATAACTAATATATAAACAACGCGATACAATAACCATATGGCCGTGATCCCCATCTACAGTGAACCCTCCTCTTTTCCCTAAAGACGTAAACATTCACTTCACAGCCTGTTTATTTTGAGCAGAAATAGACTTTCCTTCAACGATTCCTCCATATGTCTGACGTGAAAATACTCCAAATCACTTGACGAGTCTACGCATTGTTTGTCTGAAGAATAAACACACGAACGCCAAAATGAACGTGTATTTCATGACAGTCGTCAGCCCCTTGGCTAATGATGAATTCTCAGTGGATTTATTTACGATGTAAGGAGATGCAAAGCATGCTGGGAGAAAAAGGTCTAGGAGATTGGCTGAAGAGATTTACAGGTTTATAAATACAGGTTTTTACATTTTTTACGTAGGTTTATACATTGAAACCTAGATGTAGGTTTGCAGATATAGGTTTGTACATCTTAAGACTGTTGTTAAAAATAGTAGACATAAACGTTAATAATCAGAGCCGTAGCTAGGGGTGGCCGCCAGGGGCGCAAACGGCTGGTGATATTAATATTTTACCTATCTTCAAAATATATCGATTATTTACACATTTTTCGATGAAAATTGCATTAACAGCATATTTATTGACATTAATAATAATTATAATGGTGTTTTGACAATGATAACTGTACTGTCCGTTTTTGTTTACGAGAGCCTTCAACGCTTTTGCGCGTGCATCAGGTCTCCTTCGATTTCTTCAAAATAGGGGTGAGAAGAAATAAAGAGCGGATGTTTACTTTTTATCAGTGTTAGTTTACTAGTAGCTGGGTTCTATTTGCGCTTTTCGGGAAAGAATTATGGAAAGAATAAATACTATTGCAAAAATAGCAGATACTAAAATAAACAAAAACACAGGTATTAGGAAAGTGCCCATCTCAGCGTATCACCCCTTTGCGGAGTAGAAATCGTCTGCCAGTGCTAGTTCTCGCTTTTGAAACCTAACAGTAGATGCTAGGGCGCAGAAGTTATTTGTTGCCCTGGGCGCCATTTTGTCCACACTAACAATAACCTTAACTTGAACATTAATTTGAATTAAAAACTAACATTACTTAAAAGATACATAGTTTAATCAAACTATTGACTCCAGAATCCTTTTCTGTGTAGCTGAATTGTTTGGAACCCAGCTAAAAATGAGCTAAACATAGAAAAACAAAAACACAGCAGCAAAATTAGTCCGTGCTGAACAATCTGCTGCAGACGCCATTACTGAATTTCTTATTACGAACTCTAAGCACATCGTCAGAAATAATAAAATGTTGAAATAACTATTAGGCAAACAAGATTCTTTAAATTAAACAACGAGACATCTAATATTTTACATATTTATTCACTAATTAACATCAACAGTTAATTCTTTTTATCTGTTTACGAGTTCTATGTAATTAGGTACATTAAAAAAATATAATTATTTTCTTTCTATCAAATTAAGAAATTTTCAAAATAGATTTCTGATTCCACTTGCGATTTCTCTCTATTTCCTTTGTTAGGAAGTCTCTTGTTACTGCTACAATAGACTTATATTTCTTTCTTTTTTTTATTTTTTTATATTGGTTTCGCCCTCACTGACCGTCAATGTCCTCTGTTGGGTCATTGTGGATGGTTTTTTTTCTTTCTTTCTTTCTGGGAATTCTTCTCTTTTCAATTGAATCTGTGCTAATATTCGTGTGAATTCCCTTTCTCTGCTGTTCTTTTCTTTCGCAGACAATCCTGTGAGGCTCTATCTTCAAGCCGTACGAAAACGTGGGATAAAACGTAGAAAAAAAAAGAAGGTAAATTGTAAATCAAATAAGAAAGGTTCATAGTACGAATTTTGAAAAGGTGTCTTTTTTTTTTTTTCTACTTTTTTTTTCTTTAATAGTATTTTTTGTAATCCCTGATAAATGCTGCTGAGTTTGCACGGGTATCATAGATAGTTCTCGTAGCTTCGGGTCAAGAATGACAAACAAAAAAAAAGCCTCTAATGAAATTGAATTACGTCGGCGAAAACCTTTTAAGTATTCTGTGTTTAATTTAAAAATGATTCCAATTAGGTCTTACCATATATTTAATAAAATATCAATAATATGAAAACAAAAACTGATGATTTATATAATCTTTATTTATATTGATTTGATTTGATGTTGATTTATATTATCTTTATATAATGTCATTTAATCAGACCCCCCCCCCACACACACACATCAAATTAAGGGCCTCGTACAAATGCACTGATGCACAAACGCTCTTCCACGTTATGATCAAAATCATAGCGCAAAAAAACACCTCACGATTTCATATTTCTTCCTTTTAAATATGCCACACACACGCAGTTATTAGTATTTTTAGAGTAAATTAATTTAACAACAGCATCTATCTTTCCCAGCTCTACCAAAAAGTTTAGAAGAAATTAGTTCTATGCAAACATTGTAATGCAGAACAGCTCTATGTGGAGCTCTATGTAGACTCTACGTAGAGCTCTATATAGACTCTATGTGGAGCTCTATGTAGACTCTATGTTTCTATCTATGGTTAAAGCAGAAAAGTGAACTGTAAATGTAGACTTTATTGTGGAAAAAGTCCAGAAGGGATAGGTTAATTAATATATTTTTGTTTTTGGGTTAAGACCTCAGCCCAGGCCCCTTTGACTGCCGGACCCCGGTACTGAGGGACCAACAGATCCCCCCCGCCCCCGGCTTTGTGGGTGCCCTGCATTTAACTAATAAAATAAAGATCTATACAGACCGCCTCAGCTATCTCTCGACCAGTCAACCTTTTTTTGTTCAACTACCTTCAGATGTAATTTATCTTAACTATGTACTCCAAGGTTATTGATGTATATTACAAAGTATTCAATTTACCTACAAATAAGTAAGAGGTTTTTCGGCGCTGGACTGCGAACTGGAGGAGCCTAGGTTCAATTCCCGACCGTGGGCGGGGATTTCTTTCCACGGTTATTTTTCCTCCAGACGGACCCGAGGGTATACCCAGCCCTCTCTCAAATGGATACCCGGGTTTCTTAAAGGCGAGCGGGCGTCGGGCTGACCGTCCGACCTCACTTAGTTGGTCGAGAACCGCTGGGAGCCTAAGCCTTCCGCGCACCGCAGGGCCTGTTAGGGTACAGTTTAACTTATAAATAAATATAATTCTAGGGCTTAGGGCAAGCATCTAAAATAAATTACGTAATTTAGATCCAATGTAATATATTAAAAATAATACCTTCAAAGTTTGATATTTTTTAATAATTAGACATTACGTTTTAATTTTACAAATACATATTACTTATAAAAAGTAGTATGTATAAAAATCGTAAAAAAGTTATTAAATGAACAGATATACCTGAATTGTTAGAAGCGGAGGAGGGGAGTAAAAAAGGATATCAGCGTAAACAATCAAACTACGTATTTTGCTTCAAAATAAAATAAAAAGAAAAATAAGGTCGAAAAAATAATAATATAATAAAATAAAATTTCATTTGCTTCAACAGATTATCTTTTCAAAAAAACCTAGGGCCAAATATTTTACGTGGGGATTAGTGCGGGCCGCACTTGGGCCGTATGTCATTACAGTATACTGAGTACACCTACAGTATTTGTGTACAAATATTTTAGTTTTAAAAATAAAACGCTAATAATGCAATAATATACATATTTTATGTAATCTTATATATTAAGACACCTCGCGGGCTACCGACCGCTGCTCTAGACCATTGCTAACAAGATGTAAAATTACTCTTACGCTATCACAGCAATGAACCAGATGCTATGAAGTTGTAGCACACTCCTCAGCTCATGGGAAACTGTTGTATCAATCACACAAGATGATACAAGATTCTACGCAACACTCGCACCACACTTGCGTTTTTCCTACGCTTGATGCACTGTCACGTGAGAAGATACCAGAATTGATGGAGATGAGATGTAACGTCATCCTTCTGTCTCAGTATCTGTAGCCTATCATCCGTCTGTATCCTTCTCTAACCTCCTGTTTCATTGACGCCACATCTTCAAAGGCCTTATACTTCAACGAAACAAATCACAATCTCCAAATAAGGAAAACACCGACATCTAGAAATGCAATAAGCGTCTTATTTTAAGAATTTTAAGAATTCACTTGCGCTTACTAATGATTAAGTTCTCCGTGATTTGAGAAAATTTAAAAAAAAGAAATTCGAATGTTTAAGCTTCAAAGCAATTCCAATTCTCGAAGAGAAGTCAGAAATTGTTGGAAATTATATTTAATTTTTTTTTAAAAAGTATATTTAAAAAACTTAAAGGCAGAGTTCAATTTATTACAGTTTTTGTTTAAAGAAATTTGAATGTATTTTTTTAAAATATTTTTCTTCTAACTCTAAAATGTAATTAAAATAGTTTTTAATGAATTGCATTAATTTTTTTTACGTTGTTACATCTGAGTTCAGGAATACGAGACGTTGATGGAGGAGAAAAGTATTAAAGAGAATGGAATATCCTTATTTATCTGGTAATTAATATTACCTGATTCCTGTCATACAGCAGCTGATGTGCAAATGCTGACTATTCTTGTGCTGTATTCAACGACGTAAACACCATTTCTTTCGATTCTTTTGAATGTCATTTTTAACTTCCTATTGGAGTGTCACTGACTGTAGGCGGTCGGGTGAAGTGACATGCCCGGCCACAAAAGGACCCTCTCAATGATGCCAACCCATTGAAAAAGCCCTGTGGTATGCCTACCACATTCCAGGGGCACAATGAGCAGCCATTGCCATGTGTTTGCGAACCAGTATGAGCAGTGGTTGAAGCACATTCCTCGCGAGCCAATCATGGCTGCACTAGGGGGAAAAGGGTTAAGAACGTATTCTACGCACCTTCTCGACAATAGGTTCTTTTTTTTTTTTTTTTTTGAGAATACGAAACCATTTACAAACGCTGTTTTACATGCTGCCGACGCACAAAAGAGAGAAGGAATTCCACTTTGATGGTTGGTTTAACTAAGTTGCTCCCGTTGTTACAAATTTACGATTTCTCTATTCTGTATTTACGTGATAGAATTTCGAGTTTTATTACTTTCAAACTACAAAAAAAGACGAGAAAAAAATAATCCCGATACTATAAACTTGCTTCTACCAACAAAACTCTCAAAGTTAATAATCGTCTGGCAGACACAATTATAGTACGGTACTGCAATATTATTGTCCGATAACCTAAAAGTACTGAACACATCATCAATTTCAAGTACATAATACAAACAAGTAAATAATATCTTACTTTTATATATTTTTTTTAAAAAAGTCTTTAAAACAGCCAACACACTGAGTTTAAAAATTTAAATTTAAATTTTAAAAAACTATTTATAATTAAATTTTTAAATTTTTAATTAAATTTTTAAAACTTTGTTGGCTGTTTTAAAGACTTTTTAAAAAAAAAAAAAAACTTTTATCACACACGTTAAATTATTTTTAATGACTTTTACATTTTAAAATCCATCTCCACAACTAGAACAGTAGTTTTCAAGTGATGATTCGCAAGAAAAACAATTCGTAATGGCGTCATGTTTTTTTTTTTTTTGTATTTGGATAGTCAGTTTTTTTTTTTTTTGGTTAGATGGTAAGAGTTCTCGATAAAAATGTAGGAAAGGAAAGGGGTCGCGAGTCAAAAAAGTTTGGGAACCACTGATCTATCCAATTCTCTATGTCAAGCTGTTAAACACTGACACCAGACTTAAGTACAAATAAATATATACTGTATTCTTCTTCTTTCTTCGAATTTGGCCGACTATGGACCACGTGAAATAACTCATCATTATTTTTCTACTTTCTTTCTTCTCTTCCAGTATTCTTTCATTCTT
>JAFIDM010000006.1:34649990-34670872 GCA_023159025.1 Thereuonema tuberculata | reverse complement strand
TTGCTCCCGTCTTCTTCTTTGCCTTTTCTTGAAAACCCTTGAATCCCTTGATCTTTTTTCTGAATTCTTCTCTTCTCTCCACCTCTTCTCCATCTATTTTCATTTCTTCCATGTCTTTTCTGACCTCCTTGATCCATGTCATCTGAGTCTTGGGGTTTCTGTCGAAGAAGGTGAATAATCTCTTCGTCAGTCTACCTTCACTCATTCTTTTAATGTGTCCGTAGAAAGCCACTCTTCTTTTCCTCATTTTGTCAGTTATTTTTTCTGTTTTTGCGTAGATTTCTTTGTTGTTTCTCAGTTTCCATTTTCCATCTTCATATTTTGGTCCCAGGATTTTCCGTAAGATCTTTCTTTCCTTTTTTTCTACCTCGTCTAATTGTCTGGCTGTGTTTAGTGCAAGGCATTCTGAGGCGTAGAGGCCTTCTGGCTTAATGACTGTATTGTAGTGCCTAATTTTAGCGTTTATAGATATAAACTTCTTGTTGTATATATTTTTTGTCAAATGGAATGACAGTTCCATTTTTCTTGCTCTTGCTAGGACCGCTTCTTTGTCAAGGGCATTTGGTTGAATTATTTCTCCCAGGTATTTGAATTTATTAACCCTCTTGATTTTCCCATACTTTGTTGTGATCTGTCTTGGTGCATCTTTTCTATTGGTCATGTATTCCGACTTTTCATAAGATATTTGTAGTCCAGCCTTTTCTGCCATCTCTTTCAGTATATTTATTTGTCTTCTTGCATCTTCAATGTTTTCCGCTAGTATTGCAAGATCGTCTGCAAAAGCCAGGCAGTCAATTTCCAAGTTATCTTTCTTTCTTCCTATTTTTATTTTCTTGATTCCTTCCTCTTCCATTCTTTTCCTCCACTCTCTCATTACTTTCTCCAGCACACAGTTGAAGAGCAATGGGGAAAGCCCATCTCCCTGTCTTACTCCTGTTTTCATATACTGTATTATTATTTTCAATTTTTTTTTTTTTTTTTTAAAAATTAAAAAAAAAAAAAAAAATTTTCTTCGTTCCTCCTTTATATTCCGTTCATTCACGAGATTGTCGTTTACATAAAAAAAAAAAAAAATATATGCAGGCAGTTTTATCAAGTTTGATCTTCCGCTTGGCACGAGATACAGTCGCGTTCTGCTTAATATTAATACACTGAAGGCCGTAGTCTGAATAATTCAGGACAATGAGACGTAAAATATTCGTCTGCTGTTGTTTTACTTCGCTTCTGAAGCGATTCTTGCGAAATCAACAGATCGCGGCCGTTTCCAATGTTTTAACCATTATTTAAATAAAATCATTGATGATATTTTACGAGTGATGAGAAATTTTCAATTATTAAATTGCCACACACAAGATTCAGAAATTAACTTTATGACTAAAAAAAAAAATTAAATACGTTTCGGCTTGCCGAATTACAAGCCATTTTCAATGTGAAAAAGGCTTGTAATTCGGCAAGCCGAAACGTACGTAATCTTCTCTGTTTAGTGAAGAGCGTCGCGTGATGTTGTTGAATCATTTGGCCTTTTAATAATTTAAATAAAATCACTTTCTCAATTACAACAACAATAATATTCTAGTAATAGTCTATATTCGTCAGAATAGCAGTACCTCAAAAGCAAAAATAATCAATAAAAGAAAACTCGCTAATGAAATATTAGTGAGAAAATTCACGTGCCCTGTTCTATTCTGGTCTCCTAACTTTTCTATATTTCTCGTTTTTAAAAAGCTCCTGAAATTAATATTTCTAAATTATTTAAAGAGATGTTGATGAAACATGTAAACTAAGGATAAAAAATATACGTGATCTATACATAAGGGACTCTGGACAGCTGTTTCGTGTTTATTAGAAGCTTGAGGGGTATGAGGGAACTAAGGATTTCAGTATCCCTTCTGTCAATGGTGTAAAGTAATAGCAATAATAGTAAACATTAGCTAAACGCCTGGCACAAGAGTTTTTCGAAAGACAAATATTTAAACCTTAAATAGGCCTACATTTCCGTTTTGATGAATTTTGTAAGGACTCGTTATTACGTCTAATGAGACATATCATATTAGAATTAGTCATAGCCTACCAGTTGACGTAGGATGATGGATGTCATGCCAATGCAAATCCCTTTAACTAATGATACAAATGATCAGTCAATATGCTATTAGAGAATACAATCAATCTTTCTTATCTGCCTTGCAGAGATATTTGCTTAGGCTGTACGTGAACAAGCGATCGTGTCGTTACGTGGATATCTGCCCAGCGACCAGCGGCTCTCGAGTCTGTTGGCGCGGCGGGGATTCGCATAGCCTGCGGCGAAACCTTTCAGTCCAGGCCGTAATTTATTGTCAGTCAATTAATTCTTGGGTCTGCGCGATGGACAGGGTCGAGTGCGTGGCGATCATTAGTAGACGTCCGAAATGTCCGAAGGTACGGGGGCGGACGAGCACGGAGCAACAGGTAGACGACACAGGCAGATTCCAATACGCTGTTGGATTAATACTGGGTCCATGACCTTAGAGTGAAGACATTCTTTCAAAAGCAATTACTCTTTAGGATTAAATTACTCTTCGAAAAACTTGTGCCCAGTTTCTAATTTTAGAGACTCAAAATTTATAAATATTAATAAATGTCTTTATTTATTCAAATTTGACAATAATAGCTTTATTTATCTATGTTTTTATCGGGTCATTATTAGCATATAAATTCACATTTAAGTTATATTTGGAATTGTAATCGCTCTTAAAATCGAAATTGTAATAAAAACGTTCCGAATTATTTGTTGTTTTCTGGTTTCGGATATCGCCACATCGTAGCAAAGGTACAATAAGATAATAATAAGTTCAAAAGAAAAAGTACTAAATAAAATATAAAACACCCCATTATAGTTAAGAAAGCTTAACGTAACAGTGGTGATTATGAAATTAATAATCACGTAACAATGGTGTTTATAAAGTTATTAATCACGTAACAATGGTGATTATGAAGTTATTAATCACGTAACAATAGTGATTATGAAATTATTAATCACGTATCAATAGTGATTATGAAGTTATTAATCACGTAATAATGGTGATTATGAAATTATTAAGCACGTAACAATGGTGATTACGAAATTATCAAGCACGTAACAATGGTGATTATGAACGATGAAATTATTAATCAAAAATAGAAGTAAATTTTACCGCCATGAACGCAGCTGCAAAATCTGATCCAACTTGCAAAAAAAAAAAAAATGTACTAAATAAAATATAAAACACCCCATTATAGTTAAGAAAGCTTAACGTAACAATGGTGATTATGAAATTAATAATCACGTAACAATGGTGTTTATAAAGTTATTAATCACGTAATAATGGTGATTATGAAATTATTAAGCACATAACAATGGTGATTATGAAATTATTAAGCACGTAACAATGGTGATTATGAAACTATTAAGCACGTAACAATGGTGGTTATGAAAGGTGAAATTATTAATCAAACGCCTGAATTAAATGAAGCATTAAATCTGATAAAATTTAATTTTTAAAGTGCAAAACAAAAAAAAAACTAATGAACAATGTCTCAGTAGTAAAGGTTATTGTTATACCAGTGGTTCTTACACTTTCGGTCTTCAAGTTAGAAATGCCTCGAGGCCAAACGAAAAAAAAAAAAACCTCACAAACATCCTCGTGCTAATTTGAGACATGAGGTGCTATACTTTTAAATAGTACCTATTCTTTTTAAATTTTATTCAATATTATTAGAAAAATAATAAGATCCACAAAAGAACCGTTTGTCAATAAAATTTCTATGAAAAAGTTGTTTTGCCAGAAATTTTGAATTGTCGTCTGCGACATCCGAAGAATTTTAAACGTAAGAAATTCCGATATGAGACCCGTAAGTCAAATCAATCATTTCCCTTGAAC
Organism: Thereuonema tuberculata; assembly: GCA_023159025.1. Classification (NCBI taxonomy): domain Eukaryota; kingdom Metazoa; phylum Arthropoda; class Chilopoda; order Scutigeromorpha; family Scutigeridae; genus Thereuonema; species Thereuonema tuberculata. The sequence continues at coordinate 34,666,976 of JAFIDM010000006.1, read as the reverse complement.
GCTCTGCCAAAGACAATTCAAGTCTGGCCAATTATTTCCGCCACTGCCCTTCTGGAATCTTCTGGCAAACGAGGAAGTGCTTACGGTTTCTTTGTATTCCTCATTCCCCTACATGGCCAGCGAGGGGGATAGGGTGGGGACTTGATTAATTTCATGCTTCCCGCTCGCGCAAGAAAGGGTTTTTGGGTGTGGAACGACCAAAAAAACCACTTCCCTCTGGAACCGCGCCTTCGTGTTTTCGGAGCGTTGTAAATCTAACGGCGTCAATGGAACGGTCAGATCGAAGATAACATTGTGGTTTCCCAATGGAGCGAGCGATGATAGAGATGAGCCACAGCAACGCTCCTTCAAAGTATTCCACTATTACACTCATCTAGAGCATCGTAAAATGAGCTATCACTGTAACCTACTATTACAAGAAACGGGATTGATTAAGAGATAGCACAGTTTAAATAAATAAATAAATAAATAAATAAATAAATAAATAAATAATGGTAAAAAAGTTTATTCCTTTTTTGGGCACAATGAATAAGGAAAAAAAAGGACAACATTTAAAATGATTTTTTTAACTTAAATTTAAAAGTAATTTCGATAATAATTCGTTAACTTATATGATAAATTATGATAAATATTCTTTATTGTTACTTCGTTTCTATGTTTTTTTTTCCTTGATATCGTTTTTGTAGTTTTATAAATTTATGGTATTGTATATATTATTATTATTATTATGTTTGTATGTTTCAAACCTTGGAAAACAATATGGCAGGCCAAGGACAAAGCATAAATTGCCAAGTGTAAAGACATGTGCAAGAATGATTAAGGATGTGTGGTTGTGTCCATAAATTTCCTAACTATGCGTGTTGTGTTGAGTACCACAGTATTATTATTATTATTATTTTGATAGTTGTGCGTTACTATTAAATATCAAAATTCAACTACGTACCGGTAATGCTAATATAATATTATAGATTAATTTCTACTTTTTTATGATATTATATTAATAATTCCGTATACTGTGATATAATGTATCTCAAATCTAATTCTGCTAGTATTGAAATTTTGTAATTTTTAACATTGTCAAAACGGATCTGGTTAGATTGTATCTCCCCCGTATCAGATTAGATGACGACTCTTCCGCAAAGGTGTTAACATATATTTAAATATACGAATATTTGAATGTATGCATGTATGTATTGATTATTTTGTTAAAGAAAGAAAATTATACGGAATTTTAACTTTTTTTTTGTACTATTGAGGCTTCTTATATATAAGGAATCAGGGGCGAATATGAGGGGGGGGGGGCCGAGGGGGCCCGGCCCCCCCCCGAAATAGTAAAAGTATGTCCTCCCAACGTTTTTTTTTTGGTTGAACAGAATAGATTTCATCGTTTTTTTTTGTTTTTTTTTGGTTGAACAGATAGTCTTGGGCCCCCCCTCCCCCGAAAATATATTCTATATACGCCACTGTAAGGAATTATAAAAGAAGTAAATCATTATAAAAAAAAAATACGTGTTTGGTAAGGTTTCAAATTCATTCCTGTTTTTTTTTTTCCACTTTTATCGTGAAGGCAGTCTTATAGATTCTATGTATGAACTTTGTGATATACAATGTGGAAAAATGAGACGTTTCTCCATTGAAAGTCGAATCACTTCAGTTTTAATAATGTATATCGAGCTGAAACGGATCAGTAGTTAAGTTATTGACCAGAAGTTAAGAGATTTCCAGGTCAGAGCTTTCGTATAGCCGTAAGTATCGGAGAACAATAAACCTGCAAGCTTTCTTACACGTAGCCCAGAACAGCCAGTTGGTTTCAGAACATTGAAAACTAAAACAGCAAACAATGGTTTGTTAGGACACAGTTAACAATACTGAATGATCAAAATTTACGGTATATTTACCTAACATCTAGTACGGATGAATGAGCGGCGAGAACAGGGCAGTGGTCGACATAAGAGGCCTTGAAGAAAAAGCAGATAGCAGGAAAAGCTTTTTTATTTCAAACATCTAGAACAAAAAAATAGAAGCCGAACCTGAGGACGGCTTATCAACTAATGTTTGTAGGTAAGTGGGATGATTTGGAACAGAATCGCTTCAGGGACGAGGACCTTTTATCTGGGTGTGGTGCCCAATTTACTGATGAACCAAAGTCGTTATATACGGTGGTCCGATAATAGAAATCGGACAGACATAGGCTTTTAGCATCTACTCTCTCTGAATACAATATTCGGAACCCAGAAATCACGACGTTTTTTATTCTTATGGAATCTGAAAACTGTCGAAATCTTTTCAAATTTGCGATTTTTTTTTATACGGATGAAATCAGAGAAGGTTTGGGAAAAAGTAAGAAAAATAGTGATAAACGACTTACTAATACTGTATAAAGCCCATTGCACATGGATCCGAAAATCGGATGGTCGGATCCACGAATCGGACGTTTTCTCTTTCACAAGGCCACGAAACGTCGCCTATACGAACGATTTGAATGTTACTTGTCGTATAGACGACGTCAGAGAGAGTTTCGTGGCCATGTGAAAGAGAATACGTCCAATTCGTGGATCCGACCATCCGATTTTCGGATCCATGTGCGATGGGCTTAAGTCTTACTGATTGAGAATGCGAAGCCTTTCTATTTCTACGTCTTTCTTCTCTGTTTGTCTATTCGTTCGGGCATCACGTTAAAACGACAAGAAGGATTTCCACAAAATTTGGTACGTAACTTATTTAAGGCCCAACTTAAGGCACTGACAAGTTTAGGCACTTCCTAAAAAACGATCCTCCAGTACTTCATGCCAAGTGCCCCACTAAGCAGTGAATACCTGTGTGTGTGTATACCTGGAAATGTAATTTTTCGGATGTTTTTCAGATGTAATTTACTGTTCCCAAAGCTGTAACAAAGTGGATTTTATTATAAATAACCACATGTTACACCAATAAAATATAATAAATAAAATACATTTATTAAATATATTTAATATCCGCAAATATCGGAAAGAGAAATCTTCTTTCCTTTATCAAGCCTATTTCAAACAATTTTCGATTATAACAAATTATTAATATGAGCATGAAACATACTTATAACATGAATATTGATAAAAATTTTAATAATCCTCAGTGTCAAAAATCGTTATTGATACCAGCAACCCAATAATATTAAAAACTTAAAAGTCTAATTCTTCAAATTTTACAATTTTTTGGCAATTAAAACAAATTCACTGTTTAAAATAGGCTTGAAAAAGAAAAGATTTCCATTTCCGAAAATTTGCGGATATTAAATATATTTAATAAATGTATTTTATTTAATATATTTATTGGTGTAAGATGTGGTTATTTATAATAATATGACAACTAGAAGAGAAGATTGAAAGCAAGTTTAACGTCCGTAATTATTCATAAATGGAGAGAGAAATTCGCCAACCGGGCAATAAATATGCCTTCGCACATTGAGCCAACATCAACGGGAATTCTGTACAGCTGTTTCATCCTCATTAGGAATCATCAGCAGAATATACCCTTGGTGTTTGGCCCAGTTGCGCGAAAGCTTTACCTAAAAGCATTCTCGATCCCGGGAATGGGCCGCCGAGATAAAAAACAATAAAATAAAAAATGATCCTGAAAGATCCAATGTTTTAACCCCGTGTCCTTTCACTGAAAGGCCCTAAGGAAATTAATTACAAAAAGGCAACATCATAAGTTGTTAGGAGGAAATATACTTACTTACAAAGTAGATTTTTCCTAACTTATGAAACCAAATCCGAAAGGGTATATTTTTATTTTGCATAAAAACAAACCGGGCTGTACAATATTAAAGTGTGAGGTTGATCCCTAAATCCCCGTAGTTTGTTCTTGGCTTTTTAGGCAACGAATGGTTGCTTTGGTGCAAGAAGCAGAGTTTCTCGTGGAATGAGCTCATCGTCCCAAAAGAAAGACCTTGAAATGAAGTAATGAAGCAAAGATAAAACATGGTCCACGTTAGAGAATCGAGGACAAGAAAAGCGTCTTACATTTTTCTTGTTCTTTTTTAATGATTTTTTTTTAGTTGTTGTTGTTGTTGCAGAATAAGCATGACCCAATGGCCCAAAGAGGTCAGGTTTTAATTGCTCAAAAAAGCTTACTGTCTCAGAATCATAGTGTTATGAATTACGGAATACTTTGTAATTTCTTTTTATTTACCTTTCTTTTCTTTTTCATTGTTTCCGAAAGTGGTAGAAAGAAGTGAACTTTTTACCCTTTGTGAGCTTGTAAATCAAGTTTAATGCAAGAACATGAAGTATCGGGGAAGGGGAAAGTTAGGGGTTAGAATCCACCCCCACCCCAGTTGCATATGAAAACAGAAGAAATCTAAGATTTTGAACGTGTTTTTTTTTTTGGTTAGAAGTTCATCAGTTTATCTGTTACCTCCCCCCCATCCGAGGAAAGGACACGACGCTTTTTTTTGTTTTTGTTACGATTACGGTCATCATAAAACCTTCCAGTCCAAAATCCTAGATATGCCTATGCGCAAGAATATTTATTGTTATTATTATTATTATTATTATTAGTTGTAGTAGTAGTAGTAGTAGTAGTATTTCTAAATGTTATAAAATTCTAATCATCCTTACATTTATAATAAAAAAATTTTTTACGTGCAGATAAAATGTAATTAGTTGAGAGCGGGAATTTTTCCACGCTCCATTCTCCTCCAAACGGTGATAGGGCCTACCCAGCCCTCTGTAGAATGGGTACCGGGTTTCTTTCCCGGGAGTTAAAGGCGGGCGGGCGTCGGGCTGACCTCCCGACCTCAACCTAGTCCCGTTGGTCATAAAACGCCGGGAGCCTTACCTCCCGCAAGCCCTTGGGCCTGCATAGGCCTGTCGTGCCATCCTTTAACTTTAACTAGTTGCCTGACGAGAGGGTTCGAATACTGGCACCCTGAAACGTCGCTTCAATTGCAATTTAATATAGTGTGTGTTGTGTGAGTGTCTCAACAACTATTCCTAACTCATTAGGACAGAGTTGGCTGTTCTAGAGTTCATTTAATAAACTTTAATAATAAGCATATAATAAGCATATTGTAGTATTTAGCTAAAACATGGCGAGTGGGATAGCAGTCTCGGATGATGGGCGACAGATGAAGAGTATAAATATTACTAATATTGTTTTATCACCAAATAATATATATATATCACAAAATAATTGCGCGCGTGTGTATGTGGGTGTAATTATGTCGCTCTAACTATCGAATTCTATTATCTTTTATTGTATTTCTATAATAGGGGGCGGCCATTGTAATAACAAATCCCGCGCATCCAAAACCAGCTCCACCACAAGTCTATAGTAAAAGATCAATATGTACATGTTATTAAATATAAAAATGCAAGATTTAGAGATTTTGACTAGAAAACTTTTATTTTTATAAATTCACTTCTTTGAGAATATTCAAAAACTGAATATAAAAGATGCGATAGTTGAAAATGTAAAGCATAAACTTTACGCACGTTTCTGAATTACATATACTTTAGTCATTGTTATGATTGGCGAGATAACTATTATCATACTATGATTTGATTTCTAAAATTATTAATTAAATAGTAAAAATCTGTAACTTTTGCGAAATGAATGGATCAGTGACCACTCAGTTTAGGCTTAGTAAAATTAAAATAACTTAATCACTTTTTTTTATATAAAATTTGGAGTTTGTAATTATTACGATTTTGTTCTTAAAAACTATGATTGTAGTTACGTGACAAATTTACGTTCTTCGATCATTTGAGTTTAAAATACTACTTACTTTGTTTAAATTTAGCTTTAAAATTTAATAACGATTCCTAAATAAACTAAGTTAATCAAAATTTATACTTAAAGAATACTTTTTTTTAGAAATCGCGAAGGTTAATCATTTATGAATGCTGTTATGAATAATTTCTGCCTAACTAAGCTTTTATTTGCTGTGAGTATTTATGTTAGTTGTTTAAGGAAAACTAATAACAAGGTTCTAAGTAATGGCCTCCTATCAAAGATGAAGTCAGGATTTCGTAGCTTGCATTGTAATTCATTGAAGTGTCTTTGTAATTACGTAAGAGCAGCGTAGGCATGTGGCCACTGTCTTGAGCTATCCATCATGGCGCCCAATGACCTTGAAAGAGGCTTATTGAAGGACGCCACTGTCTCATTTACACCTTAAAAAAAATCAAATCGATCTGCAACTAAGCACTGAACTAGAAACAATTGCTTTTTTTTTTTCAATTGTTGCAATCAAAAATAACCCAATGAGATGCAGAGCTTCGCAATGAAATTACCGCGTGCTACCAAATTCAATTGTAACCAAAAATAATATGTATAGGCTTTTCAGAAAAAAAAAAAAATTTGATATCGTAAATCAGAAGTAAATTAAATAAATTTTACAGTTTAATCAAAAGTTAATTATTTTTAAATGAAGCATAATAAAACTAAATTTATGAATTGTTGAAATAAATAAATAAATAAATAAATAAATAAATAAATAAATAAATTATTCGAAAGAATAATAATTTCGTTAGATTTCTATTGAATTATTTCTGCAATTTTATTTTACGTTTTCATCCATCTTATACAGTGGTTTTCAGTAAGAATGCTCAAGTAGTCTGGAACTAATATTTCATGCCGTAATTTTTCACACCCTTACGTATCTAAAACTGTCATTCTCCGCTGTTTTTTTGTTTTCTTTAGATAATTTAGAAATTCAAATATTTCATCTGTAATTAGAATATTACAAACTTAATAATTACCCTCGTATTTAAGTAAGGGTAAAAATGAGGTCCTAAGTATCGTGTTGTAAACAGTGCCAGAGCTTTGTTAATTATTCATCAATGAACAGCATTAAATTTGTTATAATTAATAAAATTTATATATATACAAATGAAACAATGTCAAATGCATTGTTGTAGGCAGTACGACTCGACTGGTCGTTGACTATAACGTAATCGCCATAGTGAATAATCGCCATAATATAAATAAGTTATTCATATCATTTTTAGCGAAATTATATATATATATATATATATATATTTTTATTTACTGTGCTCACTTCATATATAAAAGAATTAAAAATTACAAAGAGGTTTCTCCCCCAAAAAAAATCATATTAAAGAAAAGCAAATACTAATTGAAGTAATATTAAGTAAAACAATAAATCTTTTTATTACTTGTAAAAAATTGCAAATTGTAAAATTTGAGATATTTATTTTGCCTGTTTATTAATGTTGTTGCTCTCAAAAATGAACGCTTCACATAATTTCATTTGACAATACTGTTACAAACTTTTGATATTAATTTCTTTGTATTAGAAATCTTTACTAAAATTTTCAGATATTTAATATATATTTTATATATCGACAAATTTTAGTGTAGACTTCCAATATATATTTATTTTCTAATAGACATTTTTTATATATATTTTAATTACTAGAGAACATAAAAGTTGTTTAATTATTGTAATAAGGGCATGTTTTCTGCAATGAAAATATATTATTAACTCAACAAATTACACGTATTTTTTTTTGGCTCTTTTCAATAAAAATAAAATTGACTTCATTAAAATTCGAAGTCAATATTCGGAATAAACTTGTATTTCATTTGCATATCTTTTACGGTTTTATTGTAATTTTATTTGATAAAAAAAAGCCAACAACGGAGAGGTTGTATTGACATATAGTGGAATAACAGAAAAAGAAAAATCAAATATTTTTCGTGCTGAATGGGACAGTAACCTTAGCAATGCGTGAACGCCCTTGTACTATTCGAATTGCTGCAAGCTGGCTACAAAGGAATGTGAATTGACTGTCTTCATAGACGCCATATTTCTATTGAGACGACGAAGGAAGCTATGAATTGAACAACAAAAACGTGGAAAGCGAGAAACAACTAGGAACTTCAAAGAATAGTTTCACACTCAGTTGAATAATATTTTAGCACTGACAAGATACAGAGATTTGTGAAGATTTTGTTGAAAGAGTAGAAATATATTTAACTTAAATTCCTTAAATCAAATTGTAAGTTATCAAAATTAAAATAATAAGCAAGCAAAATTTAGATTGGATAAAAATGGATTTTTTTTTAATAAACGTGCATTTAAAAAAACTTTTTTTTTTTCTGTTAATATAATAAATCTTGTCTATTGCGATGCTGCCTCGTAACAGTAATACCAACAATATTTGTCGACAATTAATTATCTTAACGGAATTGTATAAATGCATCCGCTAAATTACATAGGATTTGCGACAAAAATATTTTAATATTTTTTTAAAACAATATTATTTATTTGAATTCTGGAAATTTTTTTTTTTGAACCAGACTAGAACTACTTCCACAATCTCTGCTTTATTTCATTGTTGAAGAATTAATAAAGGTCTCGTGTCTTCTGTTTGTTCTTAATTTAATGATAAGAAAGAAATAAACATAAAGTAATTTAATATTATCAACATTATTATTAAATTAGTTTCTAATAATTTTTTTTAATTTTTTCGGAAAACATTATTCAGTGTAAGTTAAAGCCTATAAAGTATATGAATATTAAAATATATAAATTTAAAATAAATAAATATAATATTTTATAAAAAATACAAATATCTCATTATATATATATATATATATATATATATATATATATATATATGCTCTAACTTACATTTTAATAACGAATATATTTGACGTGCCAATTTCCGAATACCGGTACCATCGTGATAAGAACACATAAAACACTTAAAAAAAATCCTCATTAAAAAAAAAAAAGAGAGAAAGAGAGTTGCTCATTCAGTTTTTGATCCATAATTCATTCCTTATCGGTTTTTACCTGCATTTTGTTCTAACACTTTCTAAAATGTATAACATCTGATAAGAGTCCGACACGCGTACTTTAATTTAAAATTGAATTTTAAAACATTTTTTTTTCTAACCCTTTTTTACCTCTGCTAGATATTAAAGAGAAATACAAGCATTAGCTCAAACCTATAATACCCTGTGGTAGCAAGCGATTTACCGTGCAATTAATAAATTTCCAACATCCTTGATTATTGGTGAGATATTTTGGTTCCACTTATCTAAAGTGGATTATGTTACTTACTGCTACTTCGTAATGATATTTTAATTTTCAAAAATGATTATAAAGGAAGAAATAAATATTCATTATGATTTCATGGTAACAATTAGTAAGTTTAAATTCTTATTTCCATTCAAAATAAGTGTCAAAAATCCGAAGATTTCTTTTACTTTTTCAGTTTTGAAATCTTCAAAATCAGCATACTCAAACACATTAAAGATATAATTCAAAGAAAATCATATTAAAAAATTAATTAAATTGAGGAATTTGCTTATCAAAAAATTATTGATTAAAAATGACTAGTTCTTTTCTTTTTAATTGTTTACTTTAATAATATACAATTAAAAGAAAGATGTAATTAAAAGAAAATAACATATAAGTTAAAAAAATAAAATTAAATGCGATATTTAGTTATCAAAAACTTTTGATTAAAAGTGACTAGTTCTTTTTTTTTTAATTGTTTACTTTAATAATACAGAATTAAAAGAAAGATATAATTAAAAGAAAATAACATACAATTTAAATAATTTAAATAACTTAAAAAAAATAAAATTAAATGCGAAATTTAGTTATCGAAAATTATTGATTAAAAATGACTGTGACTTTTTTTAATTATTTCCTTTAATAATACATAATTAAAAGAAAGATGTAATTAAAAGAAAATAATATAAAAAATAAAATTAAATTGAGGAATTTGTTTATCAAAACTATTGATTAAAAATTACTATAACTTTTTTAATTATTTACTTTAATAAAATATAATTACAAGAAAGATTTAATTAAAAGAAAATAATTTAAAAAATAATTAAATGCGAAATTTGCTTTTCAAAAATTATTTGATCATTTTTAATCAATTACTAGTCCTTTTTTTATATATAATTATTTAGTATAATATTAAAATTTACAAAAACAAAATGATAAAAAAAAACAATAATATGATGTTTTATTTAAAAAAATTAATAACGTTTTGTTTATGTGGTTTTGAATAAGGTCAAGATAAAATATTAAAAGATAATAACAACGATACAGAAGGAAGTTAAGATTTGATTTCAAGCAATTTAAATAAGCACAAATTACAGTATGGTAACGCATTCCATTTGTGAGTCGTACGAGCTTTTGCTAATGATACCTTGCTTCGAAAACACAATTACAGGTTATTAGAGCCTAAAAATTTGGCCCAGTTCTTATAGGTAATCAATAGTTCACTTGTAAATCCGGGTGGAAATGTATGGGGATGACTCAGTGGGGAAAGATTGGAGGGGTAGGCGTAAGACTGGGAGGAATGGCCATAATTTGACTGTTCAAAAATCGTGTTATTTAACTGCGTGTAGGGTTAGGCATCGAACAAAATAACCCTTGTTTTCTGCTTTGCAGGATGCCATCATCTCCGCCTGAATTTGAAAGAGGAAATAAAAACAGGAGGAAAATTATGGCTCTTTGTTTTGCGAAACCAATAAAGAAAGAGCATGGCTACTTAGATTTGGTTGGTTATTCATCCGTAGAGGTTAGTTGTCAAAAAAAAAAAAAACATAAGCAAACATGTAATAATCTGTAAGAACAGGATTACGTAGCAGGACTTAAAAATATCGGGTTTTTAGAAAAGAAATGTGTGTTTTAGAAAGTTTGGTCTCGCGAAATACAGTCAAAAATCATGAAATTTTTACAGAATGTTTGAAGAGACAATAGCAGGATTTAATGTGTGCTTCAGCTTGATCCGTTGTTTGAGATTTCAGTTATGGTGTGATTTTAGTTAAAAGAAAATTCTAGAAATCATTTTTAGCTTACTTTCAGAAGAGAAATAGGTTCATATCTGTAAATGTGTTTTCTTCTTGATTAACGACTGGTTAATACACAACTTCACATGTAAATAGTTTCACGTGCGCGTTACAGTTAAAGGAAGGTATTTTGACAAAGGCTTTAAAATGTGAAACAAGATTACTTTGAACAAGTTTACCAGTTTAACTTCTTCCGGGAATTAGGTCAACTAACAGAACTGTATTAATGTACATTAGCCAGTCTCGTGCACTCTTTTAAAAACCCTATTCATCAGTTAAACTAGATCAATTTTTCTCGTTAGTTAGTGAAGAAAGTAAAGCTAATGATTATTCAAAAAAGAATGTTTTTGTTTTGTTTTTTGCTGAGGAAATTTAATATAAACGTTACAGGAGAGATCTGAAACCTGCGACTCTTTGAGGAATGATGTGCGACTTCCGACAACTATTATTATTATTATTATTATTATTATTATTATTATTATTATTATTATTATTATTAATGGGATGAAATCGAGGCCACCGCACTGTCAATTATAGAACAAAATTTATAAACTTAACAAAATTAACTACATTACTAGTACTGTGAAGTACTAGTAATGTAGTTAATTTTGTTAAGTTTATAAATTTTGTTCTATAATTGACAGTGCGGTGGCCTCGATTTCATCCCATTAATTTAGAAGACACACACGTTAAAATTAATACTGTTATTATTATTATTATTGGCTGGATAGTTACTTGCAGCTGTAGGTACTTTTTTTGTTGAAAAAATTTTGAAAAAACGAAAAAAACAAAACAAAACAAAACGTAAAGTTAAATGTTAATTTTTATGAGTAATACATTGACATATTTTTACAGTAATTAAATTCAAATCAAGCCAAGCGTATTTTCTAAGAAATAATGTACTATTACATGTTTCTTAACATAAAACCGAATTTATATTCAGTTGATTAAAATGAATAATTAATAAAATAATAATAAGAAGAAATCGACTGTTTTTATGTTAAACTGTTTAATGCTATATAATAACGCTTGTGAAAATGTACTTCATACACAATTTCAAGTTTTAGCTGAATTTCAAGTTTAGAAACACAATACAATGAATAATGTAAGCCCTTACAGTATTAAAAACAACAATGGTAATAAATCAGTGTTAATACGAGTAGATGGCAGATTTTTTTATTTTATTTTATTTTCTGATTTTGTTAATAGAGAAATGGGGTAATGGGTTTAAGCGCCATTTCCCCTCTACAAGTAAGCATTTCTACTAAACTTAATTAAACCTAATGCTGTCGATGATTTTGTGCGGAGGCAGTGTGGAAAATTTTAATGGGATGAACCCACAACTACGTTAATCCATGCAGTGATTCACAAAGACGTGTTGAATAGCGATCTAATTCAAGCAATTAGCAGAGCCGTATTTCCGCGGAATTGAATGAGATCGGATCTGTTACTACTTCAGGAATCAATGGCAGAGAAAACTAGGGCACAAATGCCCTCTCTGAGCAGAGGCTAATATCAGAGAAAAGCGTGACAACCAGGAACTACTCACGAAGAATCCGGAGGAAAGGAACACATTGTTTGTTAAATGACTCTAATATATAGGAGGGAAAGTTGTAGTAATAGATCCAATAAAAATGATAATCCAATCACAGGATTAAAATTTTAAAATATATAGTTTTAGATCTACTTTGGAGCATTTGAGATGTTATTTATTATAACATTAATTTGTAATAGAAGAGACTTAATTTATAGCTTAACTAATAACTATGTAAAGACTTGAAAAAGCGGAACGATAGTTTTCCGCGAAATATCGTTGAAGAATTTTTAAACAGATGGATGAAAATGGAAGGAATATATTTGTTTTAATATATAACGAATAACTTTATTGTAATAATAACTATGTAATTAAAATGTGATTTCTTAGTCGTATATATATAGGTATAATTTATGATAAACACTGTATACTGTATGTATATTTGAAAAAAACTACCTATAATTAGTCCTATTTGAACATCAATGTTTTCTAAAATATATTCAAAAAAGTTAATGTTTATGTTTAAAATATTTTAAAAATATTTTAAATGATTCAAATAAAAAAAAAATTCAAAAACATTTTTTATTCAAAAAACTTAGTTTATTTTTTTTTATTTGAATCACTTAAAATGTTTTTATTACTTTTTTAATTAATAAAAACATTTTGAATAATTTAAAAAAAAAAATTCTAAAAAAAATTTTATTTAAAAAAACCCTTTTTTTTTTTCAATATTTGAAAAGCAAAATGGATCTTGTTAAATTTATATTTATTTCTCTGTTTATTGTTTTGAATATTGTCAAGAGTTATTATTAGATGTAATTATAGTATTTTTTATAAATTTATTAACTTTATTATATTTATTAATAAATATTGTTACTTTTCTTTTTTTTATTATAGCGTCACCATGAGCGACGCTGAACCTCGCAATCCGAGTCCGGACAGCGCCTGTGAAAGTGATCCACTGTCAAGCGACTGTGGCTCCCCCTTACTTCCCGGTAAGGAACTAAATAGTGTTTTCGTTGCATTAAGATTCACACTAATATAGCTTAATAAATATATGCTGTTTTAACAGATTTAGTAGTTAATGATAGGTGTAAACTTATATTTAAGAAAATGTATCTAAACTAGTATTTGTATTTCATTTTTAACAAAACATACAATATTATAAATATATAACCTTAATATAACTCTACAATAATTTTATAAATTATATAGCTAAAATTATATACTTTATAAATTTTGTACATTTTGTTAAAAAAAGAAATACGTATATATATTGGTTTAGATACATTTTCTTAAATGTGATTTTACATATAACATTAAATACAATATTAAATCTGTTAAAAATAACGCATTTATTGAACTTGAGAACAATTACTATATAAATGTAAAAAAAGTAAAATTACATTTTTGCGTTAAAAGTTTAAAAAAAAAGCTTTATACAAAAATATATATAATTTGTAATAATTTTGAAATATCCAATTCAGTTTTTTTTACTCATCATTTTTAATCTTCTTACATCAAAGAAAAAGAACCCAAAAACTAATTGTTACACAAAAGTCACAGTGAACTCAGGAAATTTAAAACAAAGCAAAATATACAACAAAGTAAATTTTACAATTACAATTTCTTTTTTACTGAAAAATTCTTCATTATTAGAAACCATTCTTTCGACATATTCCCTGACAAAGAAATTGTTCAATGAAATAAAAATCTCTTGATCTGACCTAGATTATTTCTTTATTTGCTAATATTAAAGTTTCTACAGCAAAGTCAGAGTAAACTAGGAAATATGTTCGGATATAAATTCTACGCCATCAGTATACAAGTCAGTTTTATTCTAAACCCACGACCTGTATTATTTTTAAATTTGCATATCAGTTACCTAGATATTTATATAAAGGCGTAAATAATTACTGTCCCATTTATTAAGGAAAAAAGTGGTCATCCAAGGATTTTTTTTTCTTTTGCCTAGTTTATAATAAAAATACCAGTGCTTCGTTGATTATATGTATTCCATGTTTTCGATTTTAAATTACTTAATATAATTTCATAATTAATATTTTTAATAAATATTTTTCTCCAATGAAATAAATAAATAGATAGATAAATAAATAAGATCAATGAACAGTTTCAAAAAGTTGGTTTTTTTTCCCTCCTAACTTGTGTTATTATTGTTAATAAATATTCAATTAACAGCGTCGTAATATCATTATGCAGAGATTTCATTATCAGTCAATTGCTACTCACAGTTCATCGGGAGCGCAGTGGTGCCTAAAAGAAAAAAATACCCAATGAAAAACTCATCAATGAAAAACCAGTGAGAAAATCCATGTGCCAGCGAGAGCGGCCTCACTGAATTTTTTTTAAAGCATAAGACTTCAAACTGCGCATTTGAAATGCTAAAAAAACAACAATGGATTAGACCAAATTATTCACAAGTGACATCCTGGAACAGCTGTTTCACGCTCGTTGGCGATCATCAGCCAGGAGAAGTCACAGTAAATAATAATGTCTCCGTACTGAGGCTAGTAAGAACAATACATCGGAAGCGCAGTGGTGCCGTTCCAGGATGTCACTTGTGAATAATTTGGGCTCTTCCATTGTTGCTATTCACAGTTGTTTGATAATTATTTCGAATTGTTAGAAAAACTGTTTTTATATGAAGAATGAGTTATTGTCTTTTCAATGAAAACACTGTTAAACTCATAAGAAAATTTGAGTGAAAATAAAGAAAAGAAAATTGAAAATGGGAAGTTAATAAAAGAAATAATTAAAGTAACGCAGTATATTTCCTAATTTACTTTGGCATTAGGAATAAAGATTAGAACTATTCGGTTCTTTTAGTTTAATGTTACTACATTAATAGCGACCTCCAATGGTTATTCCCTAATAGCTTACGATTACTTAATTTGATTTTATAGTCAAATCCTCTTTAATATTTGTCAACAAAAGTGGACAAATAGAGAGTGGTAAGAATTCAGGTTCAATTCCCGGCGAAGTTGAATTTTCCTTCAGACGGGTCCGAGGGTCCAGCAGTCAACCCTCTGCAGAATAGGTGTGGGTTCGTTCCCGAGAGTTAAAGGAGGGCTGGCGTCGGGTTGACCACCTGACCTGAACTTAAATAAAACCATAACAAGCTTTCTTTGAATTTAAGTAAACATGAAGAAGCATGTTTAAGAAACTTTCTAAAAAAAAACAAAACAAAAATAAAATGAAGTCTTAAATAAAATGTGCGCAAGTGAAACATGTAAACACCGAATAAAAATTGCTCACAAACACATCATGATGTGAAAGGGATTCTGTTTCCTTGTTTTGTAGCAATCATCAGAGTTACTCAGTAACGAGGATACAGAGATTGCATAATTCTGAATCATTCGCGAGAGCGAAAGTAAAAAATACTGTAACTTCCCAAAGTTTTATGAGTTTTCATTAAACTGTGACTGAATTGCAATGAACACGAAGCAGCTGTCCAGGAGTGCCACTAACATCCTAATATCCACTGTCTGCACGACTTATAAACATAAATCTAAAATATAAAACTAGATTAAGAAACTTTAGGTACATAACACTGTTAAAATAACTGTTTTACTGAGATAAACTTCCTTCGATCTTTACGAACCACTGGTCTACGACGTAATATATCACTGGAAGATGAAGCAACCTTACAAAAAAATAGTCTTACAACAGCATTTAATAAAAACTACTATAAAACTTACCCAGTAATAAAATAATTTTTTAATTATATAAAAAACAAAAAACAAAACAAAAACAAAACAAAATTGTTAATATAAAATTATGGGACATCACGAAAAGCAGCCTGACAGAGACTGCTTTCAAATTACAATGTAGCGCAGTAGCTCGACCTTTGAGCTCCATTTTTCTTTGAACTGTGTATTTTGGACTTGTCAGCACCTGAACAGCAAAATAAATAAGTCAATTCCATGTTTGGAAAGAAGCCGAACCAGTTAAATGTTTCGGGAAAAGTGAATGGAGGTTACGGAATTGTAATAAAGACATTTCGCTGCCCAATTTTGGAAGGCAATTAAATGATTCCTTATTTACGCATGCTTATAAAAGGAAGAAAGGTTTTTGTTTTTGGTGAAAATACAAACTGTCCATCTTTTAGGTTTGTTCGAATCAGAAATTGTTCTCTTTATGGACACAATTATCAAACAATTACCCAATTAACTTTAAACAAAATAAAAGCACGAGGCAAATTTAATTGGGTTATTTTGCATTGTTGGACGTCGACAGAAATATGTCGTTTACTGTTCGATTGAATTAATGATGTTCTATGGGAATTTATATTGTCTCATGGGGCATTCTCCATAGACATTCATACTGAGACATTTTCAAATGTTAGATGGTCTCTTTATTTTACAGGTTTTGAAATTTACCAGTGAATGACGAGGAAATTCGTAAGCCCATTTCTATACAGTGATTTCATGAGTCTTGACTACGAATCTGTTGTTATTATAGTGATTTACAAATCGAAAACTTATTTCAGCTATATTATTTAGTTCTACTATAATCAAACGTACTGAGCAATATACTTACAAAAACTATCTCTTTTAATAACGATATTATACTATGAAAAACCAAAAGACAAACAGCAATTCATG
>JAFIDM010000006.1:34586554-34629990 GCA_023159025.1 Thereuonema tuberculata | reverse complement strand
GCACGTTAAATAATTGTAAGTAAATAAATGAAAAACAAATAAAAAGTGCCTGTAAAAACTTTTCGTAAAATGTTGCATTTTTACCAAAAAAAAAAATTGTTAAACAATTCTTACATTTTTTTTTAAATTGTGACTAAAGCGCAGTTTGGCTAAACAATATCACGGCGCGCGCAAAGGCTGGTGTTGTTGCACAGCTAATTTCATTTCACTAAATTTACTTAATTGCTTTTCGGTTTTGTTTTACAACTTCACTTGCTTTGAATTTTGAATTAAAATTAACTTCGCAAAGTTAATTTTTGAAAAATTTATTTTATTGTTGACGAAAAAAAGGTTAAGACAAAAGTTAATCAAGATAACCGATCTATCGGATATATCGAATTATATATTCGTATCGGCAGACTGAGATTAGATATACTCGGAGATAAAATAAAAGAGAAAAACACATTGAAATGTCACGATTTCATCTCGCCGCCAGTTTCAAGTTGTTGAAAGAAGAAAAAGAAAACTCAATGCACAGAAAAGATAGACTATTATTCTTAAATGTTCCTGTCCAGTCTTCAAACGATTCACTAGTTCAGAAGTTATATGAAGGAAAATTTACATCTACATACAGATACGATGATCTTATAAATCTTTTTTTTCTTTTGGAAATTACGTTTCTGTGTAGAGGTCCCACAATTTTAGTGCAAGACTTCCAAAATAAAGAAAAGATGAACTGGGTCTGTGGTGAAAAATATCCTCTCGTAATATATTTTAACTTTGGTTTATTTCCAAAATCGAGTTATGCGGGTCTTGTTTCCTTAAGGTTACTCTAAATTTGGGAAATATCAGTCCTACGTGTGGGAAAGTTGGCAGAGCCAGTGACAAAATATTGCGCGAAAAGCTTTCTGTTAAAGTTTTGAGTTTATTTAATGTTTGGCAAACATTTTGTTACTGATCTAAGTTATTTACACATTTTTATGTGAGCATTTCTTTAGCATTGAAATACGTGGAGGAACTAGAAAGAATGTTCTAGTTTTCTAGTCTAGATAATGAGAATTAACAATTAAAAGAAATAGTATTAACAGTCATTAAAGTCCATTCAATATAAATCTGAAGACACGTGACAACTCCTTATATGGTAAACGATTGAGCATTAGTTATTCTATGAACTTCCGTTGTGAACATGGCGGCTGCTGACCACGCACCATTGTTCGTTTTGCCAACAAAAATTTGAAGAGTCAATCGAGAAGAATCATTTGGAATGTTATTTTTTATTTCGTTTATCTCTATCGTAAAACGGCTGAAGCAGCAGGTATTTCATCTTATTCAGTGTTCAATATCGTTAAGGAAACCGAAGCTTCGCTTTCTACTAAGCCTATCCCACTGTTTGAAACACCGGGCAAGAAAAGAGAGCAGTCAGCATTGATAACAGAAATGGACGAATAAAACAAACTTTTTTTGAAATCAAAAATAAATAAATAAATATATAAATAAATTCTTAATATTGAAAAAACCAACAAAAATAATAAAAATTAAGCATTGTAGCGCGATGACGAATTTGATGTAAACACCGGAAGTAACTTACAAGGACATTCCAGACGCGATCAAGCAATAACTCGAGTGAAGAAAGGAAATGATAATGATTGGTTAACTGAGATCACGTGTCTTCAGACTTACAGTAAATTGACTATAGTAGTATTTAAGAAGATTCATCATTTCAAAGTTCAATAAAAGGTTAACACACACAAGGAATTTTAAAATTGCGAATATAATTAAAACTTTAAGTACGTTTCGACTCGGACTGCGAGCCATTGATAAGTAAATTACAAAAACAGATGAAAGGAGAATATATGCAGGCCAATGGGTCGGCTTCCTTCTTCCAATCATCATTTCTAGTCTTGTAAGGTGTACTTGATCCATTTTTGAATGTTAAGTTGTTATTGGTTATTGTAATAAAACGTGACTTCAATATAGGTAATAAAAAAAATCAATACATACCTACTCGGTGTTAGGGACTATAGCTCGCCGACCTCTCTTTAATATTTTCAGAAGAAAAATGGAGGCTGTAAATGTAGATTTCTCAGCGATCCTGTATTTTAAAATTAGAATATCCAATTTAATACAAAAAAAAAATCCTATAATTATTTAAGAATCCAATAAATTTTTTTAGATATAACAAAATTACATGTAATGAAGAGATGGACAGTAACAAACAACAACTCGAAACGAGAGTCGCGAGACTTATGCTTTTCCACCTTACTTTTTTATCCAGTCACTAAATTAAAATGTTAAAAAAAAAGTTTGATTTTTATATATACGAGACGGCTGCCCGAATATATATACAATCGCTTAGGAAGCCTCGTATATGTAACGAAAAATAGCATTTTATTTATTCAAAAACACGAATTACTGTAAATCAAGTAAACCAAAAAATAAAACTTAGAAACTAAAACTAAAAATAAATTAAAGCTTAAATTCTAAAAATTACATGCAATACAATACTGAATTGCATTTATAACAGTCGGAAAGTTGTGCAGTTGAGTTGACCATGCAACAATACTCCTGTTGCCTGGCAACGCGCATGCGAAATTCCATTGTTGGGCGGACGTACGCACACGCGCACATAAAGTTTTTTTAATAATACGGAATAAAAAATAAATAATACAAAACTAGTTGATGAATTAAGACCAATCAATAAAAGATGTAAATTTCAAAATTTGATTTTTTCCATTTTTTTTTATTGTAATTTGTGGAAGTGTTTGCACTAAGGATCTATTTTACGAATAAGTTGCAGGAAATTACAATCTTGTGTGGTGATCCAGATAAAATAGTCCCAATTCGATTTCTTACAACCTTTCCAATTTTGTTATTGAATTTGTGACCTCACACAAGATTATACAATTGTTATCTACGATTCGTAGCTTATAAATACTTCTATATGCATTTCCTTCGTGAATATGAATTTATTTTTTCTTTTATTATTTAATTAGGAGTTTAAATGTGTGTTGAATATATTTATGAAATGAGTAAAACATTGACAAACGTGTTGGAAACAATAATATATATTAAAAATTATGAAAAAAAAGAAAAAAAAAAGAATACATTACAGAAATGACTTGACGTTTCGCCATCCTATGCGGATAGTCATTCGCAACGGAATCGTAGCAGAAAAGAAAAAGAAAAGTCATGTTATTATTGTGCTATTATTGTATTATTATTTACACCACAAAATTTTGATTTGTTTTCCGTCAATCACAGGGCAGGGGCACTTCGAACAATTTAGCAGAAGACGGAAAGATACAACTCTGCAAACAACGTAAATCAAACCTTAAAAAAAATTAAGTATAAGTTTATTTCAAATACAAAACGACATTATGCACATAGCTATTTCGTAATATGAACCAATACGTTGCAGTATTACAAATTACTTGGATTCAAAGGATAACTCTACAAAGAACGTAAATTCCAACACTTCGGAGATTGTGAAGAATTTTTTTTTTTCCTTCCCCCATTGTTCTGCGTTAAATGGGGTATTTGATGAACAGGTAAACTATCTTCTCCTCCTCCTTCATCTTCCGAGGAATTACAATTAACGAAGCGGATGTTGTACTGGCTGTGCTCCGGGAGGATGTTCGTGCGGCGGCCCGCGAACTCATAATTAACCAGCGGTCATTTTTCCTGGGTTTTTCTTTTTGCACGGATTTGTTTGCGGTACGCGCCGGCGAAAACTCCTCGTCATAAATATTCAGAGCCGAGGGATGCTGCTGCGATGCGACCGCCTCATTACATTCCCCGCATCGCTGCTACAGATGCACGGAAGGCGAAATGGGACAGGGGAAATTGCGCTCTGAAAATGTCCCTTTTTTTTTTTTTATTCTCAACTCCCCCCACTTTTTTTTTTTTTTGTTCGTACAAAATCACGACTTCGCAAAACCGCTCTCTCTCTCTCACACACATATTAGATTCAATCCATCAAAAATGTAGAAGACGAAGGAAAAAAAAAATAATAGAAGAAATATTTCAGAATTTCAAGATAAAATTTCAAGGAATTTTTTTGCGGAAGTCTGAACATCAATAATTAAGCTACTTTCAATTACTTTCTCGTCAAATACAATTTGTCTACGTCTTTACTCGTTGTTAAACATTCGTCTGCTTAAAGTAAATATCCCCGACATCGTTAGGATTAAGGAATTAAGTGAATCTATCTGTTACAGAGCCCACTGCGCATCATCAACACAAATAATGACACTCTGTTCCTGACTCAAATAACTTCAGGCGAGTGCAAACCTTTTATTTCTTTCAAATATTTTTTTTTCCAATGCACCTAAAATTCTGAAAATTTAAATATGAACTTGTGAAGCATCTGGGATTTCTATTTTCTTGTTTTTAATTTTCAAAATATTCAGTAACTAATTAAATTAAAATTCAAAAACAGTCATTTTTTTTGGGTGTTTTCGAGGTATTACTCGCTATTTTCAACTAAAAAAAAAACTTGATGAAAACCTGAAATGATAAAAAATTTGTAACATAATGATTTGTATTTAAAATATTTATGATTAGTGCGACAGTAAATTTTTTAAAATATCATCGGAATCAATGTAGAATCGCAAAGCAACTATAAAAAAACTCACCAAAAAAAAGGAATTGGTGAGAAAATTAATGTGCCAGCGTTTCGCGGCCTCAATGACTTTTTTTCATTACTGAAAATATTGTTATTGAAGGTTTTCTAATCAAAGTTTGTGATATTTATCTACTTCCCTCCTATACGATGAGAGAATCTCGAATTTCTTTATACATTCAGATGTAGTCCTCCAGAAATCTTTATCTCAGTCCCTCTTTTACTTTGGTATTTTTTAATTCATGGTTTTCAAATGTTTTCAAACCAAAATTCGTAAAGCGCGCAGTAACCATCGCGACATTAACAAGGAAATTAATTCAATTGTTAATACTGTATTGGTGTTTTTGGGAGAGTCTTTGGAATCTAAAGACAATGAGTCAAGTTCTGGAACTGAAAAGAATTAATTTACTAAATGAGAATCATGGATTTTTAAAGTACAGTAAAACTTGGATAATTCGAACTTGTTAATTCGAAATTCTGGGTAATTCGAATTTTTTGCTCGGTCCCTAGAATTCTGTATTAAAATAATGTTAAAAAAATCGTGGATAATTCGAATTTCATTTTGGATAATTCGAATTTTTAATTTTACGATTGTCCTTAAAATATTACGGTAAGAATTGTTCCTGAAAGTTTTCTCAGCTAAGATACCTTATTTATTTTAACGGACTTTCTATGAAATCAAAAGCGAGGGTTGAAATGTCACTATGTGGGGATTTTCGAGGATTTTTTTGTCCACCCTCTATTGTTACCCTCTCCTATGACTCAAAGATTGCATTCAATGAAGCAATTAAAAAAATCTGCCTTTTTTTAAAAAAAAAAGTGGTGAATAATTAACTCAGTAAAAAATGTTTGATTTAATGAAAAAAAATATAGCAGTATTCTTAGATAAAGTTTATACGTTAAATCTTTGATCGTGGAGTTAATCTTTTTTAGTTATCTCTTCTGTTTGAGAGAATATATGTAATTCGAATTTTCGGATATTTCGAACTTTTTCTCTGGTCCCTTCAACTTCGAATTATCCAAGTTTCACTGTATTTATATAATTTGATTTGATTGGCTAAGTAAATTAAACATACATAATGATTGGATAAAAACACAACGAATTTAAATTAATAAACTGTTTCAACGGAAAAGAATTTAAAAATAAACAGAACATCAATAATTAGGAAATAGAAAAGGAATAAATAACGGTTAAGGATAAAAATGAATACAGATAAATAATTACTACAAAAATACAAATAAGTGATTTCTAAAAATGTTTATTAATATTACACTTAACTCATATAGAAAGCAGGTTTTTTAAATAGATTGTACTTGAAGTTTTTTTTTAAATAGATTATATTTAAGGTTTTTGAAAGATGCGTTCATGAATGTTCTTTTTACATAAGTTGGAATTATTCCTAGAAAACGTAAAATTTAATACTCAAATTGTGAAAAAATAAAAATAAAATATAAACAGCAGTTTACTATTATTACTAATAGTAGTAAAAAAAGATATAGCAAACCTTCAAATTCCATCTATAATTAAATTCTTACTATAGGCCCTTTTATAATTTAACACAATATCCTTTTTTAATAATGTTAATTGTTAAAAAAAAATAACAAAATAAATAATGATAATAAGATTTTGTAAGAATTATTTACTTCATTGAAATAAAAAGAAAAAAAAAAACGAACCCAAAAAACTAAATATAAATCAAAAATAAATTTCTGCTGCGATGTAGTTCTCATTGATGGTTGTACGAAGATGGTGGAATAGCGTGCTCTGAAGGGAAATAATAATAATAAAAAAAATCAGAAAATGGGTTTTTTTTTTTGGCTGAAAAATTTAAGACCTTTCCACCCACCATCATTATTTCTTCAGCGATAGAAAAACTAGGAATGATAGATATATATATATATATACACCCGTCGTTCACCCTAGTATAAAAAAAATTAGAGGGAAAAAAAAAATAGTCTTATCCAAGGTCGTCGAGGTCAATCCATCGTTTGCCCAAAAAATTCTACTCCGTGGAATGTTGTTAGAAACATTGGTAAGGACAGAAATAAGGTACAAGAAAGTCAGCCATGTTTGAACCAAATGATACGATGACGTAATCTTGATAAGCTATAATGACTGTAACGGAATAATTTAAAATAAATAATGTTCAAATATCTAAATATGAATCTTAAAAATTTTCAGTTACTACATTTGATGATTGAGTCAAAAAACAAACTAACAGTAACTTACATGGAACCTGCTTGGTGATAACTAAGTATAAGTGTACTATTTGATACTTTAAAAACTGTCTTGTTGAAATCTTTATCATAATAAAAAAGAACATTTTTTAGTTCCTATAACTACACCTAGATTATTAATTTGTTAAAACAATTACAAAAATGTTTAAAAAAAAATCGAAATAATTAATTTTTTTTAATAATCTTTTTGAAAGGATGTTAAAACAAGGGGTGGGGATAGCGATTAGTAAACTAATCACAATGCTTCGCAACGTCTTCTGAAACGTATAAGAAAATATAATTGATATTGCTTTAATTTCCTTATTATTATATTATTATATATATATTATTTTTACAAATATGATTGTTGCGAATGCAAAAGGAGCAATTGTTGCTGTATTATAAATGTGATTTGTTGCGCATGCAAAAGACGCAATTGTTGCGATTGTTGTGATTGTTCTGATTGCTGCTAATGATATTTTAATGATACTTGTCCACAGATAGACAAAAAGCGAATATAAGTCATCTGATCCTTTTCAGAAGACTAAAAAAGGGCCCATTTGTGGAATGTGGGAGTTTCCATCCCTCCGAGTTGCAATACTAGTGAGATATGCTGTTCATAACAATAATAATAATAAAAACAATACTATGATAATTAATGATGAATTATATCTCGGATTTCAACTGCCTTTGTAATGTTTTATGAGTTAATCTTTAATTCCTTACATGTATTAGATGATTTTTCTGTACTTTTTTCCTGATATAAACTCGCTGATGTAGAAAAGGTCGGGGAGTGACGTTTGGGTCTCAAAATTTCCCTTCGAATCCAATGCATTATTAAAAATTAAAAAAGAAAGAATGCATAATTAAACTCTAACGTATAATTAACTTTCTGGTAATACCTCTTTACAAAATATTCGTACAGTTTGTATAATGACCTAAACCCTTCTTGACGTACCGAATATTTTCCTTGTTACTAAAAATTATAATTAAGCCTAACTGAGAAAGCCTCGAAGATGGTTCGGTGAAATTAATTCACGTATTAAGTACATATCAACCTAAGATTTTTTCATTTTCTTTTGACGCTCCTTTCTATTGTTGAGGACACTGACTTTGGAGCCACTTCTTCTAACCAATCATCTCGACAGCACAATACCTTCGTGACCTTATTACAATGGATGCAATACGTTTTTTCAGGTGTTCGAGAGATATCCTTGTGCTTTGCCTCAAGGTCACTAACAACCCCATTAAATTAGTGCATAATGATCCACTCCATCTAGTTTAAGGTATACGGTTTTTATTTTTTGAAGCCATAGGTAATTATGGATTGGAATTGTAAAGGTTAAAACGCGTTTCAATTAGATTACTGTGATTTCAGATCGTACAGCAGTAAAACCTTTATGCGAAAACAGATACGTGATCTATTGCAGTAATATTTCACAGTCAATACGGGATTTATTTATTATTATTATTTTTTTTTTTTTTACATTAATGGCTGCATTACACACTCACGAAAACTTGCCTCAAAGCGGCAACTGCCTCGAAAAACTCTCACTTGCTCTGAATAGGACCGGTTCTAAATTCAGGTAAATAATAAGAAGCAAGTCGATACCAGCGCTCTTGGCGGCGAGAAAATTTATTTCAAAACTACGAAGTGTTAACTTCACTTTGAAATCTGGATATTCTTTGCTCGTCGTTTCAATCCACGGCTTCATTCACCACATTCTCTTCCTCTAGGATCTTTTTTCCTTTTTCTTTATCGCTGCTGTTAAAAGAGATAAGAATTAATAAGAAAACAAAGCTGCAAAATCATCTTCTTTGTGGCTTCGGCGAAGACAGTTGTAATCGCGATCTCAACGAGAACAAAATGAGACATCCCGTTTAAATCGATACGACAAGCGGCAACTGGCAATTGGCAAGTATTTGAGCCCGTTCGAGGCAAGTTTTCGGGATCAAGTTTTCGGTAAAGCAGCCACTAAGACTAGGTTGGATTTTCAATAAACTAATTCACTTGTAGGCAACAACTGAAATCTAATATAGAAATTTGTGTGCACACTTATTACAAGAAGAAAAAATTCAAAAGTCGTTGTTTTCCTATATAGTAATAATAATTGTCGGAATCGCAATTGCGCCTCAAAAGCAAAAAACAACAATAAAAAAACAAACTAAAAACATATTAGTGAGAAAAGTCATGTGTCAGGATTTCGCCGGCCATAATAATTTTTTTTAATGAATAGAAAATTCAATCTGCGCATTGAATTATTAATAAACAACAATGGGTGATGATCGGCAAAGAGTGTGAAACAGCTGTTCTAGGATGTCACTTAGTAAACACGTCGTCTCACCCACTGATGTTTAACAATAGTAATTTCTTTATTTCTTTCTTATTTTAACAGAAAACTTAACAGAAATTACTTTACAATAATTTTTCTTCCAAAATTATTATTCTAAACTTAACAACACAGAGACAAGCAAAGATTCTAATCTCTTAAAATCTAGAAATATTAATTTAAATTATTCTAAAATAAACGATACTTATTGATCTAATAAACTCAAAGTACATATTACAGCAGGGATTCTCAAACTTTTCGAATATTGTACCACGTAAATAAGGGGTCGTCCATTAATTACGTGAGGTCAAAAGGGGGAGGGGGGGTCCGACAAAATCTCACCAAATCTCACCAAGGGGTAGGGGGGAGGGGTTAACGAAAATCTCACGTAAACTTTTTCATTCAGAGAAAATATATATTATAGCAAGATTTCCTTTTTTTTTGGTTGTTAACATTTTTGAAATCTTGCCAAGGGGGAGGGGGATCCAAATTTTTGAAAAAACACCTCACGTAAATGGACGGCCCCTAAATTGCACCATCATGTATTGCATATTTCGTAATTCGGACTATGCAGCCAAGAGTATGCGTTTGTGATAAGAGAACTAATAGAGTAAAATATAAAATCATATATTTTTTTTAAATTGTGATTTTTTTTTTCTTGAAAAAAAAAAATAAAAAAAATCATAATCAATCTATTTTTTTGTTACATCTCTCTGTATCACCTGAAACAATGTAACGTACCACAGATTGAGAATCACTGTTTTAGAGCATATTTTGAATAATACATGAGCTTTTGTAGTTAAAAAGGAACTAAAAAAAATTAGGTAATAAATTGGAAAAAAAGAAAGTTAATATCTAAAACATCCAAAAACCAATTGAAAAAATAAATAAATACTCTTCTGTATAATTTCTTTATAATTTATTGTATAAATATATCCTTTTAAACCTTTAAAAAATTAGATTAGATTGTATAGCATCATATTCTAACAAGCATTAATGTTTAAGAAATTTGCTGTCAACATCGTAGTATGAATTGGTCTAAGTTATTACTGTTTGTGAAAATTCCTTTATGTCGTGGCAATGAATGGAGAAGGTTTTTGATGTCCTGACTGTTTCTATGATGTTATCGTCCATCTGTGGTGGATAGCGGAGGAGCTGGACGGGTAAACTGCTTACCTATCATGTCCCTGGTCTCCACGTTCGCCCGATATATCCCCGATCGAACATGCCTGTTTCAATCGGGGATATATCGGGCGAACGTGGAGGCCAGGGAAGAAGCGGTATCTGTCGTGCAAATGGAAGAGGTCTTGGACATTCCGGGACACATGTAGGCGAGCATAGGCTCATGTTCACCACGATGTCTTCGAACACAAATACGACCAACGTGGTGCCGGTATTTCAATTTGAAATGTGACACGTCGGGAAACACAACTTGATGACATTCAGCACGGCAATGTCTGTGTTCGTTTGTTAATATTATTAACTGAAAGAATGAAAGTAACAATGGAGCCTTTTAAAAACTCTTTTAAAAGGCTGGGTTTATTCTTTACATTCATCTAAGAAATGATATTTTTCAATGTTGAAACACTGAAATATTAAAAATATGAGAGCTTTTTTTTTTTTTATTTCAACCATTATTTACTGTGTGAAGTTTCGGGCAACTTATTATATTTATTTGGATCAATTTTGTTCTGTAACAAAAAAAAAAAAAAAAAATCTCAAATTGTTCACCGTTTTTTTATTTTGCACTGCATCAAGGCCGTAGAAATAAAGAAAGAATTGAGGAAAGTCAATGCTTAATTAATGTAATGGCATTTTGCAAACGAGTTTTTTTTTCTTAATTCTTTCTCGGGAATAATTGGTCTCTAATTAAATCTCTGAACTTTGCAGAAGAAGAGGAAAAATTCTTTTCGGAAGTTGATTTTTTTTTTAAGGGGGAAAAAAAAAAAAAAAAGCAGAAGAAAAAATTTTATTCTGTTTTGTAATGAAACTTGAAGGAAAAATTTTTTATTGAGCATCAAGAATTCTATATTGAAAAAAGTATTAATATTACTTTTTTTATATTTTTTTATAAAGCAAACATTCGAATAAGAGGAAATGTTTATCTAAATCACGTGATTTTACTGATTACAATTGGATTTGAGATTACTGCTTTGAACTTTAAAGTTACTAGTGTCATATGGATAACTCTAACTGAAGAATACAAAGCACTGTACTTTTCAGTTCAATTTTCCCTAACTAAGTGTGCATTCTTTGTTCTTTTACTGATGTTTTAAGTATGTATTTGAATGAGTCATAATCAATACATTATGTACGTGTAAATATTGCTTCTGTAATTTTGTTCCTTGATTTCGAATGCTATAAATATATCAATAAATACATATTTATTTTCCTTATTGCAGAATTACTGATCCCTACCTTAGTTGGCTTCATGCAAAGCATCTGAACAAAGCCCTGAATCAAACTCAACGACACACCGTGGGACCAATCAGAGGAGATCATACAATTACATTATTAAGGAATAATCACTGCAGGTAAGAAATCATTCACAATCATATATTAAAATAATCAGCACGTGTGGAAACGATTAATTGCCAAACATAAAACTCAACACATTTATAAGCTCATGTTTACATTAATTTATTAAATTTCAAAAAACAAAAACAAAACAAAACAAAAACCATTACATGTTTCGGCCGAACCTTACAACGGCCATCCTCAGATGAAGAATGAAGGAGCAACAATGCTAATGCCGCCGTTATAAAGGCATTGTCAATAATAAACAATTAAACCACGAACATACCAATGAAATAAAAACATTATTAAAACCGATAGAAAATCAAGAGGAAAAAAACTTAATAGTAAGTTTTGATGATATACTGAAGCGTGGCTTGCTATTTTAAATTTTTCCTTCTTGGTCTATCGGTTTTAATAATTTGTTCATTTCATTAGTATGTTCATGGTTTAGTTGATTATAATTGACAATGCCTTTATAACGGCGACATTAGCATTGTTGCTCCTTCATTCTTTGTCCGAGGATGGCCGTTTTAAGACTTGACCGAAACATGTAGGCCTAATGTTTTTTCAAATTTAATGTAAGTTTATATTAATTTAAGTTTTAAGTTTTATGTTGATAATTACATATTACAATTGGTTCAGTGTTTTAATCATTTCATACTCTAATGTCAATATTGCTTTACTTCTCGTGGGATGTCTTTCTTATACTTAAGGAATTCAAGGAAAATCTCCCGAGGTTTTCTTGATATGTTGAGACGGAAAAGGAAGAAAGAAACACCCATATCTTAACCGTGGAGATATGTAGATATTGATTGAGGGTAATACCGAGAAGGTTTAAACGAAGAAAAATTGCAGAGTTTCTATCTAAATATATTTTAAAAACGCGAAGTTTTATATTTACATACGACAATAATGTCTATTTTATGTTTTTATAATTTCTTTTTTATGTATTTTATCCAATAAAATGAAATTTGGATTAATTGTGTATTTCAATTATTCGGGCCCTAGCGTCTTCCAATTACCGCGGATAATTGAGGTTTTTCTGCATCACTAATTAATCGTATTATCTTAATCCGTCCTGTTAATTGATATTTCCCGTAAATTTAACCTGGCTTGAAAATCAGATTATATATCCCTGAAACACATTTATTTTACAAGAAATTTTTCGGCAATAAGGCTTAATTTTTCGGCAATAAGACTTAATTTTTCGGCAATAAGACTTAATTTTTCGACAATAAGATTTAATTTTTCGACAATACGACTTAATTTTTCGACAATAAGACTTTATTTTTCGGCAATAAGATTTAATTTTTCGACGATAATACTTAATTTTTCGACAATAAGACTTAATTTTTCGGCAATAAGATTTAATTTTTCGGCAATAAGATTTAATTTTTCGACAATAAGACTTAATTTTTCGGCAATAAGACTTAATTTTTATCGTCAAGATGCAGTGTTTGTTCAGGATTGAGATGGGTTACTATATTCGAATTTATACTGATATAAACTTGTAATGTTTATTGAAGGTTGATTCAATTATAATATAGGATTATCTTTATAAGGAAAAAATACTAATATACACATATATCGCCCATCATTCTCATTATAGTTAAGAAAAGTCGTAATAAAAAAGTTATTTTGGGAGATGTACCTGGAAAGATGGAGTTAGAAATTATTTTCTATTTACAATAGAAGTGGGTATCTGTAAAATTTCAAGTCATATTTGAAGTATTTTAATAGTTAGGAAAAGTAATTGCGTGATAATATCATTTAACAAAAATGCTCCAAAAAAAAAAATCAAGATTTGCTAACTTGAAAATTAGTGTTATTGAATAATATAGTTTTTGATTACTTGTTATTGGTTATTACAATAGTTCTTTGTAATTTTTCAGGGTGAACCGAAGTCTGTCTGTATTCCAAGATGCCTCTTCTTCATTGATGGATTCGTTGTCAGGTCCTCCCTCACTTCCGGCGACTCCATCTCATCCGACCACCCCTTCCGGAAGAGCAACCCCCGGCCCCGAACCCAGAGCCGCTCGCTCGGCGTCGTGGGCCCTTCAGAGAACTGTGTCCATCCCTCTGGAAGCCTGGGGTTCTTGGAGTGATCCAGGACCACCTTCCAGCAACCAGGCGACGGGCTACCGTCGGCCTCCGACCAGCTGCACGTGTCACCAGGCATGCATCCACTGCGGGTCGAGGTTTGGCGACCGGTGGAGCCGCAAGACTTTCGAATCCTCGTCCTCGCACCTTGGTCGAATGTCGACGTCCAACCAAGGAAAGAGCGGGTTGTACGTGAACGTGTACGAGAACCTGTCCGGCAGCGACGACGGCGAGGACTCTGTGTTTCACGGCAACGATATGATCAAAGTTCACGCCCGGCCTGCCTCGGTGATCCCAGCTGCCACGCCGCCCATTGTGGCCATGACTCCGCGGCAGGCCAAATCCGCCGATGCCGCCAACAGACACCGTCGCCTGCACAAGGCACTCTCCCTGGCGTCGGCGCTCAACTACGACGACCTGATCAGTGTCCACGCTTCGGTTGCCTCCGTCATCCCGTCCGATAACGGCAAGCTGGTCGGCGGGGGCGGCGAGAAACCCGCCGTTCCGGAGCGACAACGGCCATCGGCGGCCGAACAACCGATGGCCGCAGCGGCGAATCCGCCGACACCTCCACCGAAGGCCGGCATTCAAAGATCCACGTCTTTGCCCGCGCCGGAACACATGGAGGAATACGCGGGGTATCCGCTGCCCCCTCGGCCGGGAACAGCCCTGTGCGCTCCGGTAACCAAGGCTGAGATGCGAGAGCACGCCATCCCACCTCCTCTGCCCAAGAACCCTCCTCCACACCCGAGACCTCCGAAAGCACTACCCCCGGAGAAACAGTACCACACGTTACAAGCAGACAAAAAGACATCCCCACCAAACAAGACACGGCTTCCGACAGGGACCATTTATTACAGCACTCCAATGCTCCCGAAACACGGAGAAACGACCGGGGATTTCGATCCATACGCTCGTGGGAAAACGGAACTGACGTCATCAGCCCCGTCCTCAGGAGACGAAGCAACGAAAAAAAGTAAATATAAGAATTTAATTTCTTAATTATTTTTTATAGAAAATATTTTAAAAACTCAAGTTTTAATTTTAAATTGCGTTAGAAAATCTGAAACGATTTTGTCATGCCAATATCAATAGACGCCAGTCAGTCAGTCTAAATCAGTGTTTCCCAACCTTTTCCCCGCTAAATGTTAACCAGTTCACACCAGATCTTTCACGCTTTGTGGCGATCATCAGTCAGGAGGAGTCACCACTATTCCTAGTCCGTGGAAAGAAAAATATTTAACAGAGGAATAAGGGATAAAAACGCATAACAAATAAAATCACTGAGCTATTTTTGGAATATTTGACACCAGGAATCCAGGACAGCCTGTTTCGAGGTTATTACCTCTCCTCAGCTGGATTCACCCAGTGTCTGCAGCTCAGTGATATCAAAGAAAATATATACGAAAGACAAGTAAACATAGGAATGGCCCTTCATATATAAAAACATCAAAAAATAAATACAAAAGAAAAAAGAAAATATTTACTCTCACGATTGTTTATATTAATCTCCGTCTCGAGACTTCCTGATGACAACTCTTGGCTGATGAGATCAAAAGAGGGTGAAATAGCGTTTTCAAAATTCTATGGCTTTTTTTTTTTTATGAAAATACAGGTACTCAGGTGAGAGGTCGTACTGGTTCAGGGATAAATTATTTACATTAATAAGTTAAATGCAGTAAATACTTATTTACCAAACTTTTATTCTCTTTGAAGATTTAAGATGTAATTTTGTTTTTCTATTAAAATTATTAAACAAATCATTTTGATGCAGGCAAAAAATAAATATTATAAAAACTGAATGGACAGATGAAGAATCATAGTATTAAGTTTTAATTATTAGATATGTAGTAATTTATAGCAGTGGCGTATAGTTAAAAATTTCAGTTTTGTAATTAGTAGCTATTAATAGGACTGGAATCTTGGGAGTTGGAAATATGCAAACACATAAAAATGGCGTTAATATAAAGTAAAAAATAATAAAGTGTTATGCAGAGCCTGAATAATTTTTCGAGTTTTGAAAAAAAAGGTTTAGGACCATTGATCACTCGTGCTGTTCTAGATTCTAAATAGAAAAACGCCCAAAAAAAAAAAAAAAAAAAATCAGCCAGATATATTTGATTGTTCTAGACGTAATGAATGATCTTGTTTCTTGTGTAGGTGACTGTGCATCAACGCAGAGTGAAGTGGCCTACGCCAAAGTCAACAAAACACGCAAAGGACAGAAGAGTAAAAGTCACCATCATCACCACGTGCATCGCAAGCCACCGGATGTTCAAGCAGATGACAACGAACCACCGCTTCCACCACGAAACTATCGCAGGTAAAGAATTACAGGGGGTTAGCCTACAGAAGTACTGACTTGCGTACTAAGTTTTAAATGAGTAAAAAAATGAAAATATTACACACTTTTCAACATTTTGGACGCTTGTTATTATTATTTTGTATGTATACTAGGCCATCCCTCGTGTACAGATTGAGATTTATTGAGATGGATGTTAGATGAAGTAGAGTTCGGGGACCTAAAGTCTCTGTCTCTCTCTCTGCCTGATGTCGTTCAGTGTCTAACCTCTGTCTCTCTTGTTTCTCTTCCGTTGTCTCTTTAGCTCTTGACCGTCTTTTACGTTCGGCTTCATTCTTTCGATCCAAATCTGTCTGTTGTTCTCTTTTCAATCGTTTCCACTCAATATCTTTCACAATATCGTTTATAATATCTGATGTATGAAAATAGACAATCAGCCCGTGCTCTTACATAACAACCAAATTACATTCCTAACCTTATTTACAGTTAACAATTTGGTTTGGTGATTCTTTGAATTAACAGTAAATTGAGTTTACAGTAAATAAGGTTAAGAATTTATATTGGTTATTATTTAAGAGTAAGGATATAATCCAAGAAGAATCGATTCCAATGAAAGTGGTTATGATTTGTTGAAGAGTTGAGCAAATAGTGATATGTTATTCCTTTTTGAATGAACTCATTGTTAGATAGCGCGCGCCATTGTTGACGGACAGAACGCTACATTTTGAAGTTCAACAATGCTCATTTTGCATTTGTCGACTTCCTCGCAACAATGCAAAAGGAAACAATCGTTTTCCATTGTTGCACTGCGCCGGACAGAAAGACAGAGAAATAAAAGATTTTAGTAATATACAGTTGCGCTGCGAAAGTTCTTTACTAACATTTTAGTATGTAGGAAGATCTTTCCTGTAATAATCACGCCAAACATTTAAATAGGATTTCATAATTTGATGTTTTAAATGTACCAATAAAGTTTCTAATACATTATACAGTGGTTCCCAATCTAGGATCGCGAAAAGATGTTGTGAAAAAACACTTATGAAAAATGTCCCATCCGAAAATGGAAAAAAAAAATCTAGGATTGTGGAACTTTTTTTTTGGTTGGAAATCTATCAATTTGTTTGTAACAACTTCTCCCTCCATCCGGAAAAGAACTCATTTTTCTTTTTTTTTTTTTTGGGTTGATTTTCGAATACATAAAAAGATTAAAAAAAAAAAAAAGAGACTTTTTTTTGTTAGATTTTATAATTAAATGAAAAGCGGAAAAACGATAAAATACAGAAATTCTTTTGCGCACAGAACGCATGAAGATCTTGGTCATCGAGGCAAAATCTGGCTGATGAGTACCAATAAGGACGAAACAGCTGTCCCAGATTGCCCAGATTGAAAACGAACGAATTTATTGCATTTTATCGTTTTTCCGTTTTTCTTGTTACATTGAATGCACCTTTTTACATCTTGTAGTTAGAGCAGTGTTTCCCAACCTTTTTTGTGCTTTGCCCCACCTAAAGTATCTAAAGTATGCTATGCCCCACCAAATTAGGTACAGTAGAACCTCATTATAACGGACTAATAGGGGCTGAAGGTTGTCCGTTTTAATGAAAGTCCGGTTTATAACAAATAATTCTTATAACGGTGTAATGCAGCAGAGTGTACATCAATGAAAGTACAATAGTTAGCTATAAAAAGTGTTTGTTATCTATCAAATAAAAAACAGCCTTCAACATAGCAAGTTGAATTGAAAAAGATGTGTATGTATACACTGCATTAGAACAAGAAGGTCCAGGTTCATGTTGATTGCTTACATTCATTGGTTTGGAAAAATAATTTATTTTCTGCTGGGTTTGTTTGCTGCTTATTTCGTCAGTTAATAACTGACGTAAGTGTTCATAATATGCAAACACATTTTCATTTGCCGTTGTTCAACATATTGAATAACAAAATTTAATTGGCTCACCTCAATTTTTTTAAAACTGTCCGTTATAAGCGACGTCCGTTATAATAGGGTCCGTTATAATGAGGTTCTACTGTATAACTTAAAAATTAAAAAAAAAAGCCCCAACTTTTTTAACTTTCACAATAAAAAAAAAAACAACAAAAAACATCACTGCTCCATTGTCGAATTGCCCCCCTTAACAATCAAATTGCACCCCTGTGGGGCGTGCGCCGCACGTCGGGAAACACGGAGTTAGAGATTATCAAAACATACAAAAGCTTCGAATAAGGTACCAAATCGTTACCAAATCCATTTAAAATATTACAGAAGCGAAGGATTTTTACAGAATCATTGTGCTATCCTTTATTTTCTTATTGTGCTATGTTAAACAGGCTGTAATTTTACATGATCTATTAAAAAAGAAAAATTGACATTTTAATAATGAAATTTCATAATGAAATATTTTTTTCCCTTTCTATTCACGAATTGTTATTTAACATTAATCTTAAATTTTCATTGTTGTTTTTGTTTGATTTTTTTTTTTTGAACAATCATAATGATAATAAATTATGCTAATTTCCTCATTGTTCTCTTCTTAGTGATACAGAAATTCTCAAAGGCAGTGGCTCCCGTTCCAGTTTGACGGAGCGCGTGCACGGTTTGACCCGGTCGGCGAAGGAGGCCCTGCGGAGAGCGTTCAGCCTCAACTCGAAAAAGCAGCGTCCGAAGCTGTCTATGGTAGAGAAACCCAAGGGGCTTCCACCTCCCCCGCCACCGCCACCGCCTCCTCCTCCTCCGCCTCCGCCCCCGCCGGCGGTCACCAAGTCCATGTCGGCCCGTTGGATGAGGAACAAGAACACGGCCGTCGCAAATGGAACCACCAACTACGCAGAAATATAATCAAGAAACCGAGTCAGTGATAAAAAATGACGATACACAGTGATCTTCCGACGCGAAAGCGACAGAGCGTGACGCTGACCATCGTGCCTTGAGCTGTGCTCTTCTTGTGCTGCTTAACCCCTAACTGATTAAACAGCGACAATAAAACCGAAAACGAAAGAATCAAAAAAAGCGAAATGACGAAATAAGATAAAAATGAAGAACAATTACAAAGTTGTGATACCACATAAATTAATATCTTATTTCTTTTACTTATTCTCCATTTAAGACTTTGTAAAAATATATAAATATATATATTTTGAACATTTTTATGAATTTTTTACAGTTATATTTGAAAATACGGGAATATTCAGACTTTACAAAAAAAGTTAATACTTTTTATCTTTTGTAAATATATCTTCAAATGTATATGCTACAGATCTGCCATCCAGTCTAACTTTATTCCTTTTACTTCAGATAATAATACAATATTATATAATTTTAATTTATATTCAAAAAGTAAGAATTTACGTTTAATTTATGATCCAGCACCTGTTAAGTCTGCTTTTGGAATTTTAAGTTAAAAACAGTTTGTGAGTTTCTTTTGCATTTTTTTACTGTTGTAAAAAAATTACTGTTTAAAAGATACTCAAAATAAATCATACAGTAAAAACTCTCAAAAATAAGTTATTTAATATCCAAAATTTAGAAAGTTATAATGTTGTCGAATTACATTTTAGTTTAAGTGTTTTTTTTTTTTTAAATATTAAGATTAAAAATTATTTAAAAAATTATATAAATGCAAATAATTGTTTGCATAAACACTAACAATATAATATAAATTACAATAAAAACATTTTTTTGATATAAAAATTTAGCTTTTTTATTATTTTTATTTATTTTTAATTTTAAAAACCATTAATTTGCAGTATTAAAGTAATATCTGAAGTAAATGGAGTGATAATTCCCTAATTGACGTTATTGGTTTAAATATTCAACAAATTGAAAAACAATTAAACAAAATATGCTCAAGTTTTTCTAACAAAACCACCTGTGAGAGAACTGTAATAATGTATATAATATTTCCGGACATGCATACAATTTTGCTTGAGTACTTCTGCAGAAATGACAATTTTCTCCTAACCCTAATCGGTTAGAATCTTATTACAGATCTAAATGGGATAAAGGTGTAATACTGTCACTCTTGTACTATTGAAATAAAAATCAGTATTTTGTTATGAATAACGACTTATGATGTCTTTACTACCCATTTTATCATATTAAGCTTAGTAGATTTAAAAAAAAAAATAAAGAAAAAATATTTGTTCAATCTTCTCTAATGAAAGTTAGTTTAAAGTTATTACCATATTTTATCTCAAGAAATTTCAAGAATAATTGGAAGGTTTCTGCCGTTATAATAATTATTAATATTTTATCTGCAAAAGATATCTAATTATCGTTAATTTCCAGCATGAATATTATTATTTTAAATCTCTTATTTACATTACCTATTTAAATATTATTTTTGGAATTTAATTTGAAATTTATAATGCAGTAATAATGATTTATCTAAAATTGTAATTTTCATATCATCGGAATTAAATTAGATGTCAATGCAGTTTTTGAACAAAATTTCATTATTATCATTAACAAGTAATAACGTCATTTTGTTTTAATGTTGATGAACAAATCTACATTCACTCAAAAGTTAATTAAAAAATTAATAAAAATTAGAATTTCATTGAGCTTTTCGTGACAATTTTCAAATATTTTCAACAGTTTATGAAAATTCATCAAAAAATATCAAGAATTAATTAATTAATTGAGAGAAGTTCACATTAATTGACTGAGTCAATTTTAATATAAATGTTAGATTAACTATTTCGATTAAATATTTAAAAAAAAAAAACTCACCAAGTTTGGAATTTTCTGGAATATCTGTGGAAAGTTGATTTGCTGTAAAACGACTGCTTTCGTCCATCCAGATGTATTAAAGAATGCGGAACTTTGTTATTATTTGTTGTATTACCACATTATATTTGCTTACAATTGATTGAAAGATCTTCATATTTGCTTCAAGAACATTTTGCAACAATTTAGTACTTAAAACTTCAATCAAACTTCCAAAAAATCAAGTGATTTGTTTTAATGAATCAGTAACGAAGTGGTGCTGTAATTTCATATTTTATCACTAGATGACGCTTCTGGTTGGCAATGAATTCAGCACTGCCTTACGTCATCAAAACAAATGAACGTAGTAACAGGTAAAGATCTTGAACAGTGAAGATTTATGAAGTTCACAATGAAAAATTTTAAATTACGTTTAATTTATAAAAAACAAATATTAATGCCTAATAAGATAGGTATTGTTTCAGTGCAATTTGAAGTGTTTACAAATAGTTCTTAAAATATATTAAAAAGGAATTATGTTAATATATATTAAAATATATTAATTATATTTAAATTATATTTAATTATATATTAAAAAATCAAAAATTTTCCAATTCAGTAACAAACATATTACAAAAATGCGTAATTTCCAAGAATTATATGGCTTTTTTAAAAATTAGAAAACATGTGAAAGTAACAAATTTTTTAAAAAAGCCATTTAATTCTTGGAAATTACGCATTTTTTTGGAATAACTGAATTATTTAATAAGACTGCCGCAAATAAATCATTATTATAGTGTATTTTTTATAATATAGGTAATGAAAATTTTGACGAATAATTTTTAGATTATAATGAAGTATAAATGTAAATTAAAAAAAAAAATAATTAAAAAAAATTGAAAAAAAAATCCTTTTAAAAAATACGTAATAATGAAAAATGAATTCACTACATATAAATTCTTATTAGGTCTTATGTAGATTCCGAGAATTCATTTTTTTCATTTATTTTTAAATTATTATTATTCTTTATAGTTCATTAAAATAAATCACTTGTAATTTTTCCATGTTTTATAAGAGAACCTGATCTTATAAATTTCAGAAATTTGTCTATTTTATTATTTTATTCATTACTATTTTTTAAATTTGGAAATACTTTTGGAAATAATAACATTTTTAATTATTGTAATGTACAAACAAAATATGTTGTAACATAATTATAAATATAGAAATGAATAGATCTAATTATCAAATCACGCTGCGCTATATCTGTAGTAGTAATCAAAATTTCAATAGATTAATAATTTAGAATAACAGAATATAATTAGTAACGTTTGTAAAGAAATATTAAATTGTTAGAAGTGCTTCCTGTTAGCAACAGATTTGAAGCTTGTGTAATTATAATTTATATAATTTAAACATTACGATAATTAAAAACATTGTTACAGTAAATTAAAAAATAATAATAACAAATTGGGAAGAAAGCTTATTATTATACTAATCAGACGTAATGTAACGATGAAATCTATACAGCAGTAAATGATAAGCAATGGACCACTTGAGGATAGGCGGGGCTTCGTAATTACAACATATCCCACCAGGATACTGCTTGGCTTGTGGGATAAACAAAGCCATGTGCTTTGTTTTAACCCGTGTAGATATAGAGGAAATATTATATTAAAGAAGGATATTCCAAGCGTATTTACAGAATTATTACAATAAGGAACTATACAGTACTGAACCTACGATTGTTTGAGTAATTCATACTAAGTTGTATGTTTGTTTATCCCACAAGATCTCTCAGCATGTGCTTAGACGTCATACGTAACGTCGGTAGGGGCGTAAAGCTCAAGTGGTCCTTTGTTTTTCCCGCCCAAAATTCGAGAATAAAAAAGAAAACTGAGATATAATAAAAATCTACAATGATTTAGTTTGCAACTTCAAAGTTTACTTCAACTAACAGATACACTGACGAAATTCACACAGCATTAAACAATAATTAAGAAAATATTCTGTGTGATAACTACATTGAATAAAAAATAAATGATCTACAAGTAAAACGCTTCAGTCTTTGATGTT
Source organism: Thereuonema tuberculata (assembly GCA_023159025.1). Taxonomy (NCBI): domain Eukaryota; kingdom Metazoa; phylum Arthropoda; class Chilopoda; order Scutigeromorpha; family Scutigeridae; genus Thereuonema; species Thereuonema tuberculata. The sequence goes on along the minus strand of JAFIDM010000006.1, from coordinate 34,607,143 downwards.
TTTTCTATTTCAGTTTAAAAATAGTAAAGAGAGAAATACGTTTTATTAGGTTGAAATGATTGGTTTATTTCTGCAAATACTCTAATGATACATATTCTGACGGCTTTGAAAGAGTTATATTTTGATATGAATTCAGATATTTGTTTTTATTTATGTATTTTTTTTTATTCGTAGAATAATGACTTGTATAAAATTAAAAACATTTTTTGAAATAATTTTGATTATTTTTACAAACTTAGTCAATACAGGTTAGCTGAATTAAACATACTAATTGACTATCCATAATAAAATATATAATTTTTTTTTTCTCCTTGATATTATCGCCTTTACGTCACAGATTTTTATAAATACTGCATGTATTTTTTTTAAACCCGCGAAACTACAAAACTTTAAACTTTTTTTTTTTAAATAATTTAATTTAATTTTTGCATAATTGAAGGACTAGTAACACTTTGTACATTGGTTCTTGAAAAAATAAAGTTTACACTTTTTTTATTATTATTTTTATAATAAATATTAAAATTTACAATGTCACCTACACAAAAAAAGATCAAGATAACTATAAACCATCTCATTAATTATAAAAAATAAAATTTAAATAATAAAAACATTGATAATAAACTTACAATGTAAACAGATGTATTTGTAATAAAGTGAATTTAAAGAAAAACAAAGTGTAGGCAACAGAGTATATATATTTTGATAAAACAACAAATTTACACATAAGACATGTACCATTTACGTAGAAATGGTAAGTGCTTATCATGGACTAGAAATATAAGACTACAGGATATATAAAACAGACATTTTTTTTTTAAATCTTTGTAGTATTGTATTTAAATTTCTTTTACGAAAATAAAACATATCATACATGGAAGCATTGATGTACATTTTTAAATATTTATATATTTATATATTTTTTTTTGAAGAATACACTTTTTCTTTATAAGCAGAAGTAGAGAGGACCAGAATGAGAAGAATGGAGGATACGGAGATAAAATTCCAAAGTTTTGCTAAATTCTAAGAAAATAATACCAATAAATAAATAAAGACATAGAAGCTGAATTAAGATGTAAAGTGAGCAAAGAATGATTGTAACTATTGACATTGAACTAGCAGGCTAGGAGAGGTGGAAAAATATGCATTGATGTGTTAAAGAGTACGGTTAGCAGTACTGACCCAAGTCCCGGAGTATATTGATACAATGATATAATACTTGACTAAATACAGAAATTCTTTTGTCAATTATGGAACCAGAAACTTAAATCTTTCAAGCAAAAATAAGCTAGTCTTACGAAATCTTATAGCACTCGAAGGAAGCTAGGGACGACATCTTTATAAGTTCGCAAGGGACGACATCTGGCGGTAAAAAAAGGAACTGATAAATGAAATGCAAAAAGCTGTAATAACTGTGTTTTGATAATGAATTTGAAAACTAAGATTTAAGGTATATGTATCTCAGGAAATATTTAATTAAGAAATAAGTTAGCTGACAATTTCTTTAAAAGTCATACAGTATAAAATTTGGAAGTATTATTAATTACAAAAATAAAGAAGAAAATTATTGAACTTTACAATGAGGGTTAGTTAATCGAAGTACTGATTCCATAACTTAACTGGACACCACACATAAGAAGAAGGTTAAGGTATATAATACACAGGAGACTGGAACAGAACAGGCTGCTGTTGTTGCCATTGGGAATCCTGAAATATCTACAACATAGACAAACATTCCACAGGATAGAAAGCAGAAGTACAACTGTGTTATTAGTTAGTATGTCATTTGGTTCTTAATGATAACAGAAAAACCCATAAAGTATGCAAACTTAACGGTCATTGATAAATAACTCGTTATTTTATTAAAAAACTAAATAAAAAAAATAACATAGACAAAAATAAAGTAACACAACTGAAACATACAATTAAAAATTTGCTAATTGTAATGTATCGTTTAGGGAAAGATTTATTTCTTTTGTAAATTTAAAAAGCCAAGAAGATATGCTAAAAAAACAGTGAAATTGTGACGTCATTTCTTGGATAAGAAGAAAAAAATTGATTGAAACAACCTCAAAAAATTTATAACTTCAATGAAATTAATAAGAAAAAGAATTTGGATGTGTTCAAGTCAGTATTCTTGAAATGTTTTAGAAATGCAATTGAGATAAATGAGACAACAACCTTTGGACTCTCAAAGTCCAAAATTGTGTTTGGAATTAATTTTTTTTGTAGGAAACTGACTTCCTGACTTTTAAAATGTAAATTTCTGCTTTTGTTATCGAAAAACAACACAAAACAAAAGAACAGATAACAATTTTCACTGTCTTTCAGCAATGTTAACATATATTATTGAGATGACCTGGTTGTAACAACCTCCAACAAGCAGGTTATAAGACATGTTACTGTTAAAAAGTTTTTCCAGAAAGTTCTTTAGGAAATTATACAAGAATTGTAAGGATATAAAGTATTGAAAATTGCACTGCTTTGTCGCAGTCTCCTTGGTAACATCTTATTATTTTTTTTTTTTTAACATCTTTTTTTTTTGTTTTTATTTTTGATAACAACTTCGGCGATTCCAGCGCCATCTGCAGCGTAACGGTTACTTCTACAAGTAGGCTCTCCTGTAGATGTGGAATAATGAAAAATCTGGTAAAATATGTACAATACCTGAAACAACAACAAGGCTTTTCTCAAAGCTAGAGTCCAACTTGCAAGTATTGGTCGCTTCGCAAGTCGGAGACGAGCTTAGCGTGCTACGGTGTGGAGGCAGCCCAATATGGCGTCACAGTGATCAGCGGAATGAGATGAAAAATAATGATTTTTTTTAAGATTTCGAACACTTTCCACACATTCTAGCACTAAAAAAATAAATACTACGGAATTCGAAAAAGTAGCACAGTCCGAATCTTGTAAAAAAAATAATAAAAACATGACTTACTTTGTAGCAAATATAAAAACAATGTTTTACGAAAAATTAAGTATATGTTTTTATATTTTTGTTTAAATATTAAAAAAATAATAAATAAATAAAAATCAATTAAGCTATTGGAGTTTTATATTCTTAATCGATTTCGTTCAACTTGAGAATTAATAAAACTTTTATTAGTTCTCAAATTTTTCCATAATTAAAAAAAATAACAAGAAAAAAATAAAAAAAGTTATTTTGAAGTTAGAAAAATCATGCGAAGCCTTTGTAGGATTCTCAATGTTTCAAGTGCTTTTCTAAGTTTCGTACTTTAATCAATATTTAAAAAGAAAAATATTAAAAAAAAAATATTGTAATATTAAAGGGATAGTGATGTTAAATTATTCGTATTTTCTAAGTTATATTTCATTTCCTTTTAAACTAAAGATATGAAATCAGACAACAGTAATTTTGTGATACACTTATAATATTGATGTAATATTGACAATTCAAAGATAATATCTAATTTTTCAATAAAAAAGCCTTTTTATACGAAACTTGTTTTTAATTCTTTATTAATATTACAGTAAGAACAACCCAAATAAAATAAAATAATAACAAAAAATAATTCCAAGTTGTTTTAAAGGGGAAAAAGAAAAATGGACGTGGATTATTTTGTTTTCTGTATGATTAAGTCTTTTTTAGATTCCAGAAGTTTCGAATGAGTACAAATGACGACAAGAAAGCCTAAACGGAGATGAAGGTTGGATGGGTACAATGTGTTGTTGAAATCACTGTGTCTATGAAAAGGTCGAGGGGCTGATGTATGTTGGGGTGTCTGGCATCGGCCCAACGGTTTGGCAAGACAAGGGAGAGGCCATACTCGGCTGCCTCCAGCAGGGGACCGGCGAATGAAGTAGTTGGAGTTCGGCCAATTGCGGTCGTTATTTCTCCGTCTCTTTGGATGTCACTGGCGGCGAAGAAGGAGTCGGTTCATCTTGGAATAAGGGGTTCTTCACTTCCATCTCTCCAGTCTGTTTCAAAAGAAAAAGAAAAGCATCAATGAGACAATTGGTTTAAAGGCGGATCGTTTGGGGCAGACTTTGCTTCAAGGTCCGCTGTCTCAAGTGTTAATCCGTGAGTGATTAAAGGGTTTTCAATCGCGCGTTAGTTAATCTCAATGCAATTAATCTCAATTTAGTAGCTTTATTGGACAGAATTCCAATAAAGAGAAAATCGCATTGTTGCAATTTCTGTATCCTTTAAATAAAAAAGTTTATCTTTAACAAAACGGTAAACAATGCTAAAGTTGTGGATTGTTTTTACATTTAATCATAAGAAAATAAGGCATAAAACGCACACAAATGAAAGGGTTCACTGAGCTATTTTTGGATTTTTTGTACTGGGAACCAAGACAGACCGTTTCGAGATTCCTATCTCTCATCGGTTGGGTTCGCCCAGTACTCAATAGCGCAGTGGAACCAAAAGAAACATTAACAAAGGACAAATGAACAAAACGATGACCCTTAAGTTAAAAAACATCAAAATATAAATTAATAATAAAAACGGGGGAATAAATTAATCCCCGCTAGCTGCACGCTTAGCATATGAGGGATTAATTGTAAAGAAAACATACACATAATAGACAAATTTAACATGCGTTAAGCACAATATAATTAGGCATAAAATTGTCTATTATTTTTAATCAGTAATTAAATTTCACATTCGATGGCAATAAAATGAATTAAAAGCTTTAAAAAGAATAGCTTGGAATGTGATATTTCCTATCACCTGTTTGTAACTTTTTATTTTAGACCAACTAGTTAAATAATGGATTTACTCTAGGAACAAGATGTTCGACGAAGGAAGCCGGAAGGGCCTCCGAAACTGGTCACGTGACTCTGTTTATTATGTTAATTTTAGTGTGTTTTTTAAAGGACTTTTTATCAGTTTTTAATGTTACTCTAGGAACGGTAAAAAACCTATTGAAACATAACATACGTGAGTTAATTTAAAACAAAACTTATTTCATTCAATAAATATAACAGAAAACAATAATAGAATAGTAATAGCAATTGCGTACGATTTTTGGCTTAGTTTGGAACTGTCACAAAGTGGAGAGAAGAAGAAGCGGGTGTAAAAAAGCCTGGATTAAACAGTGGATATACGTTTATTGTGGTACGCGACAACTGGGCGACGGTTAATTGGGAGACCGTCATCAGGGCCACAGAAACTTAAAAATGTTTGCACGCTTAGCGGCCATACAACTTGGCGAATTTTTTTGTAAATTAAAAGTATAGTAATAAAATAATTTTCAAAATTTTATCTATATAAACATCCTGGAGTGGGTGTTACCTCAACTTACCTAACCTATAGCTAATCGGCGCACACGCTTCGCACAAAGAGCTCGAGCTCATACTAGGTTAAGTACATGTTCACATTCACTGGCAAAATAATTTTTAATTAATTGTGTTTCCTTATCATAATCGTTCCCTATCATAATTTCAATATTTTATTTGCATTGCATATTTGATCTATTATTTTGTCGCCATCGCCCAGTTGACCGTGTAGGGTTTACGGTGGACTGTTAAATACATGCAGTAGATTAATGTGAGAAATACAGTATATATTAGAGAATAAGAAATACATGTACAATAACATACATAAAAACCTTCTCGATAGGAGTCCAGCAGGGTGATTCGGCGTAGGCTCGTGGGTCAGATTGGTCCAAATATAGTTCTAAGTTATTTTATTCATTATCGTCTTATATTTCTTACAGCTTTCGGAATAAGATGATTGGTCAGATCGCGTCTCACTTCTCCTACTCCCTATAGATATCCAAGTATTTCACTAGATTTTTATGTTATTTCCGTGTTTTTGCTGTCTTTCAATTTTCTCTCCAAATCTGCCAGACAAACTGTTCATAGCCAATTCTTTCCCGTTATTATCCTATTGAGAATCAATGGCTTAACTTAGTTTTGGAAGGAACCTCTGGAAGGATTAAGGAATTTACTTCAATTGGTAAACATCTTGTATTTCAGGTTATTCTCCTTATTTTCTAGATTACTAGTTGTAGGTAAAATTGTTGTTTTAGTTGTAGGTACGATTTATAAAAGAAAATCCCCTATCATTAGATACTAATGTTACAGTGTCTAAAATATTTGAAAAATAAACTCAGAGAAACAAATATCTTAAGAAGTATAACAGCAAAATTTAACGTTCGTGATACAAATATAACAATGAAAATAAGCATAAAAATGCACATATTTAAAGGATTTACTGAACTATTTTTGGAATTACATACTGGGAACCCAAGACGAGGTTTATACCTCTCGTCAGTTGGATCCGCCCAGTACTCACAGCTCAGTGTAATCCAAAGAAACATAAACAAAAGGCAAAATTAAACAAAACAATGGCCCTTGAATTAAAAAAAACATCAAAAAACAAATTAAGGATAAAAATATGTAATAATTTATGCTTATTTTTATTGTAATCTTCAAAAGTTTTTGCAGCATATAAAAGCACGAACACTGCATGGCATATCTGACCAACAACAATAACCAACATGGAAGGAAATCTTCAGTGCAAAATTCGATTGTGACTTCCGTTTATTCGACTGTATGGTATTTTATAAACAACTTGGGATAGGTATATAGCAATACGCTTTAAAAATTCCCACATAGTAACAGCAAGGATTCTATCTTATAAAATGGCAAACGTTAAGTTTATAATTATAATTCGACGACGAACTTTAAGGACTTGATATCACATTTTTGTCTCTTGTTTTTCTTGGGCAAAATTAAATCGTTTAACTTAAGATAAAAATTGAGTTCACCACACAATACAATTTAAAAGTTTAGGTACAGTAAAATAATAAAAAACTAAAAACGTACGAGTACTTTCGAGGCGGTCTACGCCTCTTTGTCAAGTGGAGAAATACAACAGATTTGCATTTCTCCACTTGACAAGGAGGCGTAGACCGTCTCGAAAGTACTCGTGTGTTTTTATTTTTTTATTATTTTATTGTGAGAAATAAAACGGAAACGCACAAGAGTTCACTGATTTGTTTTTGGAAATTGTGATACCGGGAATCCAAGATAGCCTATTTCAGGTTTCATGACCATCGTCAGTTGGATCCTGAAATAGGCTATCTTGGATTCCCGGTATCACAATTTCCATAAAAACAGATCAGTGAACTCTTGTGCGTTTCTGTTTTATTTCTCATGTAAATATTTCCACGCACGTTACATTTTTGCATTATTATTTTATAGTATAGAAACTTTTTAAATTGTGGTGTGTGGTGGCCTCAATTTTTGTCTGTAGTTAATTAATACACACACATAAAAATCTACATAATCAAATCGTTTACTTCGTAATTTCTTTAGCGTTTGCGTGTTATGAAGAACCATACCATATCTCGAGGATCAGATCAGACCCTCGCTGCTTAAGAAAAACTCATTTAGACTTAAAAGTAAGCAAGTGTTTCACTCACAGGAGCTAAGCCGGGACACTCGTACACTGTATAATCGCCTTCTTCGTTTTCTTCTTCGGAATCTAAGTCAGATGTTGAGACGTGGCGGTCGCTACTTGTCCTAAAAAGAAAGAAAACATGCCAAAGTTTAACTAAAGTTCATTAAAACATCCTAAAAACATTGCACATCAAAGTTTAATGTAAAACGTTTGTTGAATATTGTTTAATCTTACATAAACATGTTTACAATCCTCGCAGCGTATCTTAAGACATCTGGAAAATTATCATCGACTACTTGCGCCATTGTTAATGCCTCCCGTTATGCAATCGTTCTTGTTGATGAAAACCTATCATTTCGGTGACGAGTAATTTTGTTAACAGAATTGAAATTCTTTTATTTTTCAAACGATCAACGTTAAGAATAATCTCTCTGGATTGACTGTTGATGGCTTTACCTTGACGAAGTTTTGAATATGCAGTACAATCCCAGATGATACGCGTTGCATTCTGGGAGAACTCAAGAACCGCTGCGATGATTATAAGTGACTTTCATGATTATTTTCAGTTTTATTGAATTGCTCAATTTTATTTACGTATATTACATAACCAATATTACAAAACGGCATTTCCAATTATCGCAAAAACAAAACTCTAATTAACTTTTAAGATAAGTGTAATGAAAAATGGAGTTCACTTTTTTTTTTATTCTATTATCGCTTTATTTTGAAGCATTTCCAAAACGTCTTTTCACCCTTCAGGGTATTGAAAAAGATACCTCTTTATCCGTAAGTTAACGAAAAAGAAAAAGAAAAAGTAGCGCTACATTGAATCTCATACATTCTTTATGTTTCAAAAGAGGTGCTTACTTCTCGAGAGCGATCATCTGCTGCTTCTGGTGTTGATAGTGATACATTTGGGCACTCTGGGCCAGTTTACGATCCCCACTAGAAGGAGAGATGTGGTCTTTGTTGGGACCAGTCACTCCGTACGCTGGGTACTCGGCTTCCGCTGCAGCCTTAGCATTTTTCTGAAATCTAAAAGAAAAACCAGTCATTAGTTAAAAGGTCAAACAACAAGACCCCTTACAATAGCCTTTCATTTTAGAATATTCAAACGTATAAATGTACAAAGTCAACTAATCGAAGATATCTTAAAAACAGATCAAATAAAAATATTAAAAATAAAAATTATATCAAAATTGACGGAAAAAGTTAAAGTTAATTGACGGAAAAATAAACAGAATTTTTAGATTACTGTAAATATGATTTTCACTTAAAAAATTTGTTAATAAATAATGAAAAATTATTGTTTTGTATATTACTATAATTTAACCTGTAATATTGTTGTTTATTATTGTAATTATTATACAGTATTATTATTTAGCACCTACAAAACAGGGTGTTGTGCAACCTAGTAGGACTGATTTCTATTTAAATTATATTTAATAAAAAAAATATCTTAAAGCGCTTGATATATCAAAACAATATACAGACTTCTTAAAAACGTATTTTTATTTATTTTTAATTTAATAATGAAGATACAACGGGCGTGTACCCAGTTAACAATATCTAGCGGAAAATAACAAAGAAATAAACATGTACTTAGAAAAAATAAATACGGAGAAAATAATCTATACAATATTATAGCTATTGAGGTAGATATTTATAGAATGTAAAGCTCAAAAATATATAGTCATACTTGTTTTTAACTTTACATTTATAAGTTTTATACTTTATAATTTTTATATTTTTTCTTGCAATAAAACAAGAAATTAATTTTAGGAAATTATGCTTAAAAGTAATTTCTTATTTTATAAATTACCAATATTTAAAATGGAAAATGCATTATCGTCAAGAATACGGTAATGCAGTAATTCCGGTAAGCAGGATTTTTTTAATAAAAAAATTCTAAAACTCTGAAATAAGAAGCAGAATTAAAAGTTACACTTAATTTTTAAAATAATTCCTCTTTTTTCTCAAAAAAAGAAAAAGTAAATGAAAACGTGAGGAAAAAACACTTCATGTTATGGACGCGAAAGCTGTGCAGGCAAAGCAACCCTCTGGCGGACAATTCGTTTCCTAATCCAACTTTCGAACAAGTCCTAACTTGTTTATTGTAAAATTTTTAAGTCTTTTTTTTTTGCACGATTAAAAATATGTAAAGCATTAAAAATAGTAAAATTCGGATGAGACACGTAAAAAAAACCCAAACCAAACTAAACATGAATTCAAACTAATAATAATTAATGAAACAAATTACAAAATGAAATCAAGATTGGTTTCAGAGCTCATATCGATGGCTTAGCGCAAAAGTAGCGAATATCCAAGATGCAAGTTTTGAGAAAAAGCTAATTTAGTGGGAAATGTCCCTCAAAACTCAGGAACAATTCCTGGAAGTCTCATATTCGGTACAGATATTGTCATTGGGGTATACTACAATGGCATGGGGTTAAAAATTTGATTGTTGCATTTTTCAAGCAGTTTTGGTCGATTCGATAGTTTGGATCTTACAGAAAGTTTGTGCCATTGAGATAGCTAAGGAAGAAGTAGCGAATGTGCAGATTCGCCACTTCTATCCTTATTAAAATTCATCACAACCTCCTTAAATGCTTGACCAAACTAGCGAACTACACTATTAGTTACGTTCATTGTTAAGGATTGACTAATACTAGCATCAGTATCAGCTAATATCCGTACGGTATCGGATCGGAAATCGAAGCGGATACCGTTCTTTACATTTTGGCCAAACCAAAGCGGTAAATCTCTTTGAAACTTCATTGTTCAGTAAAATTTGGAACAAAAACAGATATAAACATGCAATTTGTGACATTTTAAACTATAAATTGATTAGAATAATCTTAGATAATTTTTGATAGTGTAACTTTAGGCTAACATTTTTCTATTAACAATTTATCCGAGGAGAGAAGGTTAGAGAAGGTGAGAAGGTGACAATGACCACGTGGCGTCATCTAGGGAAAAACTAGCGAATACAGGCACATTCGCTAGTTTTATCACAGAAAAGTGTTCAGTCAGCAGAGATGAAACGGTCAAAGTAGCGAATATGCACATTCGCTTCTATTGCCATTTAAGTTTTTAAAAAAGGGTACTTTTTCGCTAGTTTAGGTCCTAAAATCCCAGCAAATATGCCATTTTGAAGGATTTGCTAGTTTTGCCCTACAAGAAGGCTCTTCAAGACAACTATTCGCCACAAAAAACTAATTTTGTATTTTACTGGATATTCGCTACTTTTGCGCTAAGCCATCGATATGTTCCAGCTGAAACAAGACAGTGAAAAAGACTGACTATTAAAATATATCTTTTTTTTTTAAATTTATTGGCTAATTTTTAAAGAATTGATTTTTTAAAAATCACAATTGGACAGTAAATATAGTTTCGCACACTGAGCCAACATCAACGGGAATCCTGAACAGCTGTTTCATCTTTATTAGGAATCATCAGCAGAATTTACCCTTGATGTTTGGCTCAGTTTCTCAGGTTTTTTTCTCTATTTATGAATTATTACAGACGTTAAATCTTCTTTTCAATGAACTTATAATGTCTCTTTTTTTGTAATTAAATTCCTTAATGCCTTTCAGTGAGAGGACAAGGGCTTAATACTGTGGATTTCATAGGATCATTTTTTATTTGATTGTTTTTTTATCTCGGCGGCCCATTCCCGGGATCGACAATGTTTTTCCATTAGCTTTCGCGCAACTGAGCCAAACATTAAGGGTATATTCTGCTGATGATTCCTAATAAGGATGAAACAACTATTCGGAATTCCCGTTGATGTTGGCGAAGGCATATTTACTGCTAGTTTGTGATTTTTTTTCTCTATTTATGAATTATTATGGATGTTAAAACTTGCTTTGCTTATTATCGTTATTATGTCTATTGTTTTCTTTTTTTATTTTCAAGTTGTAAAAACTATACAAAGTTGTTTACCTTACAATATCGTCGAATACAAACTGTTTTCAACTTTTCCATTTATTTTAGCGACCCCTAGGTTATAGCTTGCCTGTAAAACAAAGCTTTTATGCTTGCTGAATGTCACACTCTGTAGTGGCCAAACGGTTAGAGATATTAGAATGTGTTCAGTATCAAAAAGTAGGTGACCACGTCCAAAAAATTAGACTTCTAGGACCATTCATTGACCGGAAGTTGGGGAGGAGGGGGGGTCAAAAGTGGTCGCTTCCGATAAAGAGGAAAACGGCGATAGACGTCCACCCAATATAGACCCTTCTGAACACATTTTGTTTATAAAATTGTGCATATTATAGAACCTCTTTGCTTTTGACACTGTCTAAAAGCATTAATTTATCTTATAAACTGTTAGTATTATTATCAGATCTTATTCTAAATTTTATTTCTAATCAAAATTCTTAGTCTTCTCTGAGCTACCACGATGTAATAACTCCCGGTAGTTTATTATAATAAAAATATTGCTGTCTTCCAATACTGCTCATCCATAAATTGAAGATATCGTCAACTCGCAATTACAGCAGAGTCTCATATGTTTCTAATTTTTGTTATTTTCATTTGAATGCCCAATGAAGGGCATCTTCAAATATTTTCACACAAGGTCAGAAGCCATTAACGTCAATGATCGTGGAAATCAACCGATGTTCGCAAATTTTCTGATCAACAAGATTCAACTAACTAGTTCGCAGATATCGTCAACACAGCAGTGGGATTTCTTCAAGGTTTTGTTAAAGCATTAAAATACACGACTGTGATGGACGCAAACTTATTATAGTAAATCAAAGCTAAGAACAAGATTAATTTGTTTACTTGAGATAATTAGTGTAAAAAGTAATTTTGACTTTTTAATTAAACTAGAATACCACGATGAACATAAAAGTATTGCAGCTCACGACTGCATTTACCGTAATTAATTTGAATTAAATTGAAAAAAAAAATGAAAAAAAAAAGTTACATAAATCATTTCTATTTCATTTTAATTATAAGTAGATGTAAAATTAAACGTAAATTTAAAATTAAATTTTATTATCCAAAGCAAATAAATTATCTGGTTGACCAAAAAATCCCGTAGACATCGACTGAAACAATTAAGTATGTGATCGTCGAAATTGGCTTTCACCTAATGTTTGGGGATGCCCTTCACTGGGCATTCAAAAGAAATCTAAAAATCTAAAATAGAATAATAATAGGATTATATATGTATATATGGAAAAGTCCATAGTTTTAAGGATTTGATAATCAATTATGGAAGAAAACAATAAGAAATAATTTTAATATACATAACTAGACGGGTACCGTCGCTTCGCTCCGGAACCCTTGTATATACATGTAAAAAACCAAAAAAAACCCCCTTTATTTAGCAAATTAATATGGAGATCGGAGAATATACGACTTCCCAGCTCATTGTGGGCTTCTCCGCTTAACTCAGTTGTATTGCGCGTTGGCACTCACACGGGGGGGGGGTTGCCATAAAAAAACTTCATTTTTGCATATATCTTCCAAACGCAGAAACGTTTGTAATGACTGATATACCGTTCGATAGAACTTTCAAATACCAACATTTTCTCAATATAATGTTCTCTTCCAACTTTTACACTTTTCATTTAAATTGAGAAAAAGTCAAAATTTGACCCTTTAAAAGGCGCCATCTTGGAAACCAAAAACTTTTTTCGAAAGATTTTTGTAGCATTTTGTTTGTCTTAAAAAGCTCTACATTTTATCCATTTACATGACCAATCTATCTCTTATAGTTTGGTCACAAAATTGGAAAAACGTAAAGTCTTATGACATTGACAGATAAAATAACGCTTTTATATACAGTAATATAATATAAAACCTGTAAAAAAGAAAACCCTTCGGAAATCTGTATAATCTATTTAATTTTTTTAATTCTAGCTTTATAGCGATAAAAATAGCATTGAATTACCAAATAAATTATAATACTCTCCACATATTCTCAGAATTTAGGAAGGAATTTAATTAATAAAAAGATCAAGTTGTTGTTTTTGTTTAATTTCTTTCTCAGATTAAGCAAATTCTACTTTCGTGTTAAAACTGTTTACGTTCTCAAGTCTTCTAAATTAAATTAATCAAATAAAATCTTGCACAAAGTAAACAACGCATCTTACAAAGTATTAAGGCGCGTTGTGTTAATAGATATCAAAAGAAATTCTTGGTTTGCCGACGGTGAGAGTGAATTGTTTCGTTGTAGTTGTTTTTTTTTTTCCCCCAAAAGAAATTTCCCTGATCTTCACGTGCGTAGTTCTTCAAAGGAATCTACACGAGAGAATCCGAAACGCAGTAGTTGACCGCCTCTTATTTGTACGTGGGTGTGTGACATTAAGGAGGTTACTAGTTCAAAAGTTAATGAGGAGATTGGGTGGGGGTGGGGATGAAGATGTCAAAATGGTTAGAATATCAGACATTTTACACACACCTATTCATACTTATTTCAATTTTTCTAACTCTGCTTAGCTAAGTAGGATAAAAAAATCATACACACACACTACACATGAGATAAGTAGAAAGTTCTGGAACGATTTTAATCTTTAATAGGATTAAAACATTTCCAAATTTTTAAGAAAAATAAAGATTCAAAATTTGAAAAATCGTTTTATCATTCATAAAATTTTGATATGGAATTGCAAGAATTCTTTGTATAAAAAAACAGAAGATAAAGATAAAAGCATTCTGAATACATTCAGGTTTTTCTATCCCGAAGAGAATAAAAAGGAAAGAAGAGGAAAAAGTGAAAAAAAAGATCAATGAAAAGAAACTTTCAAGATTTTTTTTTGTTAAGAGAACATTATCATTCAGAATGATTCGTCTTGTGAACGCCAGATGGCGTTTTAGTTTCTTTCTTTTTTCCCCTGTAAGTGCAGACTGTATATATAGCATTAGGGTCAGATGGAGAATGTCACTTGGTGCCAGGAAATTCTCCTGTCATCGGGGAATGACAAATGGTACGGAAGTCCTTTTATCTTCTGTAGAACACACTTACAATGTAGACCTTCAATCAGATGCAAAACAAGTCGTGTCCTCGGTAACTTTTCACTGTCAGAACGGCGTTGGGGAGGTCGTAAAAGAAACTGTAACGGCGCTTCGTCAGTCGGTAAATCTATAAGTTAACTGTATGTCTTGAGAAGTGTGACTTAGCTAACCACGACGTTGTCAGAGGAAGAAGGAGACACATCTTACACCCACTATTATGTAAGATGCACTCTTGGTGTCGAGACACGCATGCTTGAAAACAAAAAACTGTAGTTGGCCTGCCAGTCTCCAAATATCCACAAAAACTAAGATGGAATATCAATAAAATGTACAACTGTGCAGCTTTTTTTTTTGCACAACTGGAGCTTCTGTCTAAAGGTAATGCTCTTTAAGAGACTCTGTGTTGTGTTTTTGGATCCCAAAGGCTACAATTTCACCAAATGTAACATTGAGTAACATCAACGGTAACGCTAAAATTTCAAATTACACTTTTGAGTTACCGCGCCTGTTGTGCTTTTATAGCGTAATATTTTTGAGATTTACATAAACCCGAATATTTAGTATATCTTGGATACCAATGGATATACACTTAAAAGTCGTTTATGGGACCGAGCCCGTTTCGGATAATCCGGAATGTATTATATTAAACATGTACTGCATATCGTTAAAATTACAGAGAACCTACAGTGGGCGCTAAAACTATTACCGTAGTAAGACTGTAGTTAAGCTATAATAATTTTTGAACCCTTTTCAATATTGATCATTATGCTGAATAATGTTACTAAAAGAGTTACAGCCACACAATCACTTGTGTACGCTATTAAATATTGATTACAGCGACGGAAAAATGCTTTTCTGTATTTTTAAAATATGCTAAAATCGGATAAACCAGATTTTCGGATTAATTCGATTCGAATAAACGAGTTTTTAGAGTAATATGTACCAAATTCAATACGTATCTTCCTTTCAGGGACAAAAAAGTTCCCAACAATTCTATCTCTGTAATTTCAGCTTCCTAGAATATGTAGGAATTCAGTTATTCAGCAGAAACTACTTCCACTTTAAACTACTTCCATTGTAAACATTTCATTTTTTTTTTACTTCTATCTCTCTGATACATTTTAATTTTTGGTTACATTAAACGTAGTCATCTCAACTCATTATGCGATTAAAAGAAAAACCCACAAAAGTTAAATAATGTTGCGACCAATACTTGCACAGTTTTTAAAAACAAATACAATCAAAAGGTGTATGTGGCGGAAGTTCATGAACAACTTCCTTCATCAGGAAACAAATAACGGTTTTGCTGATGAAACCAACACATGTAGCTATTTATTGTGAATACTTTTGTTTTTTATTAAAAACTGTGTGCAAGCATTGGTCGCAACGTTGTTTGATTTAGTTCTGCACGTAAAATAGGGAAGATGGACCCATCAAAGTTGTTGCTAAAACTGACCATTGGTGAAATTAACTACTTATCAATTGAATTCGCTGTACCGAACGTGTAAGTGTCAGAGATTTTATTAGTGATCCCGTACAGAGTGTGTGTGTGTGTGTGTGTGTAACGCCTTCCACAGTCCAAATCGAGAGTCGGAGCCCTGTGAGATTTACTTGGTTGGACTCCCCATGGCCTGGAGGTTTGGGGAGAAAAATTCCTACTTCCTGTAAATAGACCATTTCCGGATTGTGGTGGCCGCTGATTAAGTAGCAGTAAATGAACGAAACTGGGGAGTCATAGTAAGTGCTGAGAACGAATGTGATACGCTCGACCCAACGTGGTGCTTTAGGTTCAAGGCGGATCACTTACTGGCATTCAAATTGACTGCAAATTTTACTGTGTCTTGTGTTTTGCGATAAAATGGTTTTGTGCTTACTGTGCAACTTTTTTTTTTCAAAGGAAATTTTCGTGACCTTTACGCACAAATAAGTCTGTATAAAAAACAAAACAAAAAACAGGATGACGCAGTTAAGTTAAGAGAGTCACAAACTTTTTGCAATATTAAAAGTTTGAGTAATAATATTCCTTGTACAGT
The DNA here is from genome assembly GCA_023159025.1 of Thereuonema tuberculata. NCBI lineage: Eukaryota > Metazoa > Arthropoda > Chilopoda > Scutigeromorpha > Scutigeridae > Thereuonema > Thereuonema tuberculata. Next base: position 34,590,766 of record JAFIDM010000006.1, on the reverse strand, counting down.
TCTGCACAACAGCTCAGCACTGTTGTTCTACAAATAACGCAACTATTTCATGGTCACTTTATGATTAAAAGTTTCAAAGTTACGTTCAACTGTAGAACAGCTTGTAATGAAGCGCAATGATTAATGAACTTTCGTCTACAAGACGCCAGTCAAGAAGACCTGAGAATCGGGTCCGCTGCCGAGATAAATCGTGTCGCGTGCTCTGCCTATCGCCGGCCACGTAGCGACCTCTGACCCCTCCCACAACACTGGCTCCATTCGCTAAATGAGACAAGGGCGAATTTCAAGTGATTTAATTATTCGCTGAACTTCAATTTCCTCGCTTTTGATGGTAATTAATTATATTTTCCGAAATGAAAAGCGCACTGCCGCTGTAAGTCACAAGGTGGCGACGACAGCGCCGCGCAGTGGCCTCCCGAACGCAAATTAAATTTATGTCTGAGAATAATTTAGAAAAGGATGGGGCGACCAGACACTAATCCCTCGTGAAGTTTCATGGTCAGGCTTAAATTACTGAATTAAACATCACAACGAGTTAATATTAGTTTAATTAAGCGGCTCCAAAACTAATTTGAAACGACTTGATTTCACGATAAAATACATAATCTTTCGTAAACTGACTGACTTTTCAGCATACAAATGAAAAATTTACTAAATTTATTTGGTTTAGCTTTTATAAAATGTTGAAAATGAATGCTAATGCATGCAAAAGCTGAAATCTGTGACTGCAGTTAACTTTGTCTGTAAACGTAGTAACTGTGGATGTTTATTGTTAGTTTACAGGTTAATAAAAATGTTTTTGAAATAGTGTAATGATGCGATCTTGTGATAAACAGTGATATTATCCTTCCTCATTGGTATAAGAAAGAAGAATACCCCTCCCTTTTTTTTTTTTTTTCAGTTTATACGTGGTTCTGTTTACGTGATCGTAAAATGGTTCCTTTGATCACCGCCGGGTGGCGTGCTGCTGTTCAGCCATTGGAGGATGTCGTCTCAGGTTACCGCCCTCGTTTCTGGATTGGCTCGAAGAATCACGTGAATGCAAGGCCGTGCTCCAGATTAGTGTTTCATTGGTCTTTTGATGATTTAAATGGACTGTGTGGGGAAGGATCCTCAGCATTGAGAAAGGACTGCATTGGTAGCAGTTCGAAACGGTGTGCGTTTTTAATGTATAATAACTTTTTTAAACGTTACTTTTGTGTGTAATCAATTTTTATTCTTAATATAATGATTTCTAATAGAAAATGAAATATTTTACTAATTTGAAACGGAAAAAAAAACTTCATTTAAAAATAAATTGCAAATAGTTTTACAGAATCACTTATTACGAACGGTTTGTGCCACCTAGTGAGTGAAGATAGAGTTAATTCATCATTATTGCTTATATTCGAAAAATAGACGTTTCAGTTTCTGATGTGCTTTTTTATTTTTATTTATTTATTTATTTATTTATCTTTTTTTTTTACCATTTTACATTAATTTGTTCGTCAATGCCTGAATAAATTAGTTATTACGAAATAGCTTCATGTAGAGATATAATATAAAGGTAGACTGTCTTTAATTATGAAAATAGGGGGAAAATATTATGAAAAGATGTTATGAAAATAATTAAGCTATAGATTACGCGAACTTTCTAGAATATTTTACATTTACATAAAAACTCATTTCATTTTCACCAAAAATATGACTGAAATGGAATAAAATTTGAAAAAAGTAACACAAACACAGTGTAATCAGAAGATGCTGCCATCTGATAGTGAATGACTGAAACTGGACAACGGCATCACAGCGTACGGGAAATGTACAAAAATATTAAAAACTCCGTAATTCTCTGTAAAGAAACTGACTGAATATTGGCCATTATATAAAGATGACGTAGTTACACGAGTGATATGATAGGCATCCTTTATCAAAAACATCGCTTAAATCGGTGGGAAACACGTTGTTTTCCAGCAATAGAATTATAATAATTATAATTGGTCGACAATTTAAGCATTTCAACTTCTTAATTTAACGGAAATAGCACAAAAACAGTTCTGAAAAAGAAATTTCACTTTTTAATTTCTTTATGAACTTAAAAAAACGTAATCAGAAACTCTTGGATGTAAGTTATTTTAAAGAAACGCTAATTTATGATATCAATAATAATAAAGTTAAAGACTTCCTCTACAAATAAATAAAATCATTTCCATATACGGAAGAGTTTTAAAGGAAGAGGACAGCTCTTGTTAGTGTTCTTCTGTCATCATTTCGACAGCCCAAACTAATAGCCGGCAGACATGAATCGTATCTTATTGGAATCGTGACTTGTAAAGTTGTAATTATATTCCAAGTTCTAATTATATTTTAAAGTTGTAATTATATTCTAAGTTGTAATTATATTTTAAATTAAATTATTTTTAATTATATATTAAATATGTTAAATTTTCAAGATATTTTTTCTTAATTACATTTAAAATCTTTAATTTCTTTTTCTTAATTATATTTTGCATTTTCAAAAAAAAATTTAAATTCTCTTTTAAATTGTTTTAAAAGTTTTTCTTAATATTTTATATTTTTAAAAATTATTCTAACTATATTTTAAATAATTTTTTTTTCTTAATTACATTTTATATTTTTTTTTAAATCCTTATGAAAATGAAACATGCGTGGGTGTGGCTTAGTTTCGAACACTTACCGTTTTTCTTAGCTTTGTTTATAAGGAGATACCGTATTTCTTCTTGGCGTATGTCAGTCTCTACAATTAAATGCGCGTACGAAACTCATGAGCAAAACAATAAAACACCTGTCACATTAAGCCCAATAAGTTTGTTTCTATTTATTGAACCCGCTGTGTTAAATAGACCGAGGAAACTATTACGAGAGAGTTTCAGGGATTAGGGTGTGTGGTCATTCCTCTTAATCCAGGGCCGCTTTAAAAGCCGGCTTCATAGGGGAGACTTCATTATAGACGGAATCCCACGTCATGCACGTCGATGGACATCCTCGGGCTTCTAATAAATCGTGGCCTATCGTCGTTTTACGAGTGAAGAGACTCGGGTCCGCGATACACCGAGGCTCAGCCGCTGATAAGCCGACGGTCTCCCGTCGACATCCTCTATCCCACGCGCTAAGGGCAAGGGTCGCCATGATGGACGGTGTATTTAGGATAACCGAGACGGACCAACGTCGCTTTAGAGAATAGCTGTCTTCAAGGGAGAAACAAAAGTTTTATCAAGACCAAAGGGCAAATGCGAATGTCATCTTCAAGGGCCTTTTTCCGAGAGAAATTTAAAACAAGTCCTAACTCAATCAACTGCAGGCGACTGCAAACCTTTTATTTCTTTCTTATTTACAATACTGTATTTCGACTGGACGATTGCCGGTCTTCAACGGGTTTTAGAAAATTCCAAAATTTAAACAATATTACAATTTGCTGGATGATGTGCATCCTACAAGAATTTCACATCTTACTAACAATAGATTCTTAGTAACAATTAGTTATTTAAATTAACAATTTATCAATTATTGAAAACATAACATTAATGATATTTTACATAACATTAAAGATATATTATATTATTTTATTCTTAATAACAATTTATCAATTATTGAAATTTTACATTATTTTTTTGTTATTTTTCTTAAACAAATGGATAGAATATTCACCAATCTCTTATTTTTGTTTATGCATTTAAAACTATTTATTACCAACGCTTCCATAATGTACCTCTCTTTCTCGTCTTTGATTTTGTATAAAATTTCTACTAATGGGTCTGGGTTGTGGTTTTTACTGATACAACGATCAGCCCACTCAGATAAATTTTTCTTATTTTTGTAAGCTCTGATGTGTTCTTTTATTCGATCAATTAATACCCTTCCCGTATTACAAAAATATATCTCCCCACAATCCATACATTTTAATTTATATACAGTAATGTTGAGATTTGTATCAATTTTTTGATCTGATGTATTTCGTAAAATCAATTTTTTACCGTTCGTTCTAATTATTTTAATGTTGTTTTTCTTATACATTTCAGTAATTGATTTGTTTTTTTTTTTTTTAATATTTTGCTCGATCTTTATAAATTTCTTATAGTCTTTGTCATTTTTTACTGAGTGGTTTACAATATTTTGTTTTTTGTTTTTGAAAAATTTTGTTATGCAGCCATAGTTAAACTTTTACGGATATTGATTCCTAATTAGCTTGTTTTTCAGTATTTTTATTTTGTC
>JAFIDM010000006.1:34537510-34580054 GCA_023159025.1 Thereuonema tuberculata | reverse complement strand
TTTTACACATATTTTCACATGAAGTTTTACATATGTTTTACACGAATTTTACACATATTTTCACATGAAGTTTTACATATGTTTTACACGAAGTTTTACACACATTTTCACACGAAGTTTTACATGTTTTACACGAAGTTTTACTTATGCTTTACTCGAAGTTTTACACGTATTTTCACACGAAGTTTTGCATATGTTTTAAACGAAGATTTACAAAATACTTATCCATATGATCTCCATTTTTTTTTAAATAAATTTTTAAATATTAAAATTTTTTAATTTAAATTTTAAATAAAGTTTTAAATAAATGAATTTTTAAATAAATTTTGTAATGAATTTTTAAATACAGTAGAGCATCCGATTCTCCGCGGAATTGGGTGACAAGGGTATCGCGGATAGTGAAAATCGCGGATAACCCGAAAAAAGACTAAAAATGAGGTGTAAACACGAAAAAAAATATTTCAGCATAAAAACTACGTTTTATTATAAAAAAACATAATATGCAAAACTTTTAAAATATGTACAGTACAGCAGAAACCTTTCTGCAGAGCAAGAGCCTGCCACTCATCCACAAATTCCGAGAAGGCCTATAGGATTACGATGCACAATAAACCTGTCAGTAATTTTCGATCTTCGCACTGTAGGGCCTATTGTACTTTCCCTGTTGTTGGCTTGGATTAAAATTGGTTTTTTTGAGGTTCATAATTAAAAAAATTTTTCGCGGCATTCGCGGATAATCGGGGCTTTACTGTAAATTGAAAATTTTTCAACTTAATTTTTTTCTTATTATTGTAATCCATTCCTTTCTCACTCAAACGTTCATTCATCTTTCATATTTGCTCCTTTTCTCTTTTTCGTCTTTTATCAATATCCTGTTTTTCAAGATTCCAAGAAGTTCATTATATTCCAATAATTAACATCGAAATATTTATATTCAATTTTCTATTCTTTTCAAATAGTAGAACTTCAAACTGTATGTCATCGATCTATTTCGGCGATTTATATTTAGTATTTTTACTTCAATTATTCTGAATTATTTGTTAATACTCGATTTTACTTCAAATTTTAAAATCGTATTTAATATTTACTAGACGGCTGCCCGTCGCCTGGCTATGTGTAACGGGATCCAAAAAAAAAAACAATTATACCAAGTTAACATGATGACTTAATTTCCTTATAGATTGATGTTTCCAGGATGTAACAGCGCCATCTATTGCTAAGCTTCGTAACTGAATCTTATAATCATTATGAAAACATTCTGTTTTTGTATTTTCTACAGTTACGAATAAATTTTTATGTCATTGTTATTATTATTATTGAAATAATTAAAAGCGTTCCACACTATTCCCCTTGCTTGCCTATGCAAAGTTTGTCCTTTCTTGGTCACACTTATGCGATCACAAAACGACGCCATCTTGGACTGACTGCTCGGAGTTCAAGTCGATGACGTCATGACTGGTGACGTTTGTTCCAGACAAAATCGATCGTTACATAATGATCATAGCCTTTATGGCAAACCCTTCTTTTTTACAAACTACTACAAAAACTAAAACTTAAAACCGAAACGAAAAATAAATTAAAGTTTAAATTCTAAAACGTACAGGCAATATAATATTGAATTCCATTTGTAACAGTTGGAAGTTTGAGCAGTTAACACGCAACAATATTCCTGTTGCCTAGCAATGCGCGTGCGAATTACATTGTTACGAAATACCATTACGTTTAAACATGTAGATAATTTATCTGAAATTCATAATTCAATTATTAAACCTATTTCATTTGATCTTATTTAATAATTAGGTTTCCATAGATTTCTGATTTTTACATCTTATAAAGCCTCCTTACAAATATCACTAAACATTATATTTATCCGAAACCTCAGAAACTGATAAATGCTTCCATTTAGAGACGTCGCGTCGCTTTTGGTTTTCGGTCTATCTATTGCTGAAATCGGAGACAATACGAAAGATCACGTTGTTCAGGCTTTCCTTATCCTTCGTTCTCTGAATGATTTTTTTTTTATATATTTATTTCAATTAAACTCCCCCACATTAAGATCCCCGTTGATCTTCTCTTATTTTCCTCCCTTTATTAAAGGCCTTTTGAGCTAGTTTTGGGTGGCCGACGTTTTGATGCTGTTCTGGTCACAGTGATTTTCTCACTGTTGTTTGTTTGCTTGTGCGTGGGTCCTCTCCCTGCAGCATAACCCAACAGCCTTTTACGCCTTCGATTTGATAGTCAATTTGGGTAACCTGACTGATGATTCCTAACAACGACGAAACAGCAATCATTCACTCTAGTTCAAGGCATGAATAAAATTCACAATCTCTGTATTTCTTTTTTTCTTTTATTTTCTTGTTCCACTAACAACTTTTCTTAAAACCATTCCCTGATTCTAATAATCAATACCTGCCTAAACTACTGTCAATTACCGCCATCCAAAACAATGACCCATTTCCTTACATTTCACTAACCCTATACTGCTCGCGGCGAGAGTTGAAACTCCCAGAATGCAACGCAGATTGTAGATTTTCCTTTCCTGGCCGTCAGCTCACATTCAAATAGAAGAGAAAATGGTGGTCGCTACTTCACATTCAACATTTCGACGAGGAAAAGTTCTCAACAGTCAAGCTAGGGAAATTATTCTTAACGTTGCTCGTCGATTTTCTCTAGCTTGACTGTTGAGAACTTTTCTTCGTCGAAATGTTGAATGTGAAGCAGCGATCGCCATCTTCTCTTTTATTTGAATATGAGCGAACGGCCAGGAATGGAAAATCTATAGTCTGCGTTGCATTCTGGGAGTTTCAACTCTAGCCGCGAGCAGTATAGTAATAAAGCAGAAGAACGAAAGAGGTTGGAACGCTTCGGAAAAGCGGCTTCTCAACACAACACACCTACATTACAAAGAAGCTAAAAGTGAAAATTACACTCAGAGTTAGAGGGTGAAGTATCCCGTAGAATCCAATGTGGATGGATGAATTGGGAGGAAAATGAGTGGAGTGTTGTGCGATAGGAATAGTAAGATGCAAGATGAAAGGGTAATTGTACAAGACGGTGGTAAGACCTGCAATGATGTCTGGTACTGAGACGTGGGCAGTCACCAAGGAAAGGAAAATGGAAGTAGCAACGAAATGAGAATGAGAATCCATCCTAAGATGGATGAGAGGACAGGCACGAGAGAGGACAGAATTAGGAATGAACACGTGAGAGGAACAATCAAGGTAGGACAGGTGAGCAGGAAAGTGGACTGAGATGGTTTGGGAATGTAGAACGAAGATTACGTAGGAAAACGAGTGAGGGTGTTGGAAGTGCCAGGAAAGAGAAACCGTGGAAGACCCAAGCTCAGATGGAGAGACAAGGTGACTGAAGATCTGAGGGAAAAAGATGGACGAGAGAGGAATGGAGAAAAAGAATAAAAGAAGGGACACCACACAGAAGTGGGAAAAGGTTTAGAAGAAGAAGAAGAGAAATAAAAAGAAAGGGACAGAAATAAGTACAATAATGTACGTATAATCTATTCATTGTTCTATTATTTTCTGGAAAAGAAAAAAAAGTTCGAATCTCTTTAAAACCCAAAGCAGATCCTTAAAATTCACATAACTTATAGTCATTTATGAAATTTTGAAATTAAGATTTATTATTGTAAAGGCTATGATTATAGCATTAAGCTCAAGGAACTGTACTGTATGGTTTTACAATACAGGTATTCATCTTCAAAATTCATAAATTTTATCTAACAAAATAGGATACACATAAATACAAAAATATTAAATAAAAATATTCTTGTTACGCTTAACATGTAATCATTATTTAATTCATGACAATCTTGAACTTAATAGTAGTTCAAGGTGTCATGAATTTTCTTACTACTAATTGAGTTAAATTTTCGATTTTCTGTGAATGTGAAAAACGACCTGTTTCTTGCTCCTCTTTCCGTTCATATTTTTTTCCATTCGTATTCTTGCTGTCCTCGTGAGACTCGACATAGATTAAAACTTAAGAGATGCCAAGGGACCAATTGGGCTGGATGACACAGGCCTAATCTTAAGGAATGGATCCGATCTTCGATGAATGATTCTGTTACATTTTAAAAAGAAAAATTAAAATCAATTTCTTTACTTACATTATAACAAATAACTACGATTTATTCTCGTTACTTTCACTCGAGTTCTAGCTTATTCAGTAGTTGGTAAGAACAGACGAACTCATTAACACAAACTCGTACATTACTATTCTTCTCCGTTTCTAAATGGCAGCTTCTGGCTGTGAGCTGCGTTTTGCATAAAACTTAAAAAATGACGGAATGACCTTTGGAGAAAGTTAAGAAGATAAGGAAAAAGAAAAAAGAGACCCTCATTTGCTCTTTTTTTCTTTTCATTTTGAGAAAGACACGAAATGAACCCCTAAAGAGCCCTCGGGAGGGGGAGGGGGCTATCGAGGGAAAGCGAGAAACGGCGTCATTTAACCCTGACGGTCTCTCATTTTGGGTGATTAAATTTTTGCAAATATCGCTCGACATCGATTTGTAACTCTCATTTTCCGCGGCATTTTTTTTCTTTTTCATTTCTTATCTCGTTAATGCTTCAAGAAGAAGAAGAGGAACTGGGAAAGAAGTTAGTTTACTGCTTGCCAAGCGCCATTAGGCACGATGCGATAAATTGTAGCAATAGTTCTGGCGGGTGACGGAATCTGAAGACAGAATGAATTTTATGGTTTGGGCGACCTCGTAAGGGAAGAGCATAAAAAGGAGAGTCAGTTTATTCGCAGAGGTTTCCAAATAAAAGGCCAACAACAAATGAAATGGTCGGGGAATTTTTGCTAGAATCCGAAATATTACCTGGTTTCATTGTTCAACTTTTCTCTCCTAAAGTCGGATATCCGGAGAATTTCCCGAAGAACACCTTTTTTTTCTGTTTCTTATTTAATGTCGTAATAGGAGTCGTTGAACAAGCACCACCCTCACGCTCATGTTTCTTTAATTAGTTTACGGGGAAGGGGTGGGGCAGTCAAGTTTGGGTGGCTTGGGAGAACAAACCAGAGACGGTCCCCAGTGCTACAAAGTAATTAAAGAAACAATGAAACGACCCACGACAAAAGGGGGGAAAGCAAAGTGTCAGGAGGTAGTCTGTAAAGACGGGAGACCCGTCGGATTGAAGCATTGTATTGTCCTCCAAATGAGAGATGGCCGGCGGAAGTTTGAACTGCGCAGCCCTTCCGGTAGCTGATCAATTATGTTTTCCTGTCACAATGGACGATGGCGTCTGTTTTCACTGAGAAAGACATGTTGATAACGCCAAATTAAAACTTCTCTCGACTATTTAGCGTTATTTCAATACCAGTTGCTAACAATTAGTATTTATATAAATAAATAAATATATATTATTTATAAATATAATGCTCTTTTGCAAAGTAACAAGCGATTACCGTAATGGCGGCGTCCTGTCATTAAATCAGACGGAAGTGCCTGACCAGACTAATCGATCATACATGCGCAGATCGCACAAAAACAGGGCGGCCATCTCTCATTTGGAGGACAATAATATCTTGATACTGAGGAGGATTTCCAACGGCCTTCCACAAGAAGTCATTATGGAATGACTTCAGACCTGTAGGGAAAGATGAAGAAACATTTCCCAGTTACCAAGGATAATTGCCGTTTGACAGTATTTATTTGTTGTCTACGAGATATTTTAAGCACTATTTCCTTTTAAATATAAAAACGAGCTTACGCCTCTTAAAATATTCGTAATGTGTAAATGATTAAATAGCACAAAAATACTACTATTTCGAAAAAAAGTTCGCGTAGTTGATGCTGACTTTCCTCAAAAGATGAGAATCACGAAAATAAAAGTCTTAGTTCAGATACATAATGCTAGGTAAACAGTTCCATTTAAGACTCTAATTTAAGTCTGAACATTTTTCTGCGTACTTAATGAAAGCCTCGTGTTCTAATACTGGATGATTGACTCGAAAAGCCAGTAGGAATGTGGTTGGAATGTACGAACGCGGTTTCAATTGCTACGAAGATTTAATAAACTGGTGTTTTCAAGAAACGAAAGAATTTCCGCCCACAGAAACGGAAAATGCAATAACATCTTGAGTCGTTAAAAGGACTGTGTCTTTCTCTTTGGGTACAGAAGGAATCCCAGTCTCCAGTATTCAACTTGCAATTTAGATGTTTTTATGTCGTTTGCAGTTGTTGGAAAAAAAAATCAAGAATTCCGATTGTTTTATCCCCAATTTCACGGAAGTTGCAGTTCAGGCCTCGTTTTACGTTGTTTCGTTTTACGCCGATTCTGCAAAAATACTAAACGAAGTAAAAAACAAAAACAAACAAACGTAATAGAAAATATACGTACGTATAAAGAAAAACTTGTAAAGATCTAAAGATCTTATAAGTACGCATGGGAATGGCACCTCCAGAAATGCCTATTATAATTCCCATGCCTACTTATATGTATATTCACCTCTGTATGAGATCTAGTGTGTTTACAGTGACTACTCCCAACTGATGATCGCCAATCAAGCGAGAAACAGTTGTTTTGGGATGTCATTTGTAAATACGATCTCAACCTTTTAATCTAAAGATCTTGTACAACATTATCTTTAAGAAAAACACATCCAAAACGTCTTTAAATAAAAATTTACCTTAATATACACAGTGTAGCCGGGAAGTTCCCCTATCCCTTGTTATGTAATATTGTTATTATTTGTTTGGACCATATTTTTTTGATGGTCTTGTTAATGGCAAAAAGTATTTATACATGTTACAAACATGGTTAATCCCACAGCTTGAAAACGCGGGTATCATGGAACGTAATTAATTAAATTAAAACTCATAAATTAACTATTTATATACGTAAATAGTTAATTTTTTGGGTGTTTTCGAGGTAATACTTGATATTCAACTAACTCAATATATTTAACTCACAAAAATATTGACGAAAATCTGAAATGATTAAAAAATTTATAAAAATACTGATTCGTGCTTAAAATATTTATTATTAGTGCAATAGTTAATTTAAAAAAAATAAAAACTGTGTTTTTTAAAATTGTTTGAGATTAAATTATTATTTTTTAAGTGATATCAAACAATCATAATAAAAAACGTTTTCATTAAAGGTTTTCTAAATATCATTCAAATTCATTTGATGCTGCTCGTTTCTAAAAACAAATTTGTTTTGAAGAATTTCTTTTATAGAAATAGATTTCAATAGAATTAACAATTTTTGAATTTTAATTTAACTAATTACAGAATATCTTGAAAATTAAAAACAAGAAAATAGAAATCCCAGATGCTTCACAAGTTCATATTTAAATTTTCACAATTTTAGGTGCATTGGAAAAATAAATATATAAAAGAAATAAAAGGTTTGCAGTCGCCTGCAGATGATTGGAGCCAGCACCTTATGATGGCGTATAACATTAACGATGCACAAGGTTTACCTCTCTAACATTGAAGAGCCAAGACCTGGGTCTAAGAAACGTGTAGTTATCTTCAAGTTGCAATTATATTTACTTAAAATAAAAATGTGTGGACATTTAATTTGTTAATTTAACTTGAAACAAAAATAAAAATGAATAAATATTCAAAACTATTGACACGACAAGATGATAAAGACAAGATTCTTCGGCGATTATTATGTTAAATAGAAGCCGCCACTTGTGCCTCATTATACAGGTAGATTGGAGGTAGATTCACGCAATCACGACTGCCATAAAACTTTCCCCATCGCAATTGTTCTTTATTGCTGTGAAGGGGATGGAACGAATGCTGAAACAAATCGATGTGACAAACGAAGAAAAAAAAATAGAGCTTACGGCCCCCGTGAGGGTGGTAGACACACCCACTGTACTGACTAATTGGCTATGAGTCTGTTATGTATTTCGATAATCAATAAAGGCTGTCGTTTCTCAGTCCTCCAAGGTGAGACTCGCCGCCATTCAGAATGATAGAAGTAGTAATGTGACAATAAAACGCACCATCTTCGTGTCTTTCATGAAACTTTGAAAAAGCTTGGTTTAAAGGTGATTTTGTTACAAAGGAAAGGATTTAAATCACAATAAAAATTTATAAAAAAAGTGCTTATTAGATGTCTTGAAATAACAACGACATCCGAACAAAATTTTTTGAGTAGATATGTTTTTTCACTTCTTGTCATTTTTAGAATTTTACAAATATCGATTCTGAAAGTTTGTTGTAATTGCGGTTTATAGCCTGTTTTATCCAATTTCAACGGTAGAATATTTAAATGTTGCAGTAACATTTCGAATAACATTTAGAAACAAAATGTACGCCGGCGAATGTATTTCTACGTTTCTAAGTGGGTCGCCATTTTGAAACAAAATGGCGCACGAAATTCATTCAAATGCTTATTAATGCCCGGTTGCACCAAAGTAGCGTTTAACTACGGTTCCCATGAACCGAGTTCTGCTTGAACCTCAAATTGAAGTTCAGCCTTGTTGCACCAAGCTAAAGCAGTCACAACTGAACTGAGGTTCTGTGATCTTGGTTCATAGCAGCGGAAGTACGTCATGCGTTCAAAGCTGATTCCTGATTGGTTACAAGATTCGTCTTTCGTTGCGGGAAATCAACCCATTGTATTTTTTTCAACAGTTGTCCTTTGTTTCAGCAGCAACAATCTCATTACGAAAATGGAGTTCAGGAATTAAAAAACTGAATTCTGCCGAGTCTCTAATTATATAGAGACGAAAAAAAAATCCTTTTAATTGATATAATTGAATCATACATACATAACACATTTTAGAATGTAAAAAAAAAAATCGATGCGGAGTATTACTAATATATGTAATCGTGGAGTTTAGCGTCCCAAATTAAATAACAATAAAAATCTACAACAGTGTAATGACACACAGTCATAAAATGTGAAATTTCACCACATTTGGATGGGTGGATGGCTATAAGTGTCCCACCCCCGACCGACAACGGGCCATCGTAAGCTCTGTTTTCGTGCCGCCGCGTTCTGGAGTCCGCTATCGCCGGCCTGCTGCCGGATCTAACGCATCAGCGTCGGCGGCACAGACTGTACCAACAGTGGCAAACTTCGGTGCGCGATGTCGGTGGGGAATGGGACACTATCCGTGCGGCCACCCACCCACCCAAGTGTGGTGAAATTAAACATTTTATGACTGTCATTTACTGTTATAGGTTTTTTATTGTTATTTAATTTGGGACACTAAACTCCACGATTACCTTAATATACTAATCGCGAAATAGTCTGCCTTTTGGATACAAATGATGCAACTCTGTTAACAACTGAAATTTCTTTTCACAGTCACTGTCCAACTAATCTTAAAAATGACAACTTTACATTTATTTAAGTTATTTCTGATAGTTGAGAGAAAACATGCTTTGGTCTCAATTCGCAAGCGAATATCAGTAATGGCCGAACGCCGAACAGCGGTTTTGAACCGAGTTCAGCGCCTTGAACGGCCGAAATCGGCAGTTCAAGTTGACGACGCTTTTGAACCGAGATTATCACAAAACGTTGTTGGCGCAATAGGTTTAAGAATGATCTCCGTTCATCTAGCAGTTTGAACTTGGTTCAGCTACTGAACTTCAATGGTGCAACCGGCCATAAGTGATTGAGATTTAGCCACACCCACGGATAAATGGTGAATATTATTTTTTATCGCTCTAAACCCGATTTACCTTACACTGAATTCCGTTAAAATTTTTAAAGAATTAATTATTAATCACAAAAAATAATAATAATGACAAACTACGTAAGGAAAACATTTTAACATAAAAATAGAATAATAATAAAAAAAATAGACGAATTACAAAGATGTAATGTGGTTCACATGCACTTGTATTTCATTTAAGGAAGTTTTAAGGTGAAACATTTTTTTAAGGAAAATTTAAGTTATGGGCAAAGTTTAAGTGATGTTTTAATACAAACTTTTAGTAGTATGAAGATGGCTGACACAGGAATTGGGGTCGATGTCAGCCATCTTGAAAAAGACAGCGCGATGGCTGACGGGAGTTTTCTAATTGAGGACTGATTTAACAGAAGAATATTGGGCAGCTAAATTTTTATGATTCGATATCGATGTAGCGAATGATAATTGTTGATGTATGGCCAATGTAGTACATTAAAGGGATTTGAACAAGCTTAATTTTAACGTAAGCTTGATGCACAGCCTAATACTAGCAGAAGTCTGAAACTATTCGGATATTTAAAAGTGTTTAGTTCTACTATCTTCTATTGCTTGGTTCAGTTTTCTGCGTTTTTATCTTATAAGGAGTCGACATACCCTGTATCTTTCAAATGTGAGTGCCCTTTTGTGAGATGAAAGTACACATGAAGTACTTCAAATATATATATATATATATATATTGGCGCCCTACAGATTTCGAGATATTCGGCGTTATTTTTGTCGATTTTCAAGTATTGCCTTATTAGCTCACTGCTATCTTAAGAAAGCAAGTGTTACCGTGGAATAACGATATGTTACTGGCCTGCAAATCCAAGGGTCCGGAGTTCGAATCCCATGCAAATCCCAGGCAATTGTTAGTGACGTAATTCTGTGTTTATTCCGATCGTCCTTCAGATGGAGGGGAAAGCGATGGAAAACACTGTAAATTTCTAAATTATCCCTTTTGGTTTCAATCGTACAGGAATAAACAAAGCAAACTCCCTAAATATTTATAAGCTTCCTTTTATACATCTCTGTCTGTAAATACTGACTGGAAGACAGAAGCGTAATATAATAAGAACATACTCACCTAATGTAGTGAAATGTAACATTTTGAAAAATAGATAATCCAACTTCGTATTTCTGGTAAACATACATTTCCGAATCTAGTTTTCCAGGAATGTTGTTTTTCTTTCTTGTTGGAATCGATTCAATGAAAATCTCCTGACATCCAACAGACAATCACCTTGTGAAGGAACTGACAATGTTTTTCTTGTTGTGTTTCCGAATGATATCTTTATAATGATGTTTCTTCAGTATTTTTTTGATTCTTCGTCTCCAATTTCAAAACAACCCTAATCTATAGAGAAAACAAAATACAATTCGAATTTTGCGGTTCACGAAACCTGTTTCTGAAGAGAAGTCTGGGTTTGTGGTTATTAAAAAGACAACACCATAAAAACATAAAACTTTTCGCGCTCGTTTGAAAGGTATTTCTATACACTGAATGTGTTAATCACATTCCAGTATTTATTATATCGAAATCGAGTTGAGGTTTGCTTGAGTTTTCATGGTTTAATTGGAAATAATATAATAAAAGTTCTTTGACTGAAGTTAAATTGGTAGTTCACCGAGGTATTGGAAATGGACAGCAAGAGTTCCAAAAAAGAAAAAGGAAAAAAGTCAAGAACTCTTAATAGCAACGTTAATAGCAATGTTTACACGTACATTTCTATACGAAAAGAAAAACAAAGGGCAATCTAAAAATGCAATATACGTTATTACGGACTTGTATTATTACGAACTGTCATAATGATACAGTAGAACCTCATTATAACGGACTAATTGGGGCTGAAGGTTGTCCGTTTTAATGAAAGTCCGGTTTATAACAAATAATTCCATATCGGTGAAATGCATCAGGGTGTACATCAATGAAAGGACAATAGTTAGCTATAAAAAGTACTTAACGACATGACTCAAAGGTTACTGAGTAAAAACTGATGAGTGTGTGCGGCAATTTGTGGAATTTCAGACAATAACGAAATTAAATGATCGATACAATTGAGAAAGCAAACGAAGGAACAACGCTACAAAGTTGCGAATCCTTCCTTGTAACGTTGTGCCTTCGTTTGCTTACTCAATTCTTTGAATCATCGGGCACGTTAAAATTTTTTTTTCATTAAATGATCGATGTTTAATCGCTTGCTTGGAAATGTAAAACTCGTCAGATAAACATATGCATCCTTTATTATTATTATATTTTTTTAAAAAACTGTCCGTTATAAGCGATGTCCGTTATAATGAGGTCCGTTATAATGAGGTTCTACTAAATTATGAAGTTATTATTACAACACTTCATTATGATGAAATGTTATGATCATGTAATGAACAGAATTAAATTAAGTTATTTTCAGAATTTTTGTAAGTCGTAATTTGAATTTATATACAAAGATGAAATCCACAGTGCAGTAATTGTTTGTTATTTGTCGGAAATGATATTCGGAAGTAGTCAAGAAATCTTTGACTACAGTTAAATATTGAGATATTGTAACAGTTTGTATGTAAATATTTTTTTTTAGAAATCATTTATTTGCATTTTTTGTAGCTATTATTTTTCTCTATTTTAAGCATTTTTAATCGTTAACCGTTATTAATTTTAAAACATTCCTTTTCTTTTTCCTAATTACTGATGTTCTGTTTATTTTTAAATTGTTTTCCGTTGAATCAGTTAATTAATTTAAATTCGTTATGTTTTTATCCAATCATTATGTATATTTTTAAGTAATCTTCCAATCAAATTTTTCAATATAAAAACTGTAAAAACCCATGCTTTTCGTTTAATAAATTAATTCAGTTCAGATCCAGAACTTGACTCATTGTTTTTCCATCTCAAAGACTCTCTCACAAACACCAGTACAATATAATACTGTATGAAATTGCATTAGGTTTTTCGCGTTTGCCAGGATGGAAGAAAAAGAAACATGTGCTCTTATTTTATAATTACTAGTGAATTAATTTAAAAATCTTGGGTGGTGTAAGTTAATTAAACTGACCGACAGACAATTGGACAAAATGAATAACCTAAACCTTCGTTAAAGCATTTCGTAAGAAATGTGAGAAAAAATAAAATTAGTAATATTACTTACATTTTCAAGATAATAACTTTGACTCTGAGGCAAAAAAATATTTCGATAATGTTACCATTTAAAAAAAAAAATGAATTCGGTAAATAAAAAGGAAAAATAGTAAAGAAGATATATATAGAGCGAACGAAAATACATATATCGTTTCAAAATGTCGACATCATTTGGCGTTATTTTTTCTTTCTTTTCTTTCTCAGCGATAAATTCCACCGCCAACAAGACAAATTGCAGACCGAGTTCTGTCATCTTGTATCACACAACGGTAAAGCACAGATTGGAAGGGAGAAAAGTGTACTTTGTCGAATCCTTCCGTCGTATTTTATCAATTTTCGGGAGTTCTGATTTCAGCTCCTTCGTCATTCAGTGACTGCTGCTGATATCAACGCTTCGGGCAATAACTGTCCAAGTAGCTCCTAGTTATTAGGATATAAATTAACTAAACAGGATTAGATTAAACTTACTAATCTAAAAACAGAATTATTCTGATTTAAACAAGCGTTAAAAGACGTGATTGTAAATGTTAGAAAACTGCTTATAATTTCTTAAACAGTTAATCCCGACTTACGAACAATTGCATATATCAGCAAAATTTTTTTAAAATATTAAAAACAAAAATAAAATAAAATAAAAATAGAAATTAATAAAACATCTTTTTTAGATAAAGAACTTGAACGAATCTAGAATGTTTATATATAAATATTTATATGTTGAAAGATACAATAATACTGCGATTTCTCTTAACTGACATACGTAATCAATATATACTGTATATAAATGTGTACCACTACAGGTCATACAGGTCCTTGGGTGCGCGGGAGGTTTAGACTTCCAGCGATCCTCGACCAACGGGACGAATTGAGGTCGCCTGCATTTAAACCCCCGTTGTAAGAAACCCGTTATCCATTTGATAGAGGGCTGTGTGAGCACCGGAGTTCGTCTAGAGGACGAAAAAACCGTGGAAAAAGTACCCGACTACGGGCGGGAATTGAACCCTGGCTCCTCCAGATTTAATATTTACAGAATATATTTGTATTTGTATTATTGTATATATAAATAAGTACGTTTCCATTACTTTTCTTACAAATTATTTCATTTCATTTCTCAGAATCACTTTTTTCTTCTTTTTACTTACTTTTACTTTCTTTTTACTTAATCTTTCTGCTGTTAAATTGTTTTCTTTATTCCATATTCATATATTCTTCTTTGTTTTTTTTTCTCTTCAACTGGGTCTTTAGGCGATCGCTTTTCTTAAACTGTTTCAAATATGTTCAACGAAAACCTGGTTCTGTTGTAATGAAAGCTATTTACAAACAAATTGCTCTCGTTATGCAAGTGAAATTCAGTTACCGTAGAAACGCGTCTCGAGAACGAGACTTGGCGAGATGCCTTTCCTGTTTCCTAAACTTCCCTTGCCGGGATCGAAAGCAGAGAGAGAGGCTGCCTAGATCTTTAAGTGCCGCAGTTAGAATTGAAGGGTGATGGACCGTTTCACCTTGTTGAAGGTGAATCAACAAAATCGAACGGTATTGACCATCGATCTAAGCCCTACTTCCTTACCTCTTCCATTTCTGAGCCCCCCGGTGGTTCTCAGTGACGTCATTCCGAACATTGATCATCTAAAACCTGAAACGCGTTTTATGTAAGCGGAACTGAGTTCGTTTTCTAAGATTATTTTTTAGGTTTTTATTTATTAAAATTCATAATATTAAATTTCCATTTTTGTTTTGTTTCCTTTCTGCCCTTACAACTTTTAGAAATAAAAAAAAAAATGTAAAGTTAAGAAAAAATAAATAAATAAATAAAACATAACTGCCATTTTTAAATCAACACATTTTAGTTATTTTTCCGAAGTTACAAATAAAAAAAAAAGAGCATCGCCTGACAAACGCTAGTAAATTAGATTCCGTATTTCGATTATGTAAAACGAAAGTGTACGAATCTCATGAAATTGGGAAACATTCAACAAATTACCAAATTGAATTTCACAATGAACACACGTGACACACGGCATGATTAGCGAACCTCACAGCATACTGATAGGCCTAATTTTGGAAGTTTCGTGAATTATAGGTATCTATTAGAAGCACGAAATTCAAATTCTGTTCGTTGACTATTCGCTTTCAGGCGTTCTCCAGCTCCTGACGACACTCAGTAAGGACAAGTTTAGTCTCTTCACAACCTAATCGCTCTTACCTATTTTCGCAGTTTGGGAATCTCCAAGATTATTTTTTGTTTTTAAAGCTCGCAAAATGATTTTTTTTAATCTACTACAAAAATTCGAATGTTATTTCAGCAAAAAAGTAGAGCAGCCAAAAAAAAAAAAAAAGCTTTAAATTGCAAACTTGATTATTTTATTCCCGTTGATTTCACTTCTATCGTAAAAGCGAAGAAGAGACATAATAATAGAGAATAAATAAATAAATTTTCCTCTTTATGAACAAAAGAACACGTAACAATGGATCGAGCTAAAACATTTCTTAAAAGTTGTTCAAGCTGAAGCATTAGATCTCAAACGTAAACTTAAATAACGGAAAAACGATAAAAATGCACAAATTCGTTTGCTTTCACGCCCTGAGCCATCATCGACGGCAATCTGGTTGAGTCCTAATAAGGACGAAACAGCTGTCCCAGATTACATATTACATACAAATAATGGATTAAGATGAAAAATAGATCTCAAGCAATAGAGCTGAAGCGTGGGTCTCATGAAATTGACGGCATTGAAACGAATTATCAAAGTGATTACAAAAATTCAGTAATAGTTGGTCCATATCTTCCGGAATATATCACGGAATGATAAACATAGAAGTTTTCTAGAATAAATATTGGATTACAAGAAATCTAAGAGCAATCCATTTTGAAAACCAAATTCTCAAAGTCGTTCCCGCCAGTTCTCCTAAATCCGACAACACCCACTAACAATTAATCTGCGGATTCTAACTATTCGCTTTCCATTCGATTAAGCTGAATCTCCGCCCGAGACCCGATTAAGCATGAAACCTAAACACTCCACTGCAAAGGAAACCAAGAAGATAAAAATGTTTTTGTTATCCTTCGGCTGTGATGTATGGAGTGGCGTACTCGTGACAGCTCGAGGCCTCAGGGTCTACGGTGTGCTTATCGGCAGCTGCGGTGTTGGGGCCTCCATCCATTCACCGGTGATGGACGACCGCAGCTCCGCTTTGCCACAAGATTTCTCCGAGAGTAAAAGCAGGGGAAAACCAATCGCAATATTTGCTGATACGTCAATGTCCCATTATCGGAAGCACTTGCTCCAAAAGCCAAGGATTTCCTAAAATCCAAGAAACGAAGGCAAACAACAACAAAAATATCCAAGTAAATCCAGCTACTGCATTTAGTAGGTCTTAGTGCTGGGCTTTAGCCTCACTGGGTCTGTACTTAGCGAACAGAAGCTAGAAATGCAGGAGATTTGGTTAAACTTCTAGAAATGTGAGAAATTCCTGAGAACAGTATTTTAATAGTCGATTTAAGATATGCTAAAATACATACATACATCTACTAAAACATAAACTTTCTTCTATAAGTTGCTATTTGATATTTTTCTGTTATTTTTTTGTCTGGGGACAAGTGACAACAATCGTAACAACAATCGCAACAATTGCGTCTTTCGCAACAATCATATTTGTAATAATAAGGAAATTAAGACAAAAATCAATTATATTTTCTTATATGTATCAGAAGACGTTGCGAAGCATTGTGATTGGTTTACTAATCGCTATCCCTACCTTGTTTTATTCCTTGTTTTCTTCCGTAATTACTGAATTTATTTACGCTCAATTAAAAGATATAATCAGGTGGGTCCGAGGAAAAGAAAACCATCAACACGATTTGATCATATCTTTGATGCTTTAATTCCCGTTCATTTCAGTTCTAATATTGAAGCACAGTAATATTAGAAGCATGAATTGGCTTTTGTTTTATTTCAGTGCGTGATGGGTGATATTCCTTTTTTTTTTTTCAGAGTAAAATCTCTTGAGGTAAGTTTGTGACATGCTGTAAAAAAAGGATAAATTCTTCCCCTAAGGCCATACCGCAACTGACACCTCAAACTTACTGCAGTTTCAGGGTCACGCTTTTAGTAATTTCGAAATGTGCCAGCCAACAAACTTCCCAAAAATTTGCATTGTTAAAGCAAAAATGAACAATACTGGTACAAAATGTTTTGTAATTTACTTACTTTCATTGATTTTTAGCGACCCCTTTGGGAGCTATTGTGATAACGACCAAAATCGGTAACTATTGCGTTTGTCCTGTCCGTCCGTCCTTGTCTGTCCACCTCTCGAACGGAAGGTCGGATCAACAAACGGACTTCACCATCGTGTTCAGAGACCCAAACACCGTAGGAATGGGGTATTTTCAGGCCCCTCCCCCCCCCCATGTTCGAGATATTTGGCATTGTTTTCATTGGATTTCCTCTATTAGCTTAAATGTTAGAAATGCAACCATCTCATTTCAGTTGTCAGCTGCAGTTTGATGCTTAAACGTCTCAGACTCACATACTGAAGGTTGTCGGTTCGAATCCATACATCTACTTTTTATTTCTTTTTAATGGTTAAATAAATCTTTCAAAATAAAGATATATTTGCTTGTTAATTTTTGTAATTTCTGGAATGCGTAGGCATGTTTGTAGGGGCGGGAGCTACGTTTGATAGCAAGTTGAAGAGATCTTGGCATTACACCCGGAAAATATCAAAACAAGACATAAATATACTGATTTAAAAGGAAAGGAATAGATTTGATTTTTTTTTTTTTTATGTTAGTCATCAGAACTCTGACTCAGGTCCTGACTCAGTCAATTCATGCACTGCAAACCTTTTATTTCTTTTAAATATATTTCTTTTTCCAATGCATCTAAAATTCTGAAAATTTAAATAGGAACTTGTGAAGCATCTGGGATTTCTATTTCTTGTTTTTAATTTTCAAACTATTCTGTAATAAACTAAATTAAAACTCAAAAACAGTCAATTTTTTGGATGTCTTCGAGGTATTACTCGGTATTTTCAACTCAAAAAAATTTTATTAAAAAAATAAAATGATAAAATATTCGTAAAATAATGATTTATATTTAAAATATTTATTATTAGTGCAATAGTTAATTTTTTTTTAAAAGTAATTTAATCTCACACAATTTTAAAAAACATAATTTTTATTTTTAAAAAAATTAACTATTGCACTAATAACAAATATTTTAAATACAAAACATTATTTTATAAATGATAATACAATAAAAAATTGTTGTTGAATTATTTTACAAATTTTTATCACTTTAGGCTTTCGTCAAGTTTTATTAAGTTGAAAATACCGAGTAATACCTCGAAAACACCCCAAAATATTGACTGTTTTAGAGTTTGAATTTCATTAATTAAAGAATATTTTGAAAATTAAAAACAAGAAAATGGAAATCCCTGATGCTTTACAAGTTCATATTTAAATTTTCAGAATTTTAGGTGCATTGGAAAAAGAAATATATAAAAGAAATAAAAGGTTTGCAGTCGCCTGCATTTGCTTGAGTCAGGACCTTAAGAGAAAGATAATATATTTTTTGTGAATTTCTAAATTCGAAGAGAGAGATATGTTGTTGCAATGTAATAAATTCAAGCCTGAACGCATTAAAACTCAAACAAAAGATCTGTAAGTGATGGATGAAAACATCTTTTCAGCAGACGGATGAGTTATAGTTCTGAGAGCTTTGTGACAGCTTGGATCAGAACTCATTTGGCCATTTGCAGTAACTGCAGTAGCTTTGCGAACCCCTACCTCTGGAAAAGCGATTTCAAAAGATAAAAAAAACACATTTCTCCACTGATAGAAGAACACGTTGCATTTGTGTTGGCAGAAGGTGACTGTGCGTCTCAGGCATACGAATAATAATTCCCTTTGGAGTCTGATGCGAAGCGCTGTTACTAAATGACTTTGAAGCTACGAGAGCAGTTGCCAACAGACGACAGAAGCAAGGACACGTCTTCAGGAGACTATCTGCCAGATACAGGAAGTTTAAAGAAAAACTTAAAGAAACATTTAAAATGAAACATTTGGAAACGCTGGATCTTGTTTTGTAAAAACTGAAGAAAATATGGCAGGCTTATGTTGATGCAGAGACTTGGATAAGAGCTGTTAGACTAAAGCTTTTGGGAGGATAAAACTTAACGTAAGAGATTAGGGAAATGAAGATTAAGAAGTTTTCTAGAACACTTTATGTTAATTTAATTCTTAATTAGATTTAGATTTTTAATATTAGCCAGAGATCTTGTTACTTTGAAAGAGATTTTTGGAGCAGAAATAAATATTCTAAATTTACATCAACACAATAAATGAATGTGGATAATAATACAGTGCTATGAAAAAGAAAAATTAAATAAAAACCCTCCAGTTGAAGAGTTCGAATAAGTATGAAATAGCTAAAACACAGGATTTGGATAAATTATGAAAATATAATACATGGTAGAACAATGTTATCAACAAATTGTTTGATTACGGTATATAAAAATATAATTATTATTTTATTTATATTTAATTATCATAATTATCTTTTTACTTATATTTTTGTTATTGTTGTTTACTTTAAATACACTGTCGAATTTGGCTAATTCGAAGTTGAAGGGACCATAGAAAAAAAATCGAATTATCCAAAATTTCGAATTAAAAACGTATGATTGCGTTATGTAGGAATGTCAAGGGACCGCGCGAAAAATTCGAATTATTCACGATTTCGAATTAAAAAATTTCGAATTAACCAAGTTCGACGATATAGACATTAATTAACTTATTTTTATTTAACTAGTATAATTAAGTTAAAGTGCCCTACAAAGGCAGTGTCCGTCATTCACTTATTAAGAACACGATTCCGTACTACAAGTACATACCACAAAGCGTATTAGAGTCAACCTCATATAAACTGTACCGGGACCGCCCCATTCACACAGACAAAACTGTACATCACAACAGACCTGACATCACACTTGTTGATAAGGTCAACAAACAGATCTATCTTGATATTGCAGTGTCTATCAGCAAGAACATGCAGAAAACTCATGCAGACAAGATCAGTAAATACACCGATCTAGCACACAAGCTCCAGAAGCATTGGAGGCAGGATCGAGTACGTGTTGTACCAATCATCCTGTCTGCCACTGGTCTGGTGCCTCACACATTACACCCCAGCCTCAGCACACTAGGACTTCATAAAAACACTTATGCACAACTCGAGAAGGCTATAGTACTCAACATAACACGCATAGTTAGGAAATTAATGGGCACAACCACACATCCCTAATCATTTTTGCACACTTCTTGACTCTTGGCAATATATGCTTTGGTCCTTGACACGCCATGTTGTCTTTGCTGGGCAAACCCAAGGTTTGAATCTTTTACATAATAATAATAATAATAAATCCCTGAAATAAAGGTTTTATTTTCTTACTTGTAATTTAATTAATTTATAAATTAATAATTTATAATTAATTTATTTAAACATTTAATGTAATTTTTAGTTAATTTTTTTCGTATTTAATTAAATTATTTAAAATCTACTTTTGATTAAAACAATCAAAAACCTAACGAATTTAACAGAAATTAATATTAAAGACTTTTTTAACAATTGATTTTCGATCTCAGAATTGGCACGCACAATTTCAGCCAATTACGATCATGCGGAGCAAATTAGAGAAGGAACAACTATGTTTGTTAAATAGAAATAGGTTAACGTATCGTAAGGCGCTCAGTGGATACACGAACTCTTCGAAAATAAATTCTTTCTTCCTGTAAATTTATCAGAAAAGACTGGCGAAAAAAATTTATATCTTATTTACTCTTAACTTGAGACAATTTACAAATAAACTTATCTTTTTTTATCTTTTGAGGCACAAACAGGACAAATAAATGTATTTCCGCAAATTCATTCACGAAAAAATATAAACTTCCGCGTGAACTACGTTGACCGATAAATTGCAGTCGTCAAAAAAAAAAAAAAAAATTACGCACTGGATGTTTACCCACATTCCCGCATCAAGCGCTGTCGTCAGTCCAACTTTTAATTGTCGGTTACTGCTTCGTAATTGTTAGTTATTTTAAATTTAGAAACGTCAAACGGATTTTTTTTATTGGAATAACGTCAGAATGAGGGTTTTTCTCTTTAATTCATTTTGCTTCGAAGTGCCAAATTCTTATTCAACAGCAACTTTTTCATTGAACCTTTGCCATTAGCAGCTGCACGCACTCCACGGTCACGTGATTTCACCCAACTGCCATTTCTTTTTTTGTCTCTTTCGCGCCCTTTTCTACAAATCGGAAATATCCTTCAACTACGTCACAAAGAAACTTTTATAAGATTGCATTTTTTTTTCTTTAAAAAATGTCTTTATGACTGGAATAATTGAAGTGAAGTAAATAAATTAGAATAAATGGATTAAAAATTTAATAATTTAATTACATTACATATTCAATTTGAAAATATTAATTAAAACTAAATTATAACTCGTAAAAAATTACTTTTACAATTATATTTCTTCAATATCTTAAAAATTTAATTAAAACAGCTTTTAAAATTAAATTTACGTAAATTGCAATTTTCTTCTTTGTTTTGCAATAATTCTTCATAATTATTTCAAGAAACAGCTGTTAATGTTTAAAAAAACGTATTTTGTGCCCGTTTTATCCAAAAATTGAAAATTTTTACTTTTATTTGGTTTATTATCGAGTAAAATAACGAAAATAGCTAAATAAAAATATTCGCCCAACGTGGGGCTCGAACCCACGACCCCGAGATTAAGAGTCTCGTGCTCTACCGACTGAGCTAGCCGGGCTACATACTCATCGAAGAATTATTTTGCTTATATCTCAAATCCTCTGTCTGTAGCTATGTGAATTCAGTAACATATAATTTTGTTTTTCAAGTTTTAAGCAATAACTAATTAAATATTATAATATATCAAACTTTAATTAAAAAAAAAAAACTTCTATTTAGAATTTCCTTTAATTTTATTTTAAAAAATAAAGAATAGACAAATGTATTTCTATACTGCATTACATAAAATTATACAGTAAACAAAAACAAATGTATGTAGTTGTATTTTAATACAACTACGTATAATGTATTATTTTTTTATAAAAATACAACTACGTATAATGTATTATTTTTTTATAATACATTGTATATAGATTTGTCTATTTAAAAAAAAAAAAACCAAACAACTTCTTAAGAAATTATAATTAAAGTAAATATTAAATTTAATAAAATAATTACAAAAAAAAATTGTACACTGAATAAATAGAATCTATTGCAATGTATTTTATATTAAAAATAAAGCGTAAATATATTGGAATAGATTTTATTTAAATATGCTTATGTAATTTTATGAAAACTATATAAATTTAATATGTTTATGTATTATAAACACAACATTACAAAAACTACATAAATGTTATAGTTATAGAAACGTTAATTTATAACAATTTTTAAAATAAAATCTATATTAAAAATAAAACATGATTTTATGTTAAAAATTATTATAAATTAACGTTTATATGTCTCTAACATTTATGTTGTTTGTATAATGTTGTGTTTATAATTCATAAACATTATTAATAAATTTATATACTTTAAATATAATTATATAAGCATATTTTTTTCCTTCAAATAAATTTTTTGGTTACTAATAAACACTTGGACCTCCAGGCCAGAGCACAAATGGGATTTTTCTACCCGATCTATATTTACTTATCAAAAATGTTAGTCTTTCTGCAATTCTAATGTAATGCATTATAAATGATTTAATTTAGATGTTTTTGAGATCTGCAAGCGTTTCCTGTTCCTTCTCTTCGCTCCCGTTATGAATGTCCTTGTACCGATGGCTGTCCTTGGGTTTTACATAGTAATCGACTACGAAAATAAGTTATTGTTGCTAAATAAATTCTATACAGTAGTAAAAATCAGATGAAATTGTTTGGATATCTTATATTTAGCGCACTATTTGGGGACTATTTTGATATCGACCAAATATGGTAGGTATTGCGTTTGTCCTGTCCGTCCGTCCGTGTCTGTCCTCCCCTAACAACTCCCGAACGTAAGATTGGATTGACAAATTGACTTTAAAATCGTTTCAAAGGCCCAAACACCGTAGGAATGGGGTGTTTTTTTTCAGGGGCCCCCTTCCCCATGGTCGAGATATTTGGCATTGTTTTCATTGGATTTCGCTATTAGCTTAAATATTAGAAATGCAACCATCTTATTTCATTTGTCAGCTATAGCTTGATGGCTAAGATCTCGGACTCATATGCTGGAGGTTATCGGTTCGAATCCGTATATCTATTGTTTGCTTATTTATGTAACGGTTTTTTTTTAAATTTTATCTTACGTTAATGTACTTCCGTTTTTTGATTATTATTTTTAAATTTGTTTATTATTACGGGTCGCCCTTAGCATAAAATTATATTCACTTGTTTTTTATTTAATCTGAAGTTTTGAATTTTCTCTTATTGCAAAAAATAAATAAATGTTTAACTGTAGTGAAAAATATATCATTATATTAATTATTCTGATAAACTATTTATGCAATTATTTATCAAATATCATTATATGTTTTTTTTCATATAAATTGTTTATCAATATAAGTTAATTCAATTTTGATATTAAATAGCAATATATATTACTAGACTTTAACGAATACGTAATGAATTTATTTTAATAAGCATTAATCAAACATTAATCAAATATAATCCTTTGAATATAATTCTATATAAATATGTAAATTAAGTAATATAACATTTTCGAAGTTAGCAGCTTTAGAAAAGAAAAAGAAAATCTTAAACTTGAAGATTTGTTTAACTTCTTGTGGGGGGGGGGGTACTTTGTTTTTCTTTATCTTGGCCATCTTCATTTTGGCTTCATTACCCAACCAAAGTGCAACGTGATTGGTTGAACTTGAAGGGCTTGTTTGGATAGACCTAATTGAAAAGCAAATTTATTTAGTTTTCCACGGAGGCCCTGGCATTTGCCGAATCTTTATTTTAATCTAAGCCAAACCCTGAATATTTGAAGATATCGATTTAAGCCAGAGCTTAAGAGGCTTCAAATGAATAAAACAAAAACCCCATGAGAAAGCAAAGAATTCAAATAAAGCTCCAAAACAAAAACAACAAAGTATCTAATAAACGGCAGTATTTGAATAACACATCAGGCAAATGTTGGAAGAAAAAAAAAGAAAAATTCTACCAATAACGAAACAGTTGGAGCCAAAGTTCCAAAGATTTTATGTTAGAGCTGATTCTAAAATCTAAAAGCTTACTGTAAAAGAAATATATTTACTTGTGGGGAGAGATTAACGTGCAAAAAATTGAAACACGAACAAGGGATAAAGAAAACGGACATTTCATTCGCGCCTTCGTCAAACGGGAATCTGGAACAGCTGTTTCGTCCTCATCGGCCAAGTTTACCCTTATTGACGATCAACTCGAAGGCGCGAAAGGGAGAGGGAACGATCCCAGTAATCTTTCACGACTTCGAGTTGAGCGTCGATATGGGTAAATCTGGCTGACGAGTTTTTAAGAAGGACGAAACAGCTGTCCCAGATTCCCGTTTGACGACAACTCAAGACGTGAATGAAATGTACGTTTTCTTTATCCCTTTTTCATACTTATGTATATATCTAACAGATCTAATTGTATATTTAATATTTATTCATTTTGTTACTCAATAGAAAAATTTACTATTTTATTATTTCTTTTTTTTTATTTACAGTTATTTAACAAACCCTTCTTCTTTATTTAGATAACCTAATTATAGAATAATTCACGTGCTTTGTTTATTAATCATCTAATAACAGTATTAAGATCTTGCAAAGAAAGCCTTTTTTTTTTAAGTCCTCGACTTAGGTAATTCGTTTTATTTAATTTTTAAATACGATTAAAAAAAAAATGTAAATTAGAGAAGAATTAAAAATAGTACAAATATATATATAACTCGGTCGTTTCCGTAAGGTGTCCCTTCCGTTCTTCCCTTACTAATGATAACATAATTATGATAATTTGATAGTAAAGCAATTAGGATAGTTCAATTATGATGAACGTTTGATAATACAATAGCTTATGTTAATATAATTGCGTAATACTAATATATTTATATATTTTTATCATATAATTACCTTGTTATCAAAGTAATTAAATTGTCATTAAAGTATAGTTTAGAATTAGTAGAAAGGGAACTTGATAGGAATACTAATAAATTAACAATAATTTAACAGATATTTTTATCTCTTTCAGATTACTATTACTAATTAGTAGTTAAGTTAACCTTTTACGCCAGAAGATAGAGTTAATGTAGTATTTTAATAAGTAATATCTTGTTAAAAGTTTATATAGTTTATATAGTATAGTATACAAATAATCTTATTTCTATTTGTTGAGGCTTCTGGAAAAATATTGGCATCAGCCATTTTGAAACAAAATGGCACCCAGATACAATAACAATTAACAATGGTATGTCTCACCTCTAATAACACAAAGTGATGTAAATGTTTGTAATGCTTGTTATGATAAGATGCAATAATGTATGATTGATGCCGTTAACAATTTAAATCAAAACAAACATTAAGAACTGAATATGTGATATACAATAATACGTTCAAAGGAACAAAACATGAAAACATGTAAAGTATGATAGGCTATACAAGGAAACACAACAGATTCAGGGTTATCATCGAGAAGATACACATTCCAAAATATGGCGATAATTGATATTGCAAAATAATTGAATTCATGATGGATACAGATTTGGTTATCGAAGACTGATTTTATATCTAAGATAGATGAAGCATTTAAAATGTCGTAAGAATTGCGATTAAGATTGTACAAGTATTTAATCCGGAAGTGATACGTATATCTGGATTAATGTAAGTAAAATCTACAAGTGAGCTATTTTTTTTAATTGGAAACGGAAGTTCATCCAGCGCCATTTCGGAGTAGGTGGGTTGAATCAACATCACAAAGAATATAGAACGAGAAGTAATAATAGTTATTTAAAGAAAGTTAAATTAATTAATTTAACACAAGGAAGGGAAAAATACTATTATATGTTAATAAGAAATAATAGTAAATTAAAATATAAGTGAAATAAAAAAAATAAAAAATAAATCGATGTACTGATACTGAATGATAGCAAACTTGAATTATAGTAGAAAATATAGATTCACTAAAGGATTCATCTGTTAACTGTGATAAATATTAAATATTCATCAAGAAGAAATAAGTGAATAATTATTATCTATATATAGAACTGATAAGTGAAATATAGACTTTGAATTGAGAACTTTAACCTACAATTTATTTATTAATGATGAATTTGTTTGTGAATGAAATATGCAAAGAGTGAATCAGTCAGAAATCTGCGTTAGTAAATAAATGAAGGTTTATTTTCTGACTGTTTTTTTCTGTAATGGTCACTTGAATTGATAAATTAAATAAATAAATAAAAATTTAACTACGCTCTGAAACCAACAACTAAATTCAAGTGGGTCAAAGAAAAAAATAAATAAATTCCCACAATTCTAATTCCAAATAGCATTTCTAATACGTATATAATCCATCATCCAAAGGAAAATATATATATAATAGTCAAATACAGACATATACCAGTATTTTAATATATTTTCTTCAGATAGACAACAATTAAAATATAAGTCTATGTATTTTTTTTTCTTTTTCTGTAAATGGAATAGAGTGAAAAACCTAGAATCTTCTAGTATACGTTCAATTCTCGATGCTATTGTGATAGCGACCAAAATCGGTAGCTATTGCGTTTGTCCTGTCCGTCCGTCCGTGTCTGTCCACCCTTAACAACTCCCGAACGGAAGGTCGGGTCGACAAACGAACTTCACCATCGTGCGAATGTTGTGTTTCCTTGTATTTCATATAGATATAGCTTGTTGGTTAAGATTTCGGACTCATATACTGAAAGTTATCGGTTCAAACGCGTATATTTACTTTTTTTTCCTCATTATCTTTTTTTCTCAATGTCCGCATGGGTTTTTCTTTCTTATTTTCCTAACTTGTTTTTATTTTTCCTTATCTTATTGCACTTCCTTTTTTTTATTAATCTTTTAATTTTTTTTTTATTATTGTGGGTCGCCCTTAAATTTATACTTTAACACAAAATTACATTCACTTGTTTTTCCTGTCAGTTTGTTTCTTGTTACCTGTCTCTTGTTCACCTGCAATAGAAGGCATCTCTCTCTGATCACATCCGAGTGTCAGTTATAGCAGATGACAGCTGAACGTGGAAGCATCGATCGTCAGGTGCTCTTCCACATAGAAGGAAATGACGCAGTTCAAACCACATTTCTCAGTGTTGTAATATTTAACAGCAGAAGTCAACGGAATACATTTGGTTAATGTGCGATGACATCCAAGTGACAACGGACTTCTGTCTTTCGCACAGCCTCTGACTGCAGACGAAACAGTCCGTAGAATTATTTAAAATCAAAAAAAATCCAGAGGAGAGAAAACTTATACATGGATTTAACTATCTTAAATGATTTACTCGTAATTCTTCAAAATGAAATCCTTTTTGTGTATTTTGATTTACGTTTTTTTAATTTAATACATGCACGTTAAAATTTATTTTTATTAAATTTCCCGTTTTTTGGGTTGTTTCTTTCCCAAATAAAATTCCTTTGAGTCTGGCGGTGGGTCAGGAAAAGGGATTAAAAACTCCTTATTTGACAATTTTTTTTTTATTGTTGTATTTTGGGAACCACTTTCGGGATCATTAATCTTCGCAAGCGCTCTGAGCTCATCATCGGAGGTAAATCAGGCTGAGGACACCTAAGAAGGCAGAAACAGCCGTCCCAGGATTCCCGTCGGTGATAGCTAAGGGTGCAATTCTTTATTACTATAATGATTTATGTTTTTTAATTCAATACACGCACGTAAAGTTTTGTTTTATAACAAAAAAAAAAAAAACTGTTGTTAATAAAGCAGATAATATTTTAAAGTTAATTGCGTAATGTTTTTTTAATTTATCAATTTGTTTATCAATTTAATCCTCGTTTCTTATATTTTGATTTTATTTTATTAATTCAATTAAAAATTATAATTTTAATTGTCCCAAAAATCAACTTAAATTAAAAATCAGAATCATTAAATGAATTTTGATAGAATGAAATGTCTCGCGCCAATTAAAAAGTAATAAACATATTCCAGGAGATAATTAATTAATCCTATTAGTTTGTTTTCTTTTATATATTATCCTTTGAAAGTTAAAAATAAAATAATAAAGTTTCAAAATTAAGTTTAAATTTCAGATTGATAAAAAATACAAATTAAAAATATTTTATTTTATATTAGGTATTTTATTTTTAATTAATTTTCGTTTAAACATTTAATAGTTTGCAGATTGAATTATTATTTACAATTAATACTATTACGAAAGTCTGCCAATGTGTACACCAAAATAGGAGCATCACGATTTTATCTCGCCGCCATTCGTTTAATTTTTTGAATTAAAGATTTAATACAAAGATTAATAATTTTAAAGTTGTTGTGACACATTACAGAAAATGGAAGAGGACCAACTATTACGTTCAATTTATTTTGTTTGAACCGCTGCTGTTTTCAAAGTTTCTTACTAATTGTAATGGAAGGATGTTGAAATTAGTTTAGGCCTCGTCCGAAAGGCCTTTTCATATTTGAAAAGTTCCCCCATTTGAAAGACATGGCTCCAGTGAATTTATCGCGAGACCTTTTCAGTCAATTGGAAGTTAATAGGATTAATTGGATTGTTGGATGATTGGAAATTAATTAGTTTACACTTAAATCCATAATTGCCTCATTGTTGTGAATGACAGGCGCGCGCTGCGAAAATGTAAGACAAATTTTGATGACTCAGTTATCGGCTTTATTAAATAAAGTGATTTTGCAGTAATGTTATTAAGGTTAATATCCAGGAAAACGAGATTTGTCCAGGACAGGAAAGGAAAATTTCCCTTTTACTTTAGGACATAAATTTAACTTTCAACTTTTTATCCGTATTCATACAAAATAACAGTAATAAAACTAAATAATTTATCTCAAATGGTTATAAATACAAAACACATTTATATATATTCGACATAATATATTCAGAAGTACTCTTTATGTAATTCCATGAATCTGCAAATACAAAGATTGTTCTGAATCTTAGAAAGAATTCGTAAAATGGTCAAGTTACCGAATTTTAAAGTCTCAAAATTTTATTAGAAATATTGATCAAATTACTAATCTAATGGTAAATATCAAATTATAAAAATAATTTGCTATTGATCTCTGATATTTTATTAAATATTTTTTAGAGATAAAAAAAATCAGGTTAATAAAAATCAAATAATAAGAAAGACGTACTATTGTTGAAGCCAGACAATTACATTGAGCTGGCGAAACCGGTTGGTTAAATATTTTAATTGTATATAGCTTTTTAAAAAATGTGTTGATGTTAATATTAATCTTTTAGTAAGAAAGACTCGTGAAAGAGAAAGTTTAATAAATATCAATAAATAAAGAAACAGTTGAAATCCTTTAATGTGTTTCTCAAAAAAAAAAAAAAAAACCTTAAAAATTTTTGGGCATCCACACTACTGTAAAAAATATAAATGTAAAATGTAAATCATAGCATTTGGGGTCTACAGAAAAAACGGATATTATTAACAAAGCGTTACGGTTTACATCTTTTTTTTTGTTGATATATTTTTTTTAAAATAGGATGCACGGCTAAAATATTTTTAAGATTAAAAATTTAAAAATAAATAAAAAAATAAATATAAAACTTTTGTTCTTTTTTAGTTTATTTAGAAAGGGATTTTGCATAACCGAAATGATGTAGTTTTTTTGGCATTCATATGAGTTTAACATAAGATATTTTTATAATCATTTATTTAGAAACTTATCAATAGTTATAAAAATGAAAGGTGAGATGCACTGTTAACATGAAGGACATAATCTCTATCTTTGTTTATTGTGGGGAGGCGAGAAAAACTAACTTGTTTTTGTTTTTAAGGGGGTGGGGGGGAAATAAAAATAAAAAGTTTTTAGCAATAAACTGTTCGCTAATTTTTCATCAATGAAACTGGCTGAATTTTTTTCAAAGATTATATACCATAAATATATAAACAAATCAAGAATAAATAAATAAATAA
Source organism: Thereuonema tuberculata (assembly GCA_023159025.1). NCBI lineage: Eukaryota > Metazoa > Arthropoda > Chilopoda > Scutigeromorpha > Scutigeridae > Thereuonema > Thereuonema tuberculata. Next base: position 34,550,071 of record JAFIDM010000006.1, on the reverse strand, counting down.
ATAAATAAATAAATAAATAAATAATGCTTTTGTGTTTATTCTCAATTTTTTTCATTTTATTGATCTGTCATTTTCAACGCGTGATCGTAATAACTGTTATGAAGAAATTCCCTTCAAAATTTATTCGCTGTTGAAGAACTTTTGCAGAACTTTCTGGATTAAATAAAAAAAGGTTCCATGATCTCTCGATCTAATAATTGCAATTGGAGCTCGCCATTCGAACGCTCAGCTATTTCCCCCTTCATAATAATAAGACCCCGAGGACGGAGAACGACATGCCAGGAGATCTCGAGTGATGACAGTGGAACTCTATCGCTGCGTTCTAACACGCCCACGCGCCTTCATATCAGCCGACAAGGCTCCATCCACCACGATGTCACCTCACATTCCGACCAAAGTTATGTGACAGAGAGATCATGACTGCGTTCCCGCCGGAATCCCAGTGACCTACTACAGCTAAGAACAGGAAACTCCCCCGCCAAAGGAGAAGCAGGTTGGAGAATCCAATTGCTCGTGTCCTACTGAGAGAAAAAGAACATCTCTTATCGTACTTAGGCAAAAGAACATAAAACCTACTTCTTACAAAATTTCTTTCTTTTTTCTTTTCTTTCTTTCTTTCTATTTTTTTTAAGTTGTGAAAACGACAACAATTATAAGTTCTTTAAAGGACAACGGGCACAATGTATGGGGATTTGCCTTACCCTATATAGTGATAAGATATACAGTAGAACCTCCTTTTAACGGACTAATAGGGGATGAAGGTTGTCCGTTTTAATGAAAGTCCGGTTTATAACAAATAATTCTTGTAGGGGTGTAATGCAGCAGGGTGTACATCAATGAAAGTACAATAGTTAGCTATAAAAAGTGTTTATTATATATCAAATAAAAAACAGCCTTCAACATAATAGGTTGAATTGAAAAAGATGTGTACGTATACATTGCATTAATCTTTAGAACAAGAAGGTCCTGGTTCATGTTGATTGCTTACATTCATTGGTTTGAAAAAATAATTTATTTTCTGCTGGGTTTGTTCGATCGATGTTTAATCGCTTGCTTGGAAATGTAAAACTCGTCAGATAAAAATTAGCATCCTTTATTATTATTACAATTTTTTTTTTAAACTGTCCGTTATAAGCGACGTCCGTTGTAATAGGGTCCGTTATAATGAGGTTCTACTGTATATCTATAGAAAGATCTACTTACATAGAACATATGTTATTATTATTACGACTCGTCTCAATTATTAGTCCGTTCGGAGTTATACAAGTCTAGATGTGACTATCTAGTTGACATCGTAATTCTCGAATTTATTATTTAATTAACTTTTAATAATTATTAGTCTATACGTAATTATTAATTAATGTTATCATTTATTTCAAGTAAATAATAATTACTTACATGTAATAAATGAAAATAATATTTACTTTTACTGAAAATAATTATTAAATGATAATTAATTAATACATCCGGGAAGTAAGATGTCAACGAGATAAGTCACATCAACGGTCTCGGTGCTCGGCTTCCCTGCAACCCACACTCACCACATGACATAACATAAGTCATATCTAGAATTATATAACTCCGAACGGACTAATAATTGAGACAAGTCATAATAATAAAAAATGTTCCATTGATGGAGATCTTTCTTTACGTATATATCTTATCTCTATACAGTGGTGGGGCAGATCTGTTCATTCTCCTTTACATATTTGCATTCCATTTGCAATATTTACGGAACACAAAACTGTACAAATTTTTTATTCCATGGAAAGAAAAAAAAGGAATTAAATCCGTAGAGTATACTCTTGAATTGTGTAGATAGGATTGGCTTAAACCACGCGCTAAGATTTAATTTTGAACACATTGTTTACAGCAATGAGATTGGCTCAAACCACGCGCAAAGATTTAATATTGAACACATTGTTTACAACAATGACATATTAACAGAAACAGGATAGGGATCCATTGTTTAGATTTCAGCATTGGGAATTTTATGTGCGCAGATTTCTCGACAAAACCCATATGGAAGAGATTTCAAATATATCTGAGGAAGCGCGTAATGTAAACACGTGAAACCGGTCGATTTTAAATGTTGGCTTTTTAATTTATAAAAAAAAAATAAATAAATAAGGAAATCAACAATTTTTTGCTGTAGTAATGATAAAAAACAAACAAACGGAATATACTAAGTGTCCGTGTACAGTCAAAAATACAATGATAACAAGATATAATTGGAGTGTACTCTTCGGAATACATGCATGGTAAGATTCCAAAAATAAAATTGTATCACAAATAGTTCTTGCAGTGTTAACAGCGTTTTACGGAAACTGTTCTATTGATAGTATTCGATCCTACGGATCCAATTTCTATGATAATGAAGAGGGTGCTAAATTTAGTAGCGTTAAACAATTACAAAATTTCAGGACGTGTTATTTTTAAGTTATCACGAATTGGAATGAAATGCCAACGTATTACAAGATGTATTTAAATCAAACAGTTACAGCAATGCTACCGTAAGGTTGTAAACATGAATACATATGGGTTCTAATGCTTTCCATTATAAAATCTAAGAGCAGGTTAAGGTCATTCAGAGATAACGTAATCCATTATAAAAAAAATACATATTTTTTTTCATTGGTATATTATTTGAAGTTTATTTATCTTGATCTAGAAGGGGTAAATATAGCGTCGTTTCTTGTATTGAAGCTCATCTTTATTTCTGGGAATTTTGCCACTGATATCGTAAGTCCTTCAACTGAAGGAAAGGATTTGCGCCAACGGTTCGTAGCCAAAGTCAACAACATTGACATTCTTAAGCCGGATGTTGACAATGGACTAAGTTATCAGACTCCTTCCGCCAGTGAATTGCTGCTGACAATCATTTTCTTCTAAGTCTTAGTCCGTCAAAAGCTTCAAAAGTGTTACCGATAACTTTTTCATCACAGATATACAGACACTGAAACTCATAACGATTCTTCGACACAAGCTAAGTTTTAAAACGAAAAAACTGTTGTTGGTAAGTCAACTTTCGGATAATGAAACTTTTTCTACAGACATGAGATTACCTAACTTAAAAAAAATGATATAAGCCCTAAGTTAAAGGCGCTTGGTTTTTATTTATAGGGCCTTGGAGCTCATTTAAGCAGTGTTTCTCATTTCTGGCTCGCGAACACCGAAGGGTTGGCGATAAAAATTTTTACGGCTTTCTTTTAATTCCGTATTACGATTTCCAATTTTGGTTAGATTTTCTTACTCGTTACTCGTTTTTTTTTTTTTAATTTTTTTTATTAATTACTGAGGAGTCGCAGTAAGAATGTATTTCGGAAAGGGTTCGCTAGTCTAAAAACATTACGAACCGCTGATATATAGAAGCAATTGTAGATTCTCGAATTCATCGCCAATAAGATTCTCTCCAGATATAGTCTCCAAGTCACTAGCTGCGCTTTACACAAGACGATTTGTGATTTACTGAAGAAGTTGTGCATCTTGTCAAACAGATCAAAAAGTAGGGCTAAAATATAACTCAGTAAGATAAAACAAACCAACATTTTTCTCCTTAAACAAAAAATGTTTACGTCATTCTCAAATCATTAACTTTTCAATAATACTTTATCGCTGGAATCAGTGTGGAGTCTGCAAAGATTAAACAAACAATAAAAAAAACAACTCAACAAAAAATGAAATTGGTGAGAAAATTCATTGTGCCAGCGTTTCGATGCCTCAATGAATTTTTTTAGGGGACAAAAAGACAAAAAAAAAAGCGCATGTAAAAGTTAATAATAACATTTATATTTTTACAAAGTGACATCCTACAGTTCAGTTCATGAAAGAAGAGCTTTTGATGACGTAATTTCCTTATAGATTGATGTTTCCAGGACGTAACAGCGCCATCTATTGCTAAAATCCGTAACTGAATCTTATAAACATTACGAAAACATTCTGGTTTTTGTATTTTCTACAGTTATGAATACATAATACTAACTCAAATTGAAATAATTACAAACGTTCCACACTATTCCCCTTGCTTGGCTAGGCACAGTTTGTCCTTTCTTGGTCACGCTTATGCGATCACAAAACGACGCCATCTTGGACTGACTGCTCGGAGTTCAAGTTGATGACGTCATGACTGGTGACGTTTGTCCCAAACAAAATCGATCGCTACGTAATGACCATATATGACAAACCCTTTTTTTTTTTACAACTACCACAGAACAGCTGTTTCACGCTAATACGGCGATCATCAGCTAGGAGCAGTCACCAATAAACAGCCAGGTCTCGATAATAAGGATGTCACTTTATGAACACTTGGTCTCACCCATTGATAAATACTTATTTAGTAGTGAAGTGAATGTGGTGGGTGTACTCTACTACCCTTGAGCTAAAGTGGTTGTTATCCAAATGTAACTCTGGTTATTTATTATAGAATGTTTTCTCTCGTCTCATTTCGCTTGCATAATAATTTATATCAAAGTGTGATGACATTCCCTTTCTGTTTTACCAGCAGACGAGACACCTCCTACAAATGTCCCGTGGAGACACAATACACCGTGACAAAATGAATCGTGTTTCTGCAGAGGCTCTGCTAAACCTCGAGCAGCAGCAAATCTCTGGGATTCCCTGCGTGGAAATTCAAGGCCTGCATCGCAGTTTGTATCTGCCTTGTTGGTCTCCAGTTGCCAAAACTGCAACGCTACTGCAGTGTTCTTTTGCCAACGAAACTTTGAAGTACCAGTTTTACAGACAAAAGTGAAAAAGTTCTGAACTGAAGTCTCACCGCCCCTTCCCAAATAAATATGTACTGTTTTTGAAAAAGGAAAACAAAGTAGATAAGTCTTATATTATTACTACAGTAACCAACGTTGACATTTAAAATTAACAGGCTGAGAAGTAGGCAACGGGCCAAGCGAAAATTCAAGGAGGGTAATGGAGATATAAATTAGAACGCAAAAAAATATAAACTCATCTACTATCTCTATCTGATATTTTGATTGCTCTTATGAAAGCGTTGTATTTTCGTTGTTTTAGTTCTTGTCTAATAGCTTCAATAGAATCCTGTGTCTGTCCAATGTTTAATCTCCTCAATGTAATCATATCGAAGCTTCATTTTTCATTCAGTTCCTGTTCCATTAATCTGCTTTTTCAAAAACGTGGTAATTTTTCAAAAGTTTAACTAGAAATTTTAACTTTCCTTATCAGCATTCTTTAACAATTACCATTTCTCTTTTAAAATAAAAACAAGGAGTTTCAAAGAACTTATTTTCCTTAAAAAATATTTTTTCTTTCTTTCTTTTTTTTTTTTTAAATAGTGAAATAACAAAAACGAAATATATATTTATACTTCAATTCTAATATCTACTAAATGTAAAAACATTTACCAGTTTCTGGAAAAAAATGAATTAAATCTTCATTTTTTTATTCAAATTGCCAAAATTCGATTAATTTTAATCGTATTAAACCACGTGGAAAGAATTAAGAATTTTATATTCATTGTTTGAAACAATGCGAAATTAACAAAAATCCGTTGTTTAGATTCCATGGGATTTTCAAGGGATTCTATGGGAATTTTTGTCGTCTTCTCGCGCTCATTTCTTGACCCATTTGGACAAGATTTCAAATATAAAAGTTACCTGACGAAGTGTGCAATGTGAACACGTGAAACCGGTCGAAATGTGGACTTTTTAAGTTGTGTGTGGGGTGACTCATTTTAACCTTTTAAAATCTTCTACACACGTTAAATTGCACATCAAATCTACTGCATATAAAAGTTATCCGTTGTCTGTAGTCTTAAATAAGTGCACTACATTTCTAGAAGATTTATACATTGATTCAACAGTTATTATGACAGACTGAGTGAACTTATAAAACACCTCAGTTTCCTAGAAAGTTATACTTAAAGGATATTTTGTTTATAATTTTAAGTTTTCTAAAATACTCTTAACTAAACAATAACATCATGTAAATTATTAATTTAACGTGTGACTAAACATGCCTAAAATTGATTTAATGTGTACCTAAATGTGCCTAAAATTGATTTACCGTATGGCTAAAAGTGCCGAAAATTGATTTAACGTATGCCTAAACGTGCCTAAAACTGATTTAACGTGTGCATAAAACCGATTTAACGTGTGCTTAAATATGCATAAAAACTGATTTAACGTGTGCCTAAACATGCCTATAACTGATTTAACGTGTTTGTCAGACTTATTTTAAACCAATATAACGAATTATATTAAAACCAATATAAGAAGCGAATTAAAACATTTCTTAGTGCTCCAGTTCGATGTATTTCAATTCTGCTTTTTTTTTTTTTAGATCTTTATAATTCTTGCCTTTGACAGCGTACTCTCAAACAGTATTAAGTTAGAAATCTCAAAGAGTATTAAGTTAGTTCTCATATTTTCCGCAAGTTCATATTTTTGTTGAGATCACCGAAGCACAAAATGTTTTAGAAGTTTACAAGTTTTCCATTCAACTTGAAATGTAATTAACTCTGTGCACAAGCAAAAATACATTTCACCTTCAGCAAATTCACTGAATAACTTAATTCGTACTTTCCTGTATAATAAAATCGCCGCCTCCGCAATGGAAAACGCACGTCTCAGATAACGCCATCGTTATCAAAGCCTTGCAGGTATATTTTCACCTGTTCTGCCACGAATAACTTCAAAGTAATTAAATATTCCTTGTTGAATATTTAAAAGCAGATCTAAAAGAAATAAAAAAGTTTTTCTCTATTTTTTTTAATCTCCCTAACCAAGACCGAAAGGCAATTTTAAATTGAGGAAAGAAAAATTTAAAAAGTAATATTATAAGGAACATGTTTCAACATGTAAAAATGTAAAAGAAACATGTAAAATAAAAGTACTGTAAAATTTAGATTTTCTAATTGCCTGAGTATTCGAAATCTTGAACATTTTTCTTGTCTTTTTGCACGCGGATCACGTTAGAACGGCGGGGCGAATTTCCACAAAATTTGGCACTTCTTATTTATAAAGGTTTAACTTACAATCATAAATAAAACTTATTTATTTGGTTTCTATGCATACCTCAAAAAACTACCCCGAAATCCCATCGCTAAAATGTTTACACTCATTTCTTTAAGAATTGATTTTAAATTTTAAAATTTTAAAACTTGGCGTAGATATTTTTGGATAAGAACTGATCTAAGTTTGACAAGTTTTTCCTAAGTCAGTCCACATCGAGAAATTAGCTAGAGAAGATATGAAGAACTCCCATAGAGAAACGAAGTAACGTCAATTAACAATGGATCTTAATTCGTTTAACAATACTTCTGCGCGTGCTTGTAATTAAAGTTAATCGAAATTAAAAAATTAAAATAAGTAAATACAGACGTAATTAGTTTTTTTTCCTCAGAAAATGGATGAATTCTGCTGTTTTTTTATTCGATATATGTATATGTAGTTAGTTGAGAAAATATTTCTCTAAACAAACCTAAGTAAAACAAAGATTTTTCTATATTTTTTTTCCCCCCATTGAAAGTAAACTTAGAATTCTCAGTAATCTTATATCGGAATCAATTAATTCTAATTTACGTCGTTACCATGACAACAAAAAAGTTAATGAAATTTTCTCTATTAAGCATGTTTCTAAAAAAATTGACTGAATTCAATCAAATGACATCAAGGAAATTAGTAGAATCACGCAAAATGTCATTGTTTTCATCCAAATTAAATTTTATTCAACTGAAAACTGAATTGAAAGCTTTTTACTTTGATCATTGATGAAAAGAAACTGAAAAAAATATCTTTTTAAATAAGGTTTCTTAAGATTAATTGGATGAAAAGTACATTTTTGTGTTCTGTGATGTGATTTTACATAACACAGATGTATTTTTAACTTAGGAAACTTTTCAAAGTTTTTTATTATTTCGAAATTTTCATATGTTTTTTAACATTAACTGTCCCGGCGGTCCAGTGTTACAGCAGTGGGTGGCGGGCTGAAGGAATCGGGTTCAGTTCTGGGCTGAAATTGGATTTTCCCCCTTATGTTTCATCTCTAGACAGGTCCTGGTTTCTTTCCTGGCAGAGCGTCCTGCTGACCACCCAACTTCAATGTAATCCCTGGACCTCAACAAAATTGAAATCTATCTATACCGAATTGTAGACGCTGAGAATGAATGCGATACCCTCGACACGAATGGGGCAGAATGAGGGTTCAGAAATGCTAAATGAACTCAATGAGGGCATCGCTTGACGTTTTACTTGACCCGTTACTGAGTTAGAACGGCTTAAATAAAAGAGTTTTAATCAATAATTGTAACACATTTACTAATGCCTACATTTGAAAAATTGCCAATTATAGGAGTCACTTGTGATTATCGGGAATTGACTCAACTTATTAGAAAACTATTACCATCTTCATGTCCCAGATTTCTAACATTCGATTTTATCCCTGCTAATGTTCTACACTATCTCCTAACGTTCTTAACGAAATCTAGAACTTTTAATTAAATATATTTTACGATATGTGATTCTGGAATTATTTATAATTTATGAATATTTTTTTTTTAAATATATTGAAGAAGGAATGTCAAGTAATAATAATACTCTTTAAAAGTTCTTAATAATTGAACTTTGTTACGTAAAACTCTGAAATGATACTTTTATAACAAAATTGCATCTATCCATTCATTATTAATTCTTCTTTGATAGAGATTTCGATGGATTCAAGAAGCCTCGTGCGCCGTTAAATGGTTCAGAGGAAGCCATTAAACCAAAGAACGGACATAATCAAAACACGCTAATGATAGGCTTGAACTGACCTTCGCTACTTGAACGTTAGCCCTTCCGGGGAAGTTTATTCGAGAGGGGGCGTTAATTAAAGATCCCAGATGGTGGAATGATCATCTAAGTACCCATTAATTAACAATGGTATTGGACACCTGAGATTCGACTGCGTGGAAAAACTCGACAGCTGTAGATAAGGGAAGAGGCGTAAAAAGGTCTCTATAAATCGTACACAGAAACGGCTTTGGGTGGTGCTGTAGGAAGAAATGGTCTGGTATTCAAGTGATATTCAATCTTTTTTTTTTTTTAAGTTGGATCCCACAAAAGAAACAATAATAATAATAAAAAAATACATTGTAATCAATGTAGCTTTAAATACTTGATCTGCAGAATTTACAAATAACCCAAAATAAAGTAAGAGAAGTAAGAAGAAAAATAAAATAATAAAATTTCTCTTGTCTCAATAGGTTGTTTTTCAAAAAAAAAATAGTACTTAAATTAATTTACAACTGATGAAAAATGAGAAAACCCTCCTATTTGCAGTGGCAACTATTTCCCCCCACTTTGCCTTCTCTCGTCTCTTTATAGGTACGTGTACCCCAGATTGAGATACCACTGCTCTATAGTATTCTGTAATAAAGTGGTCGTAAATCAATGTATTTCATTTCCAGATGTTATTGTTTTATAGGAACTGAAAGCAAAATGACACAACGAATAATGGCAATTTATCCTTAGGTAACAAAAGATTTATAAGTTTGCTTGTATGTAATTCTACTTTCAAGTTTACTTCTTTACTTGTTAACAAAAAGTTTACTAAGTTCACGAACAAAAAGTTGATAAAGATGAATTGAAATAAATTCGCTACCCAATTCTTCAAGGACGAAATATTATAACAGTTTGTATATAAATATTTTTAGAAATAATTTATTTATCTGTATTTTTTGTAGAAATTATTTATTTGTATTTATCTGTAATTTATCGTTAACCGTTATTTATTCCGGTGCATTTTCTAGTTGCTGATGTTCTGTTTATTTTTAAATTCTTTTCCGTTGAAACAGTTCATTAATTTAAGTTCGTTATGTTTTGATCCAATCATTATGTATATTTTTAATTACTTAGCCAATTAAATCAAGCTTTGTAAATACTATAAAAATCCATGTTTTTCATTTAATAAATTAATTCAGTTCAATTTCAGAACTTGATTCGTTGTCTTTAGATCTCAAAAGACTCTCCCCAAACACCAGTACAATATTCCATTAAACCGGAAGTTATAAAGATGTGTTTTTATTATTATTATTATTATTTTTTCAAACTTCATTAATTAAATATTTTCAAGAAACATTCTGTTTAATAAAAATATTTTAAAATAAACTTTGATTTAAAAAATACAAAATGAATTATTTTTCTGTGAATAGACACACATTTTGAATGTTATTTGTAAACTTTTGAAAGTTTAATCAAATTTCTCAAAGAGTTCTTATTATATTAGTTTTATTAAAATCAAAATTGATTAATATTTGTTGTCATTCAGTGGGAAATTATTTAGCAATACTTGCTCTCTCAGTTGCTATTTGGAGTAATATTTTATTTAATACTTTTATTATATTGATATAAAGTATTTACTATTAAGAAAAAAAATTGCTAAAGAACTTATAGCATACTTTTCTTAAAATATTATTTCTTATAATTTCTTTCTTTATTTTATAATTTTTTTTTAATAATAAAAACGACAAAAAGCCTATAGTTTTATTCCAATTCTAATATCTATATAAAGAGTATCAATTTTTCTACTTCCGAAAAAAAATAATGAAATCCACATTATTTATTTAAATTTGCTAATCAGATTAATTTTAATGGTATTAAACCACGCGGAATGATTAAGAACAGAATCTGTATTATTAAAAAAAAAAATGTGCGCGCGCGCGCGCGCGCGTACGTTTGTCCAATAATGGAATTTCTCAACAATTCGCATGCGCGTTGCTAGGCAATAGGAGTATTGTTGCATGGTCAACTCAACTGCGCAAACTTCCGACTCTTACAAATGGATTTCAATATTATATTGCATGTTTTGTTTAGAATTTAAACTTTAATTTAGTGTTATAGAAAAGAAGAGACGAATGCAGAAGTTTTCCAATCTCTGCATTCGATTCTTCTTCTTTCATTTTATTGTCTATATAATTTATTTTTGGCTTTTCGCATTTTTATCTTTTTAGTGCTTTAAATAAACTAAAAAAAAGTATTTTCTTCTAATTTGGTTTTGATGTATGTACTGAAGTTCGGTAGTGGCCGCCGAACGCCAAGACCTTCAATCTTACTTTAATTTGGGTCCCTTACTCGTTGCTTGTTTCTGTCTTTTTCTTGGATTTTTAGTCATTGATCCTTTTGTTTTGTATTAACAAGATTTTTGAAATATTAATGAATTACCGTATATGCTCCAATAGAGGCCCCCGGCGTTTATTTGCAAAACTAGCCTCGGCTCCCGGCGCTTAATAGAGACCGGCTGCTATTAGAGGCCGGCCATTATTAACAAAAACCTTCAGAACGCAATATTTTTACACATAAATACCGGCTAATATTACAAACAGCTACTTTATTTGAATTTCGCATGCTACATAAGATAAATGGCAATGTCTTTCTGTACCTTTCGCTGCTATATTCGTCGTATGAATCCTCAATGACGGGCGGCCCCCTCACCGGAAGTTTCTTTCGCGTATTCCACTGCGCGAATCTTAAAAGCAATGTCAAATGACCGTTTCGGCGGCATTATTTGTAAGGCAACGTACAGTAAGGTATTACGCACGACTATAAAGTTACGGACGCTTACACTAGTACCGGCAGGCAAATATCAAAGACCCGGCTACTATTAGAGACCGGCTACTATTTGGCCGTGTCCCCTCTGCAGCCCGGTGCTTATTAGAGACCGGCGACAATAAGAGACTCGGCGTTTATTGGAGCATATACGGTAATCTTTTTAATTTTGTCTCCTTGCTTTTCGGTGTGTAAGAGCAATGCCTAGGAGAGTTGCTAACTATACTGCAACCCACTGGTAAAGTCTTTGATGGCCAATGGGGGAAGGAAAGAGTGCTTTTATAGAACTTTTATTTTTGAATATTGTCTGTTTGTATATTTTTATTTATTTTGTCAATGTGATCCGAAGCCTGCTTTGTAGGCAGTGGTCGCTCTGTCTTTATTGTTAGACTAAAGTTTACTTAATGTAATTTGTGTTTTTGAATAAATTAAATGTTGTTTTCCGTCTCGTATGCGAGGCTTCGGGAGCGAAGCGTCTAGAATTCTATTAAGATCCATTGTTTAAATTCCAGTGCTTTTCGATGGGAAATTTTTTTCGTCTTCTGCTACTAGTTTCTCGACAAAGAATCACTTGAAAACGACTTCAAAAATAAAAGATCGTTTCTAGTCCTAGAATGTACAAACTAAATTTCTAGAAGATCATCCAGCGGTTATAAAGTTATTAGCGGAACACCCACACACACACACATACACACAACACGGATACAAACACACACTAATGCCCGAGTGCACCAAACTAGAATTAACTTTGATGGCAGCATTGTGGACGTAGCTAAAATTAGTGGGGGGGGGATGCCTTTGTTTTAAAATTTTAGCCTTTGTTTTAAAATTGTGTAAAAGGAAACAAACATATATAAAAAGAAATTTATCAAGTTTATAAATAAATTTTCTTTTTATACATGTTTGTTTCTTTTCACACAATTTTAAAACACAGGCTAAAATTTTAAAACAAAGGCACCCACCCCCCCACTAATTTTAGGTACGTCCACAATGCAGCCATCAAAGT
>JAFIDM010000006.1:34505552-34537410 GCA_023159025.1 Thereuonema tuberculata | reverse complement strand
CCCCCCCCACTAATTTTAGGTACGTCCACAATGCAGCCATCAAAGTTAATTCTAGTTTGGTGCACTCGGGCATAAGTGATTTAATAAAGATCATGTTCCTATTGGAATGTGCACTTTCTAATGAAGAATATTGTGTCAGCACCATTAAGAAAGCCGTACACCTGCTTATAATTATGGAATACAATTTAATAACACGACTAGTTTCGCCAATCTCGAGAGAGGGCATTTACAAGTCTTGTAAATGCCCTCTCTCGAAAAATATTGAAAAAAAAAACAATTGAAAGCGACATAACGCATACCATTTAGGTTGCGGCGTGCGTTTAATCTGTAACTAATTTAGAATAGAAAGAGTCATTTACAAATACAGGCTTTTATATTTACAATATTTAATCAAAAATCTGTCTTTCGTTTCGGGCACTCATACACTAAATCAAATTTACAAAAAAATCCTTGAAATTTACGATGTAACTTACCAATATTATTAATGGAATAAATCAAAGACAATCTTCCCGCCTTATTTACTTTATTTCACTTATAAATAAATAAAAAAAAACTTAACATACGACATGTTTACCTTTCACATTTAGAAATTAATTTAGAAATCTTAAATTTATTAAATGTCTTCTAAAAAAAGGTATAAGAGCAAGAAACTTTTCTTCTGACGTCATATTTCTTAAACCTTAATTTTACAGCTAATTATGTCGTAAATCTAACATTATTTGATGGCCAAAAGAAAACATGTCAGTCTCCACTTTCTCTTTGTATTGAAAATTTCTTCGTAAAGAAATTTTATAAAGAAATTTGCACGTGAAGCAGAATAAAAATTCGATGTCATTATAAGTGCAACAATGATTCGTAATAAAATAATGAATTTTAACAATTAATTTCGACATCAACAATGCATTCCAATTATTTTAATTTGTCGCGTGTTTTAATTTGATTATTTAGCGGCTGAAATTTGCGACAAGTGAAAATAAGATTTGATTATATTCGGAAGTTATTGTGATTACGATGTTTTACTCGAAAAAAAAACCAACAACATTATTATTAGGCAAGTATGCTTTAAGTCCTTGCAGAAACTTTTTGTTTTTAGCTTCTTTTTTTTTTTTAATTATTCAGCTTTCTCTTTAGCTATATCGAAAAGTTGGCAGAGGATTCGGATGACACATATTCTGTCTCATGTTTAATTTAATTTCAAGGAGAAGTCCCAACAACTTCTGAACTGCTAGAACCATCTTCTTAAAACTTACTATGCACATTCGTGGACTATAGATGATCTGACTTTTATATCTGAAATTTTTTCCAAACGGGTTGTTGTCGAGAAATTAGCGCAAGAAGAAAAATTCCCGCGGAAAACCATTGGAATCTAAACAGTGAATTTCTATCCTATTTCTATTAATATCCTGTAACTATTAATATCTCATTGTCTTAAACAAGGAATATTAAATCCTTAATTCACTGCACGTGGTTTCACACGATTAAAATTAACTATCACAATTTAAGCAAAAAAAAATGATGATTTTTATTAACAACAAAATTCATTGAGGCCGCTCTCGCTGGCACATGGATTTTCTCACTGGTTTTTTTTTTCATTGTGTAATTTTATTATCAACGCACATTAATATCATCTATGAAAATGATGATTTAGTTCAGTTTTTTCTATAACTTCTATCTTGTATTTATAAACACGTCTTCTACATTTCGAACTTCTTCCACATTGTTGACTGCTTTGAAGTTTGAAACATTTCCAACCTAGACAAGTTCTCGCGCAAAGATTTAATTTCCTACACGGGAAAACTTCTGATTATTTTATCGCGTCGAAATAAACCTGTAAGGGTCAAGTTTACAAGAACTGCAGCTCCTGAGTCAGCTCGTGCACGAGTTAATTAATAGTCCTGGACGAAGATTTATTCCACGGTAGATATAACCGTGATTTATGAATCCGCCATGTCTATTTCGCTGACTGTTTTAATTTGGGTCCCGCTGCGGAGGTCAATTGAACCTGACTTTGGTCAAGAATATTCATAACTGCGTGATGTTATCGGGCGAACTATTAAATAACCCGATCGGCGTAAAACTCCCCTCGTACGCCCAAGTGGTTCAATGAATAATTTAAAACGTTATTTCCGCACGAGCTCTCGTTTCGTCATTATCTTCGTAATTGAAAAAGGAGGTAAAAATATTCGCCGTTCTGTTTGCTTTCCTTATCAGCTCCAGAATGGGTTCCAAGAGAAGAAAGGTAAATGAAGGAATGGAAATAAACATTCCAACGGAGATGAAGACATTCAGATCCAATATTACATTTTTTCTTCTTCTACTTCGTCTTTTTTTTTTTTTTACTTTATTACTTTTCCACATTCCGGAGAAAAATAGGAACCTTTCGAAAGACGGATTTTAAAATTCAGGAATAATCAAAATTTGGCACAATTTCAGCAGTGGCTGAGAAGTGCTAATAGAGGGCGTGTGTTCGGATGACGTCAACCGATTTACGCACTGTCGTTCGGATATTCGACATCAAGCGTCGAAAGAGCAGGTTGATTCCGTCAACCAAGATGGCGACATACAAACGGGGTGTATTCATATTGTAGTTGTAGTGATACTCAAGAGAGGGCGCTTTTCTCGATTCGCTGTGTGGGACTACAGTTCAGTTAATGAAAGAAGAGCTTTTGATGACGTAATTTCCTTATAGAGTGATGTTTCCAGGATGTATCAGCGCCATCTATTGCTAAAATCCGTAACTGAATCTTAGAAACATTACGAAAATATTTTGTTTTTTGTATTTTCTACAGTTACGAATACATAATACTAACTCAAATTGAAATAATTTAAAATGTTCCATGCTATTCCCCTTGCTTGGCTGTGCAAAGTTTGTCATTAATTGGTCACGCTTATGCGATCACAAAACGACGCCATCTTGGACTGACTGCTCGGAGTTCAAGTTGATGATATCATGACTGGTGATGTTTGTTCCAGACAAAATCGATCGCTACGTAATAACCATAAATGGCAAACCCTTTTTTTCTTAAACTACTGTAGATTCTCTGCGTAATTGCCTATTTTCGTCCAATAAATATTTTTTTCATAGCGTGATGCTTCATCAATAATTCATCGTTCTTCTTGCCTTTCGAAATTTTATTGAAACTGAAATTAAACCAAAACACACAATCCAACGACAGCGGTCGACCAGTTTGAGCGTCACCTGGAGCGTTCGGATACTCTGGTTCAGGTTGTATCACTTTCGCAAATCAACCGTCTACAGTCAATCATAAACTGTAGATGACGTATCCGAACATTCCCAGAGTAGAACCCATAGGTATACGATCCACCAACTCTCCTGCTACTGATGATGGAAACCTAGATGGTCAAATAAGAACCAAGCTTCTTCCTGAGTTAGGTGGACAAACGTCGGACTGGGCCTCTGATCTCCACATTCTCCCACAACGCTGATCGCAGGAGCCTTTACATCCTTGTGCGGTTAACACTAGGTTGAGGATAATGGCGTGATGATTGAACCATTAACCTATTTAACTGCTTCTCACCTTGTTTGTCGTGTCTTATTTCGCCAAAAAGATACGTTATAAAAAGAAAAAGAAAATTAAAGCATTAAAAAAATTTTAAAAACCACGCTCTCTCTAATATATTAAAATATATTTAAAGTATTTTTACGTATGTGAATTTAAGTAATTTAGATTAAAATATATAAGAATTATGTATATGTAATTCAGAAGTAATTGTGCATATATTATGAATGTATTAACGTGCAACTGTAATAAATATAAAGTGACCATTTTCACAAAACATTAGAAACAGATTTAATAATAAAATAAAAATTAAAACAAGTTACAAGTTTCGAAAACCTATGACGGTTTTCTTCATCGGACTACAAATATATAAGATATTTATATATCTTATATATATAAAAAAAAAACTATATATTTCTATTCCGATTAAGAAAAAAAGCTAGAGGTTTTCGAAACATATAACTTATTTTATTTTTTATTTTAAATTAGTAAATCTGTTTGGAATGTTTTCTGCAAATGGTCACTTCGTATTTAGCTGTATATATATATATATATATATATATATATATATATATATATATATATATATATATATATACCGGTATACATATTTATGCCACAGCCTAAAGGTAGTAATGGCGCTCGGAAGGACGTGTTGCCATATATTAATGTATGTCATCAGACGTGAGCAAGTATGCAAAATTGATGATTGACCTATGGGAAGTGACTTAAAAACTGATTAACAAGATTTGACCCAGAAACCAGACAGTGAGAGTTAATAAAACCATGGCCGCGCGGTTGGCGTTGTCGCTATTACATCGGCCTCTCAACTCTGAGTACCGGGTTCGGTTCTCATGTGGTTTCGTGATGGACGATCCGCGCTGGGCAGGTTTTCTCGGGGTTCTCCCGTTTCCCCTGCACTTCTCCCACCATACTTTCTCAGTCTTTCTCTCCATCTGTCCTTATTTCCGTGGGATAGTAGAATAGACCTCCGGTCGCAGTGCTTGGCTTCTCTGCCACCACCATTAACTACATACATACATACATACATATATACATACATACATACATGCATATTTAATAAAACCATGGTAAAAACCAAAACAAAAACAAAACTGTATTTGTAAAAAAGTGGTTTTTCTCTTCTGTTTATAATTTTACAAACAGAAAGACGAAAATAAAGGAACAAACAAAGACAAAGATTATCGTAGGAGAACTGGAACAGGACAAATGCATTAAGATTAATTAAGATTAATGCTGTTTTGGTAGTTTTTGTTTATCATTTCTAAATCCCAGTGCATTCCTGCTATTACTGATAGCAGAAACTATTAAATATCCGAACAATCTTCTTTGCTAAATTCACATTTACGGATTTATATGAAAAAATATAAATAAAGCAGTATAATATTTACATAGTTATTTACTGAATAGAGAAAATAAATAAATAATGATTAATTTTAACAAAAACGACTTGAATCGTCGCAATAGTTTTGTAAAATGAAGCGGACAGTATTTTTAAAACAAAACAAACAAAATCGATAATGTAATAAAAATTAAAATAGCAATTGTACTTTTTCTATTTCGAGTGATAATTCACGATCAAAATAACCTTTGATATTTGATACAAAGTTATTCTCGAATGTAGAGAGATTTATGACTTTATATAAGTAATCATAATCATTTATATAAGTAAGTTATTTTCCTTAAATGTTCTTCATTCATTCCGTAATTCTGTAAATTTTCTTCATATATACGTTGTCCGGCCATTTTATTAGGTGTGTATCTACCTAGTAGCGTGTTGGGCCTCCTTTAGCCCTCAAAACAGCCTGAATTCGTCGAGGCATGGATTCCACAAGATGCTGAAACCGTTGTTGAGGTATTGTGTACCATGCAGACATGAGTGTGTCACGCAGTTCCTGAAGATTTGATGGAGGTGTAGGCCTGGAGCGAACAGCCCGTTCCAGCTCATCCCACAAATTTTCAATCGGGCTGAGATCCGGGGACTGAGCGGGCCACTGCAGCAAAGAAAAGTCATTGTCATGTTCCTCAAACCATCCCATAGTGATGCAGGCTTTGTGCAACGGCGCATTATCCTGCTGGAAGTAGCCATCTGCATGAGGATAAACTGTTAACATCTACGGTTGCCCTTGGTCAGCTACGATGTTTACGTACGCTCTAGCATCCCCAACGTGCCTCCAGAGGTATCAATGGACCAAACGTGTGCCAGGAAGACATCCCCCACACCTTGACACTGCTCCCACCGGCTGGAAGAGTTGTGATGAGACACAGCATTTGTGCAGGGGTGTATCTAATAAAGTGCCCGGACAGTGTATATTATTTCCACTTTTTCACTGTTTTCCTATCTTCAAACACCCTTATCCTGACGTTGTTTTTACAGCTTTTGCCACAAACTTTGTACAGGGCATTGGTGTAACTATAAATAAATAACAACAAAGGCAACATCTATTCACAGGTTTTAGGAAGCTTAGAAATGAGACGTGACCTCAAAGTTGTGACGTGGATAACTTCCGTAAATTTTGGGCTTTTCAGCTAAAACTGACCTTGACTTCGGATGACTGAATATCAAGCTTTATTGTTAAAATATTATTAACAAATACTATTCACAAATCTCAAGGTAGATGCGCGACAGATATTTTCTGGATCTTTCCTTTCTGTTAGTGTAAAGTCGAGTTTCATTTGTGTGGTATTTTCCATCCTTACAAAAACCCAAGAAAGCTCCCTCCTTTCGCACCTTAATCAAGCGGCAACAGACGTGTTTACAGCCAAAATAGTAATTTCATTAATCCTGTCAATAAGTGAAACAATTTAATCTGTTTCAGCTGCAACGAAAATCTCCTTGGATTAACAACTCCCGTTTTAATCCCCCCCAAAAAAGGAAATCTGGAACCATAAGCCTTATTCAAAACAACTCGAATCGAAATTAGATTGTATTTTAAAGGAAAAGAACTATTTCACCTATTTAATATTTGTTATCATAAATATTTTTATATATTTGTTAATTTTAAATGGTCATCATAGGAGCAGGTCCATACCTTCAAGTGTCTTAAGTTATCATCTTTCCTACACCGAAGAAAAAGATATTGAATATAAAATTACTAAACGATAATGGGTGAGACCAAATTATTTACAAGTGACATTTTGGAACAGGTGTTTCACGCTCTTTGGTGATCATCAGCCAGGAGCAGTCACCAGGAAACAACGAGGTCTCCGTAATGAGGGTAATAAGAATGATCGTCGGAAGTGCAGTGGTGCCTCAAAGAAAAAAATGAACAATAAAAAACTCACTAATAAAAAATTAGTGAGAAAGTCCAAGTGCCAGCAGTGCGCCGGCATCAACGAATAAGTCTTTACTACGAATGTCTTTTGTGGTCTTCATGCTTGAATTCAAACAGAATTTCTTATAAAAGGTGTACATTTTTGTACGTGCAAATTAAACAATTAAAAATTCCAAGAAAAACACACTAAAATTTAAAATACAAAGAAAGTGGCATCACGTGACTAGTTTCAGAAGCCTTGCGGTGCCCTTCCTCAAACGTTACTAGGAGAGATTCGTTTGCTTAAAAGGAGAAAGCAATGGATGAAAATCGACTCTACCTAGTTCACGCAGGCGAATCTCTCCATGTTCTCCAGTAACGTTTGAAGAAGTGCACCGCAAGGCTTCTGAAACCAGTCACGTACTGCCACTTTCTTTAGATTTTAAATTTAGCGTGTTTTTCTTTGACATTTTAATAGAATTTTTTTAAGTCAGCAGAACGGAACAAATATATTCATTCTATCTTATACTCTAACATAACTTTCTTTAGGTGAAAAAAAGTCTAAAAGTCAAGGCAAGAACTTTCTTCTTACTTATTTCATTATTCTGCCTCTGAAGAATCAGTTCTGATTTCAGCTAAAAAAAAAAGGGGGGGGGGGCTTCAAGTATTAAATATCCGCTAAACTACTTAATTGGGAAGTTTTTAAGCGTTTTACTGAACTCCCATTTCTTAATGAGATCTGTGGAATCGAAAATGAAAACACAAAAGATATAATCGATTCCGGGCTGGTGTACAGACGCCTACACCGTTTCTGCATTAAAATAAGTTATAATTCAATTAGGAAATTAAAGAAGAAAGCTTCCGACACAGACAGTGTCTCCTGTAGCTAATTAACCAGGCACTCAACGAACCCAAAGATAATCAGGAAACAACAAGATTTTATGAACCAGATGAAAACTTATCAGGAAATGGAACAAAAAAAAAAAAGGAAGCTTTTTCTTAATCGCGTTCCCTTACTTCACAACCCTCTCAGAATCAAAAATTAACTCCGAGGGTTCTTTCGCATCAAAACTTAAGAAAAAAAGTCCAATTCCCTGTAACTTATTAAAATAAGAACGACACAGAAAACATAATCAGTTTAATAGACACTAACTTAATACAACGCTGTCAGATGCAATTATACTTTAGTTGTTTAATCTGACACTACTAAAGTCGTACTAAACAAGAATGCTTTTAAATTTGTCAAGAAAGATTGTCACTTATCGACTAAAGTAAAAAACAACAATAATTTTTAAGTTCTTGTTATGATGCACAATACAATATTATTTGTTGTAACTTATTCTTCAATCTAATGACAGGTATATGTTATTGTAATATGTTGCGCTTGTAAAAAAGTAACGAATTATTTCGAAACAAGACTTCTTTTGTAAGAGTTATAGCAGGCGCACACGATGCAGCTTTTGCTGTACAACTCGTTGCAATTAGTTGCACAAATGAAGGTTGGAAACGACAGTTAGGGGCGCACACGATGCAATATACTTCGCGCCGTGAACAACATCAATCCCATATTCAATGCGAACACCGCTTTCGATGAAAAATTTAAAAAATCGAGGTTTTTCAAACATCCTGATACATTCTGCCGCATTAAATTAAAAATAAACAACTATCATTGGCGTAGCAATCACAAAGCTTGACAAGAAATGAAATACCGACTTTATGTTCGCTAAGTCATGCAGAGTTATCATAAGGATAACATTTCTGTGTCGGAGCTTATTGTGCAAAAAGCCTAAAATTTTTGTAAAATTGCACGTTTAAGAATTTTACTCAGGCATATCTTATTTGAAATTGCATGTCTTATTTATTTTAAACTAGCTGTAGCCGGCATGCGTTGCAATGCCACTCAAAGAAAGAAAGTGTTTATGTTTTAATTCTGCTTATTGAAGTGCTTTTGGATACACAATATTTTTTTGTTTTTCCGTCTGATGCATACACGAATAAATCAGAAGGTTTTCCGACGTGTGAGTAGGCCACATACAGCTGTCCATGTGTGAAGCATGGATTTTCCAAATTTAGCCCACACCCTTGTAGCGATTGTCCCTGTGCTTTGAGAATGGTCATTGCAAATGCGAGTCGTACCGGAAACTGCAAACTTGAAACCGGAAATACACTCATTTGTTGCAACGACTCGCGCACCAGATATTGTAAAATGGTTCTACTAATTCAGAACCCTTCGCACAACAACTCACCAAAGTTTCATCGCAATCTGATGAATGGTATAGGAATGCATACGGGACAAACAAACAAAGAAACATTCATTTTTATATATTAAGATAAAATTTCTTGTAAAACCTTTATCACATCAGAGAAAGGACATGAATTACGCAATGCCTTCAAGAGTCTGCAAGGAATGCAACCTGAAGGAAAGTTGTGCTGACAAGTGTATCCCTGCAGCAAAATACCACAAATACACAGAAATGATGAAAGGTCACATCAAAAGCGTAAGCGGTTTAAAACTGAGGAACTGAAGCTTAAAAATTCATTAGGAGTTGACATGGAACCAACACTAGTGACATTTTAATCTTTCTATATGATAGGTCTGTCAGGGGGTTTATTTTTCTAGTTTTAAATAATAAATCACTGTAAAGGACTTTTTCTTTTTTTACTTTCTTTTTAGCAAGTAATCAAAAAGTATTAAAACTAAGTTTCTATTTGTAAAGATTATAAAGTAACAGGCTTTTGTTTTTGATCAAATGCCAATTACTCTATTGATTAAAATGTCAAATATAAATTAAGTTCAATTAATATTAATTCGAAGTTGTAATGTTTTAATGGCTTACAACTTGTTAACAATGACTTTGGGGGATTCTTATCTGCTGTATTACTACAACAATGATTTTTATTTAGAATTATTCATTGTTACTTTGTGACCAAAAAAAAAAGCACTGTCTGCTTTTTAGCAAAGTCTATGTGAAGCGGATAGTGGCTACACCAAACATTAATTGTATAACACAATGCTTATCTTACATCGGAAGCGCAGTGGTGCCGTCAAGGAATAAATTACACAATGAAAAAAAACTCACCAATGAAAAAACGAGTGAGAAAATCCATGTGCCACAAAGAGCGGCCTCAATGATTTTTTTTTTAAAGTATTAGACTTCAAACTGCGCATTTGAAATCTTACGGCACACCAAGCTTTTTCCGTTGCTTTTACGACGTATACCAGAAACAACTCAGCAAGATATGTATTAATAGCAGATGTCTCTTTTCAACATTTAAAATATCCTGCAATATTGGGGGAAAATTTTTAAAAAAACTTCAATATGAATTAATATTTTATCAATCTTCAGTGTTAGAACGATACAGAATATAGTTTGCATTTGTGCCTATATAGATTAAATATTTAATATCAAGTATTTAGTATACATTACTGTATTTGGCTACATGTCACGGGTCGTCGAATTTCTTTAACGTAAGACCGACATACGATAAACATTAGATGTTTGAGAGCTGCATGACATGAACCAATATTTAACATATATTTTTATTATTAAAAATGCACATCTTTTTACCAAAGTTTTACCACATAAATATTTAAAACATGTACGTAATAATATTTATTTTTATCCCACTGTTATGTCTTATAACTTTAACATTTCATTATTTACGTATTAATATTCATTCATACATGTAGTTTTTAAACCTACATGCTATTATTAATTTGTACTTGTTTACAACGACATGTGAAGTAATACTGGTGTATATAGTGTAATACTGGAATATATCGCATTAAACATGTACTGTACATGCTATTAATATTAATTAACATTAATCACTAGTTATTAATAAAGTTACATAGTTACAGTTACATAATTGCTTACGTACGCTAACCTTAACTGATTATTGCTTCAACTACATTTAATTAAGAGTATTTAATTCGTGTAAAGAATTATGGAAATGTCTAAGAAAAATATGCAAATTTGCATTTCATTAACATTCAATGCATGAATATTAAACTTATGTTTCAATGCAGTGGACTGCATTGGTAAATAATCTGGTAAATAATTACAGCATAGAGTTTGAAAATTTCTTTAATAAAGGGCGAGACCAAGTTGTTTACTAAATGACATCCAAGTACAGCTGTTTTACGCTACTATGGCGATCATCAGCCAGGAGCAGTCACCAGTAAACAAGGAGGTTTCTATACACTGGTTGGTTATTGATTAAAAAAATATCACAGCGACCGCGTATAGCGCGCACATGAATTTTCTCGCCATTTATTCTTTTGGGGAGTTTACTGTTTATTTTAGCTTTTCAGGCTCCACCTTGACTCCGACGATGTCAAAAATGTCTTTATTTACCTGATATATTAATTGCGATGCAAAAAAAGGAGCTCAGTCAAGATCAACATATTAAATGTCAAAGAAGCGCATGTGCCTCGCGAGCCACAGTTTGGCCACCTCTGCTGTTATGTGAAGCTTAACATTTATTACAAGATGGCCGCTCGGAATTCTCTTTCTGGTTAACTGTTTTTCTTTCGTATTAAGAAGATACGTATGTAAAGTACACTTATCGAACTTTTACAGCAATGCTTTCAAGTAATTTTTTTTTTCCTATTTAAAGCCATAAAAAGTAGGTTCATCTACGCACTTCTTTTATTATTTCTTGAGAACGCATTTCTATGCTAACCACAGAGCTTTACTTTTGAAGTTAAGAAAAAGAAATCAGAGCGTAAAATAATACGAATCCAAGGAACTGTAAAGAAACTGAAAAAGTTTTATAGGACTTAAACGACTGTTAGAAAAGAAAAAACGAAGATTCAGATGAAATTGAAGACGGAAAGAAGGAGAGGAGGAGGATTTAGGGAAAACGTGGGAGATACAAAGGGAGGGTGAATCCAAGTGAAAGCTGCCTTCCCACCCCCCAATTAGAGAAAGGACGCCCCGAGATATATTAAATTAGCCTGGCACTGTGCCAAGACACAGGGAAAATCAATATGGAAATAGGATCGGTGAGGGAGTCCGATTCAATATTTCACTTGGGGGAGGTAAAGGGAAGGTGCAGCTTCAAAGTGTGGGAGTTGTTACGTAACTACTCAAGTTACTTTCACGTAACTCAAGTGTCTAAGAGACACGTTTACCGAAATGCAGAAGAATGGAGATGTTACGTCACGCTACGTCTCGCGCTTTGAGTGAGTTTTGAAACGTGATTCCAGAAGATAAGCGGTAATTTCTAAAAGTTATTCTAAATAAAGAAACAAAAGATGTTTCTGGACAACGTTAAGATGGAAAACTTCAGTCAGCAAATGTGGTCCTTGCTGCAGATCTCTGTGGTGTAAACATAAGCCAAGATTAAGATTTCGTGGTCATCTAACAAGACTTGTGCAGTGTTTTGTTTTTCAAAGATTTTTAAATGATATTTCGATCTGGACACTTCGTTTACAACTGCTAAGGATGGAGATAAACTAACTGTAGATAAATCTTCTTCTGTAGACTGTACACTGCGTATAATATGTTCTTCTTCTTCTTCAGTCTTTTATATAGCAATGCTGACTGTAGGCCTCCCTCTGGGGGAATGCATTAGTCCAGCGTTTCCCAACCGGTGGGTCGCGACCCAGTAGTGGGTCGCGGAAGGGTTACAGGTGGGTCGCGACTTGATCCTAAAACTATCAGAAACTATCGAATAAACCATCAGAAAAGATCAGAAAAATCGAAAATCGATCATATATAAGGAAGAGATACGATACAAATATGGTTTTATTCTATATTCTTGTATTCCTATATATGTGGAGGTATTCCGATAAGGAAAGGTGGGTCGCCAGCTAAAAAAGGTTGGGAACCGCTGCATTAGTCTAATCTCCTACACTGACAAGGTGCATTGGGAGATATATTTTATTCCTACTGCCAGGTACTCTTGAACAGATACTGAGGTGGTTCTACCGTTTCGTTGTAGAAATTATTTCTATTTTCACAGGATTTGGAAAATTATTTTCCAACACAGACGAAGTGAACTAGACACAGATAGATCTGGAAAAACTATATACGAGATTGTGTTGAATAACAGACTTAAATTATCTTGCGCCCATCTCATCAAGTAACACCAATTAATGAGAAAAAAATTCTTAATTTCTTAAGAAAACTAAAAGTCTTTCCATTGTCAGACAATTTGTAATTATAAAAAAGTAAAATAACTGAGATTTGTTATTATTGTAACTGTATAAAATTCATTACAAAGTAAGTTTTTTATAAAAAGAATCTTGCATGCTAAGTTCAAAGTTAACTAAGGCTTCAAGATTAATCTAAGTTTCTTCGTAACTTTTCTAAAATTAAATTGATATCCTTGATCTCGATTGGTCTCTTTCGAAGCATACTGACCCTGATCCAAGAGAAGTTTGTGTTTGGTTGGAGGCCATTGCTTTTCCCTGAGGCCTTTGATTTTGCATCCGACCGTAAGATGCTCGTATTCGCTGACTGCGTCGCTTCGCTTCTACACCCACGGCTGTTTCCTCATCTCTGATGGAGAAACCATTTCTAGCCAATGGCTAAACTCAGCTCCAAAAAAGGGTTTAAGTGTAAAGGTTTTCATCTTGAAGCAATGAAAGAAAGAGGTCTCTCTCCCTCTCTCTCAGCGTACGTTCACAAAAACAAAAACCTCTACTGGGATTCTAAAAAATGAGAAAAAGGTTTCCGTGATTTTATAAGGAGATCAATTTTAAAATATCCTTGTTTTCGTGAGAACTTCTGAAAGTGTAAACTATCTAAGAATTAAGAAAATAAAAATGAGATTAAATACAGTCCGACCGAGATATCTTGACGATTGGGAGGAACCCCACGTGATTGTGACGTATCTATTTTTCAGCCAATCACAGACAAGCGCGTCTCAAAGCACAGGACTTTAACAATACCCGGCTTTAAAAGGAAATACATACAACTTTGTACATGTATGCATAAAACAGCGACAAATATAAGCAACTTCCGTTACATATGTCAATAAATAAATAAATAAATAACTTAGAGTTCCAAATATAGCTTATCAACTGAGCGTTCAGAGATTTTTTTTAAACTTTGTTAAATATAATACTTAAAATGGAGTAGTTTCTCCAAATAAAAATATTTTTTTTTTCCAAAAATGTTCTGTCGGCAATCAACGTTATGCTTAACTGTTGTTATGTAAATATCAATAAAGAAAAAGTTTTAGGTTGTTATTTTGTCTTCATTTTTGTTAATTTTGTAAATCATACGTTTAATTTTACAGTGATGTATAATTCAAACATTAAGATCCACAATTAGACTTCAGAGAGAGCAATTAGATATTTAAACAAATACTAACCCAATTCACATTGATGGTTTACTTGGTTCTGGTAAAGGCGGGTCAATATCCATTGTTCTATATAGGACCTGGGATTACTTTAGATAAATCCGATTAATACCGAGTTTATCTCCTGTCCTTCAGTTGAGAGGACGACGCAATCCAATCAGATTAAGTCCTATTAATTGATGTGGTTTCAGTCTCTTCATCCTCATTCATCTCTAAGCTAATTCCGATTAAATCCCTAATTAGAAACCGGATATCCAGCAACCAAAATAATAACTGCGTGGTTCTCCGCCATTTTGGAATAACAAAAAACAAAATAACACAGCAATTCCCACCAAATATTACTGAAATCACGAATTAGTTATTCCAAATATTCTACAAGAGTAATAGAATAGAATTATATTAAGCAGTGGTTCTCAAACTTTTGCACCAAAGGACTATTGTTTAGAACACTTTTCCTGAGGTCAGACGTCCCGCATCAGCTTATACAGAATTTTATAATCAATGTTACCTTTTTTTTTGTTTTTGTTTTTCTTTGTCAACCAGCCAATCAAAAACAAAACAAAAAAAAAAGCATTATGACTAAGTCGCAAACTTTGATTTATCTGCCCTTGGAATTTAAGAGAAGTCTAAAATGAGAATTCCTAGTCTAACCCTCCCACCAACCCCCAGGAAAAAACAAAATAAGATAATCCCTACCCTTTAACGAACGAATTGATTACTATTCGCCAGCCACAAGACTTTCGCGTGAACATCCCTCGATTTGAATGGAATTAAAAAAGAAAACTTTTTTAGCTTTATTTGATTAAGAGAGAAAAAACCTACTTTAATCCTTGAGGGATCCGGAGTCAAGAAAGTACGTTCTTAAATCACTTTTCTATCAGGGGTTCAGATTCCTTTTTTGTTTAGTCTTAACCCGTTCTCCACATAGTTTCAATTTCCAGTATCAGCTAATATCTTAATAGGTTCACGATACTCGCAGGCATTTCGCAAAATAAATTATTATCTAAAACGAATACAGTTAATAAATATCGAGTTTATTTTTTATGGTTCACTTTTCGTATTTTATTTATTTTTATGTATTTTTTTTTCTAATAATCTATTTGCTAGTGTATTTATTTTTTTTCGGGGGCTATGGACTGAATTGGACTACAGTTTGGGAAACACTGGAATAAAAATATGAGCATTAAATGTCATTTAATGTAACTTCCAATCAATCTGCGCTTGGCTGCAGGCTGGAGAAGGTGCGGGGCTCAATTCTGGCACAGATCAGGGATTTTTTTGCCAGGGTCTTTCTTCACCAGATGAGTCCTAGGACTCACCCAGCCATCTATCAATTAGGTACAGGGCTTCTTTCCCGGTATTTACCACCCGTCCCCAAATTTTAACCCAAATTTTCAAACCCGAGGTTGAGCATCGTTGGGACCTATATCTCCAGCGCTCCGAAGGGTCTGCATGGCCTGTAAAGTGAGTTTCTTTAACGTCTTTAAAATGCAGGTAATACTTATCATTAAAACTGGGTCGCCTGAAAAATCGGAAGGATTATAAATCTATTTAAAAATAATCTCTTAATAACCTCTTAGATTATATTAAAAAAGCTATTAAAAAAACAAACCAATTCCAATGTGCTTTCGTGAGTCCTAAAACGTTACTGTTCTTGAACCGATTTTCTTGAGCAGAATTCTTGTTCTTGAGCAGAATTTCTTTAGCCAATTCCTGTAGCGCCATAAGTGGCAAATAGCTTTGTTAAATAACTTACAAAAAGCAATTTTTTTTTTATCTTAATTTCAAAACAACTGCAGGAAACGAATGATTTCGTACTCCTAATTTACGATATGAATTATAATCGTAACAAAGCATCTGAACGGATTAAGGATTTAAAGTTCACAATCAGAGATTAACAGAAATAGGATAGAATTGTTAAGATTCATTGCTTTTCTTGGGGAACTTTTACCGCCCTCTCGTGCTAATTTCCTCGACAAGAACCCGTTTGCAAAAGATTTCAAATGTGCAAGCTAGGTTGTTCTTAGTCCTCGAATGTGCACACAAAGTTTCAAGCAGATCCGTCCAACAATTCAAAAGTTATTAGAAACCACACACAAACAGACTGAGTGATTTGGTAAACCTCATTTTCCTGTTGGAAATTATATTTAAAAAAATACATCCTAGGCTTTATAATATATATATAAATAAATAAATCCAATACACCAAACTTGAAGTCGACACCTCTTCAAGTTTCGTAAAGCAAAGATTTCAATCAATCATTTGCAATTTAATTTAGAAAGTATAGAAAATAAGAATAAAAATTAACTTATATTACTAAAACCTATAAAAAGAGCCGGACAGTGATATGAAATTTGAAAACCCAATTACAAAGAACAAAATCACTGCCCAAAAATCAAAAATCAAAAATCAAATCACTGTTTCTATGGTGATAAAACAGTATCCACGTCATCACCATACTGTTGATGACCACCACGTCATCAACATCACGTCATCAGCGGCACGTCATCAGCGGCATCTGGTGAGTGATTTTTGGGCAGTGATTTGTTCTTTGTAATTGGGTTTTCAAATTTCATATCACTGTCCGGCTCTTTTTATATATATATATATACAGTATATAGTCTGACGGATGAGTAGTGTCGAACGAGATTTCTCGAGATTCAGTCCGAGACAGTAGCCTCAACCCGAGGTTTCTTCACACACACACTATTTTACAAAGCAGCTCACGCAAAATTACATTGTAAGTAATATTACAAGTAATTCTACTTGCAATACAATTTTTTGCTCGCTATTGTCTCGAGCTTTCCGTGAATCTCGAGAAATCTCGTTCGTCACCATTCATCTGTCGGACAAAATGAAGAATGACCTACATAGGAAATTTTTGCTCTGTGGTGAAAATAAAAAACACTGGAGATGAGGCTAAATGAGTTACTAACATAAAAAAAGAATTTGCCTGAAGACAGCGAATTCTTGTTTCTCCTTGAATACGTGATGAGGCTGTTTTATCTTCCTTTGAAGAGCCGACTAATTTCGATTTCAAGAATATTCGCGAATATCCGAAACTTAATAACGCAAGCAAACATCTTCTAGTTTTCCAAGATTGAGAAAAAGTGCAATAATTTGTTCAAATAAAATGAACCTCTATAATTTTTTAGTTCTAATAGATATTGAGATGTTTCAGGTTTTATTTATTTTCTTTAATAATTTTAAAATAAAATATTAGAATGGGACTTATAACGAACAAAACATTTTCTTTACATTTGATTTTTATTTCGTACACTTTTTGATTTAAGAACTTTGAATTTCTGATTAAGCCTAACTTAGTAATTTGCAATTAAATTAAATTAAATTTAAAAAATCGTGAATGGGCACAAGATGAAACGTTGGAGAAAAATTAAACAGAACTACATAAAAATACAAAATTCTAGGTCTATAAACTGTTAAGTCTGTCTATAATAGAACAAAACAACGCACGCCTTAAGCTTAGTGGTTTGCGTCATCAGCTCAAACAAGTTAAATACTCGTAACTGCTTATTTTGAAAATAATTTAGCGTTTTTCCGATAGAAATAGAATAAACTGAATTGTTTTGCTTTAATTAAAAAGTTAAAAATAAGTTTGTTGTAACTTCGTGGAATTAAAGAAAGCGGTCGCCTTCGCGCGCTAATTTTTTGGTCGTGGATCGACTCAGACAACAAAATTTCAAATATAGAATTGTCCGTAATATGCACGCAAAGTTTCAATAAGATCCATCCGCTGCTCCAAAATTATTGGGGATACGTTACAAGACTGATGATTGTAGGAGGGATCGTATTCCTCCCCTCAAAAATTGTTTTTTTTTAAATCGCAATATTGAAGAAAGGTAATGCCTACATCACACGAACAAAATTTTTCGTCGTTGTTTTGATCATTGACTGAAAATTAATTTTTAGATCTCGTCGCTGATTGGTTCTTGGCTGTAAAAGTGACACCAATCACATGAAGCGTTTCTTCCCATTTCTGATGAACGTGTGATTAGGAAACAACAAAATCAGATGACAGGAGCAGGCCCGGCCTTACGGGGGCCCGAGGCGAGCTGGAAGTGCAGGGCTACCTTTCTTCAATGATAATGTCCTGATCCCTCCCCGTTCCAAACTTCCCTAAAAATCTCCTTACAGACACTTTCTAAAATTACATGTTATGTTACGTTATGTTATGTAGTGAATGTGGGTGGCAGAGAAGCCAAGCACTGCGACCGGAGGTCTATTGTACTAACCCACGGAAAGAAGGAGAGATGGAGAGAAAGACTGAGAAAGTATGGTGGGAGAAGTGCAGGGGAAACGGGAGAACCCCGAGAAAACCTGCCCAGCGTGGATCGTCCACCATCACGAAACCCACATGAGAACCGAATCCGGTACTCAGAGGTGAGAGGCCGATGCCATAGCGACAACACCAAACGCGCGGCCTTCTAAAATTTCATAGTTTTGGCTCTTTACATCTCTTCACAGTCATGGGATTTGTTGGATTAAGCCGAATTTCAAACAAAGAAAATAACCATAACATTTTTATGGCTGGCTGAATAGAAGTTTGATAATATTACAGCAAATAATAACAAAAAAAAAAAAACAGTATCCTCAACTAACGGCAGGGCCCAGGTGGCCGCTCCCCCGTCGGGCCGGCCCTGACAGAAGCCCATCATCGAAAACTATGATCATTTCAGTGACCAGAACAATGTCGAAAATTTTGATCGTGTGATTAGGTCATAAGCACTTCTTAATAAAAAAAGAGTAAGTTTTAAGTCTTTTATGATTTTCCTGTTTTATTTTACTTTATTTTGTTCGTTGTTGTTATTTAATAGTTAAAAGCATTTAAACCAGGCTTTCCCATAGATATTTAACAAGAAATTACGGAAACACAAGACTTCCATTTCTTCTCGACTGAAGCAAGTAGCTTCTGCAATGTCACCCTTGTCTCCCACTTCTTGATTAAAACCGGTTCGTTTTAGAGGATTATTGAGGGTGGCTGCGACGGAGAGACACTTGAACCCTATTTGTATTCATAGGCTCTATTTCTCTTTCATTTCAAGTCTAACTTCGAATCCCAAGGTTTTTTTTCCTTTCTTTTTTTTTACTCCCACGTGAAGAATTCCCTTCATTTCGGAGTTCCGCGTGTGTCATAAAAAAGACAGGACGAAAGTTCTTACAAGTGACACGCACCCCCTCTTTCAATTTAATTTGCAGATCTAAAGACGGCGCTGCTAATTTGACAGGATCGCGTGCGACAATAAAAATACCTGCCCAACCTAAGAAGAAAGTAACAACAAAGTGTTTTAGGGTTGGGCGATTAGTTGGGCCAAAGAAAATGTCAAAGGAAGAAAAGATAAGAAAGGTGGAAGAGAGAGACTCTGCGAAGAGACTGGAAGAAGAGAATGTAGAACATTCTGGACTATTATAATTAGTGTACGAGCTTTCGAATATGTACGTCTATGCCAAAATACGGAAAGTTCCAACGGACTTTAGGATGTCAGTGCGTCAAGATTAAGAGTCCATGAACACGTGACAGTATTTACTTAATGTAAAATGAATAAAATGCGGGAAATCTTTTAATTAGGATCTTCTTGAGTTTCTTCGGTTTTTGTCGAACTATTTGATAGTTTCAGAAATTGAAATCTATTATCAATTTCTGAACAACTATTGAAGTTTACCTAATGTCTAACAGATGGATGTTGACGATCACGTTTGCGCAAAAACACGAGATCTCGGCATTAGCCTCTTCAGCAGGTCTCAAGAAATTTAGTATTTTTAATGTCTGTCACTAGGAAAATGCTACATAATGAATTTATTGTTCGTTTATTGAATGTTTTCAATTTATTAAAACTATATTAAAATGTAGGAAAAGTCTCATGCATTTCCCCATATTATAATTCATTTAAATATTTCAATATTTTGTGAAAAGACATGGATAGAGACTATTCTCGCGTCAATTACGTGAAATCACGAAAATACGGGATCGTCAACATCCATCTGTTAGACATTATGTCCTATCTTCAAAAGTTGGTACAACAACTACATTTTTCTTATATGAAAAAAATTAAAAATTTCTTACATAATATTAAAAAAAAAGAAAAAAAAACAATAAATAGAAATTTTTCACATAATGTGAAAAACGGAAAAATTATGAAATTGCAAAAATTCGTTTCTATGCCTTGAGCCATCATCGACGGGAGTCTGGGATAATTTCGTATTCTTATTAGGACTCATCAGCCAGATTTACTCTCGATGATCAAGCTCGGAACGCTGAAAACCCGTGGATCCTTATCCTGCTTGATATCATCGACAGGTTAATCTGGCTGATGAGTGGTAATCAGGATGAAACAGCTGTTCTAGATTCCCGTCTATGACGGCTCAAGGCGTAAAAGCAAACGAATTTGTTGCATTTTCATCGTTTTTCATGTTACATTTAAAGCACGTTAAAAAACGTTCTTAAAAGTTTTTTATATAATTAAACTAAAAAACAAATACTATTGGGGAATGACATTTTATAATTATTATTATTACTTCTGAATAGGCCTAACATTTCACTCAGTGCAATTTCTTTTCCCTTTGTGATTAGGTTTTGATTTATTTATCTTTCTAGTGGCATTAGAAGTTTCGTGTTCGTTTCTTTCGCCGATTGCAGAATCCAATAAATACAGTTGAATTAGCAGCAGACATTATCTGGACAGTTACGAGTTTTTAATAGCGCTTCAGACAAAAGACGCCAGAACCCGTCGAGCCCCAGATGTTAGAACAAGGGAAATAGCCTCGTGGTAAGACATCAATAAGTAGCACGAGACACAGATCTTTCTCTCTCTCTCTCTCTCTCCTCTTTCTTTTTTTATTATCACAAAGCCTGTACTTAACGACCCTCCAATCCGACACAACACCGCAAGCGGCATAAAGAAGCGCGGACCTTAATGAAAGCTGTCATCGCCACTGAGGTTCTAACATCGACATGTCGAAAACGCCCGAATTTATTCCCAGCAGACAAAAACAATAAGCTCCTTTTTCTTCTCTCTCCCATCTCCTTTCCCACTCTTTCCGCTGCTTCATCATCTGCTCTGAATCTTCTGTATTTCGTTTGGGATGTATTTTTTTCTTCTTCCTGGATTTCTTTTAAACAATTCCATTATAAAAAAAAAAAAATGACGAATTCTAGATTTTACATTTCCGAAATAATGAGATAATATAATTGATATTGCTTTAATTTCCTTATTATTATCAATGTGATTGTTGCGAATGCAAAAGGCGCAATTGTTGCGATTATTGTGATTGTTGTGATTAATGATAATTTAATGAGACTTTAATGATATTTGTCCACATACGGACGGACAAAGCGGGATTAGAAGTCTTCTGATCCTTATCAGAAGACTAACAATTAAATCCATTATTTTACTTAAGAATAAATAATTGTTTGAAGTTATTAATTGTAATCATATTAAACCATGCGCATACTAATGGATTACTAGGCGCCAAGTAGAGTTAATTCGCGCTGATCACTTTTGTTATTCATCTTTGTTTAATTTTTATTAATAATTCGTATTTATTTTTAGTATATTTCTTTGTTTTGCATTTCGACATAAAATAATAGCCCAGTCTAATTAAACAAAAAGTTAACAATTTTTCTTTTATCTAACATTTATGACATTCAAAAAAACGTAAATTACGTTACTTTTAGAACCAACAACGCTTTGATTAAATAATATAATATTAGTTAAATAAAACTGACGGGTAAATTAGATGTTTAACTGTGTTTTATTACAAGTAACGTTCTTCAGTGTTTCAAAAAACACTAAAATATTCACTTCTTCCCATACAATAAACGTTGAATTCAATCTGAAACACTCAGTGCAATAATGAAAATATCTCTGGCGCCCATCCACCGCGGTAAGTGTATTTCCTGAAGGTGAAAAATGTTTTAAACTGCGTTTAAACTTGAGTTCATGCCCGACTTCTCAGCCCTGCCCATCCTAAAACCCGTGAAGAGATGTCGACTTTTTTGTTACTTATTTGTAGTTAAACCAATGCCCTAAAAGCTCTAAAAAGTTTGTGGCAAAAGCTCTAAAAACGTCAGAAGGTTTTGAAGATAAGAAAAAACATCAAATAGTGGAAATTTCTATCGGCCGCCATTTTGAAACGGGTGATCCGGTTAAAATACAATACCAGCCGAGTCCTTAAGGGTGTATAATACCCATAAAAGTTCTACCTCAAAAGCTCAAAATGTACGGGAGTTATCCACGGCACAACTTTGAAGTCACTCCCTACTTCTAAGGCCCGCCCCCTAAAAACCCGTGAATAGATTTCGACTTTTTTGTTACTTGTTTGTAGTTATATACTGTGTATATCCTTTTATATACCGTGGGAAGAAGAATCTGAGTGGGAAACGAATATATATTGTGATGTGTATTTTCGCCTTGTCCGTAGCAATAAGATTAACTGAAACTGCTTGGAAATCTGTAACTGATCTGCTCTCATCTGTTTATTTCAGGAGAGCAAGCATTTAAATACCCTATGTACATTGATTTTGATTGGCTGGTGACTTTAACAATTTATTGGGTGATTTAAAAAGACATGTGATAGCAACGGATTTTCACCATGCTTTTTACATTACTGGGAATTATGGGATAGCCACCAACCGGTAGATTTTGAAAATAAACAACAGAATTGACAGTTTAACGACAGTTTAACGTACATTTAAATGTACAGTGGATTAAATTATGTTTGATTAGAACAGTAAAATAGAATATACTAGAATAAATAAGGCTATATCATTACAATTTGCCATATTCGTGGTCTACGATACCCCCGATCGGCGCTTATCATAAGGTCCCGGGCTCATCTGTTCAGGTAGGGGAGAATTCAGTAGCGTATTTTTCCTTGGAAAACACACTAGTAACTGTTAATAAAATAATGGACTTGATACAATTTAGCATAGAATTACAGAAACACTGCATCGAATAAAAAAAGCTGAAATCTTCCAATGAAACAAGGTAAGATTTTCATAACACAAATTCATTTACTGGTAACTGGTGTTCAAAGTTCAAGCTCGAATGATGTTTCGCTTTAGAAACAGACAAACGTTTTTCTGCTCAGATCCCAGTTCATTTGCTGTAGGATTCTCCTACGTGATTAACTGTGAACATAGTTTAGCATAGTTAGAACATAGTTTAACATATAATAAAAAATTTAACGTGCCTGTTGTAAAATAGCCGTGCCGGCGTGGTCGTGCGGTCTCAGGCGTCGGTCTGCCGTGAGGCCAGTGTGCCGGTACCCGGGTTCAAATCCCGGTCGAGAGCATGGATGTTTCAATTTCCTTTCCTGTGATGTCAGCCTCTTCTTTTCGGTCTGACGTCATTCCGTAATGGCGTCCTGGAGAAGGCAATGGGAAACCACTCCAGCATCTGTTCCCTTGTATAGCTATGGCTTCTCCTAGGGGTCTCCCTTCGGGGGTCACTAGGGTTCCATAAACTTGAACCAATCTATGGATTGACCTCTGACCTTGGTACATATATTATAAAATAAACAACAAAACAAGAAGGCACCAAAGGTAAAGAAAAGATTTCGCCTCTGATCTATCAATAGTGAGAGTGTGAGACGGCCGTTTCGTCCTCTTTATGGACTCATCAACCACTTTGCACTACCGTAGTATAGCATAGTTAGAACTATGTTCTGTTAAATACAATTTAAGGAAAACTTAAGTGTTGTGGGCGTAACATCACGGAAACATAAATTTTTTTCCCTGCTTTTTTTATGTCTACAATGAGGGCACGTTTCGTCCAAAGCCGAAACAAATTAAAAAGTTCTTGCTTCACGAATACTTTGTGGCAGGAATAGAAATTAATATTATTACACTTCCATGTTTTTATTACATTACCTGGCTAGACTCAGTACAAAAAAAAAGAAAATCAGTGCTTGTTAGATGTTGATGGAAAGTTATGGAAATTATAAGAAAGCCCGAAATGTCATTCAGAAATGAAAAAAGAAACATTGTAAATCAACAAGCGTTAACGTCTTGTAATTGTTTTGGTGGTGTTATCAAACCACTTAACTTTCCACTCACTGCGCTTTCCTTCAAGATAAACACACGCAAAATAACAAAAAAAGGAATCAGGGAAACCCGCCACGAAAAAGACTTCGGTAATGAAGGAGGACCTGCATTTCCCTCAGTGCGAATCTTAAAACATAAAAACCTTAGAGGACTGAAACAGACACTTGAGACGACAATTAGTAATCTCGAGAGGAGCTTCTTCTAATTAGTAATTGGAACCCTCCTTCAACTGCTTCCTTTCCCAACATCCAATTATTTCAGTGTAAACACACGGTAATTACCCATCCGCTGTCCACTCTCTGGACAAAATGGCGGAAACAACTCTCACTGTGAATCACAGTTTGCTAATGCGAATTGATTGGAAATATCTAGTTCGTAAGTGACGAGGATACTGGAACTGACTGGCTTGTCAAGGAAAGGAAATTGTAGGAGAGTGGGTGTCAATTTCGCTTTTGTAGTGTTTTACCTATGAGAGCAAATGCTTCACTGACTGCATTGTGGCATCGGCATTTTATAATCAATAATCGTTTTTGTAAATTGAAAGCAAAATAGAGGTACAGTCACAATCCGTTTTGCGGCATTTCGCTCATGCGATACTTCTCAATTCGCTTAAAAGACACTTCCCCGATTTTGCGTCACCTGATTCGCCACTACGGTACACTTATGCGATAGAACGCTACAGTTTTAAGAGTCCAAGACGGCGTCAGTTTGTTTATAGACACGATACGCGCTGTGTCTCTTTGTGTTACGCTCTGTGATTAAATGAATATTACACTATAATGGGTGAGACCAGGGCCTTCGCGTGGTTTGTTGGCGCCCGGAGCAAGATTTCCTCAGGCGCCCCCCCCCCCCCCAACCCACACCCCCCGTGCCCCCCCCCGACATTCCCCCCATCTGTAAGGATTCAAACACTTGATATTTGCGGCCCCCCCCCCCCATCTACCCAAAAATCTACAACCAAAAAAAAACCAGAATTTCCAATTCAACAACAAACAAAAAAACGGAATTTCCAAATTTTTTTATTTTTGCCTTTGTCGCGGCATCCCCCTGGCCGCGACGGCTCTGGATGAGACCAAGTTATTACTAAATGACATCCTAGAACAGCTGTTTCACGCTTTTTGACTATCATCAGCTAAGATTGAATTTTCAATGCCTTAAAAAAAATCATTGAGGCCGGCGGACCGGTGACACATGAATTTTCTCACTAATATTTTATTAGTGTGTTTTTTATTGTTGTTTTTTGCTTTTGAGGCACCACTGCGATTCCAATGAATATTAAACAGTTTATAACTCTCATTTTTTTAATGATTAAAATGTGAAATAACTTAACGATGGCCGATATTTACGAAAGAATAAGATTATTAAATTTCTTAATTCATCTTCTTAACCTTTTTTTTTGCAAAATAAGTTGAAGTTGATTTGTGTACACTAAATAGACTTTACTAATACAAACTGACTAATATTCCGGCGCGTAAAACTAATACTTACAGTCTGTCAAATGAAAAAATAAAAATTAAGCATGCCCATTTTCAGAGGAAAAATGGCGGGCAAAATTGGTATTTTGCTTAGCGATTGCATGTGTCTAGTTTCTTCTCCTGTAGTTTCCGTTTTATTCTTTAAATTCCTTTATTTACTTTTTTTTTTTAGATTTAGTTTTTATTCTTTAAGTTAAATGAAATTGTTAAATTATTACTTTGTATGTGTTACGAGCCTCAATGTATTGAAATGAAGTTATGAAAAGAATTGTTCATTTTAAATGAAATTTAAAATTACATTGCCGCCGACAGTTGAAATTCCTCCGCCTTGTTGCATCATCAGTAGCTTTCCAGGGTTTTGTTTTATTCTCTTCACCTGTAGAAGTCTAACATTGTTTACAATCTGCCGTGCTTGGTTGTGGATTGTTTGGCAAGAAATGCCAAAGGAAAACTACTGAATGTTGACGTTTAGTTTCCGAATCCAACCGTAGAGAATCCACAGCTGACGCCATGTTTAGTAAAGGCTTGTTCGCACTATAGCGTTTTGCTGCGTCAAACGTTAAGTTTATGTAAGATAATTGCTTTTGCGTCTCAGTTTAAGGCCAAACTTATATCTTGAAATCAGCGAACATCTGCGTCTCCTCCGACGTAAAGCCAGCCAATCAGATCTTGTGTGTGAGCAACATCCAATCACAGAGAACTGACGTATTCCTACAACTTTTGAAGATCGAAAGCAAGTTCTCTGACGCCATTTTCTTCACCGCTTCGTTGGGATCGAAGGTTATTACGAATTAAATATCACATTGAGGAGATTAATTTTCAAAAATAAACAATATTTTTACTGAAATAAATTAATGTTATGCGTCAGAATGTGCAGATCTCACCTTTGTAAAGAGATTTTGCATATAAATCAACATCAAAGGTAGCGGTAGCCAATCGGAGTGTGTGTGTTAATCAACAGCCAATCCGAGGGCATTGATACAAATTTTGCCGGGAAAACGGAATATTAGCAATTGTGATCGCCAGCCAGTTACACTCGTTCTTCTCTCGTGTTTTTGTGTAAAATTATTTTCAATAATTTCACATCGTATTTTTTTTTCGACAACAACATGGATATGGATCTTCGATTAATTGAGGAGGTGGAGAAGTACCCCAATTTGTACGATTCTGCATCAAAATCGTACATGATGAAAACGAAAAAAGAGCAGTACTGGGAAATGATAGCCCACACATTGGAAATGCCTGGTATTAATCAATATTTACTATGTGAAGTATGTTTTGTCTGTGATTAATTACTTAAATTTAATTAAATTTAATTACTTAATTAAATGCATGGCCATGAAAACTCTCTGATCTTCGTGGAGATGCTGCATTTTGAACAATGGAAATGCCGCCATAATGACGTAGAAGCATTTCCGTTTCCTCTTTCGGTCTACTTCCGTTTCCGCTTGACGTTAACTTGCGAACGCAAGTTAAAGTTAAAGTGCGCTCTGATTTTGACGCTGACGGTTACAAGACGTTTACGCAAACACAACTTTGACGCTATAGTGTGAACAAGCCTTAAGTCTCAGGAAGGAGGGCGGGGCTTATGAACTGTGCCAGACACACTAACCGAGTAGTACTTCTCTCTGATTGGTGGTTCTTCTCTCTTTAGTTCAGATAAATACGAGATTGAAGCAACAACTTTTTAGACAACTCTGAGTTATATTTTTTTCTTTTCTTCGAGAACTTTCCAGCTTTATCGTCTGTTACAGAATGTCGGAACATATCACAATACGATACTAGTTTTTTTTTCCTGAATTCCGATAGACAATATCCAAATTGGAAACCATGAACCATTAAGTCGCGATTTGCCATTAACCCTTTCCTCTGGACGGAATTCATAATGTTTATTTTGATAACAAACTCCGAAATCCAATATTGGCTTTTTAAGCTGAAGTCCAATGGAAGCAACGTTCAGTTGTCATCGACAGTTGGATTTGTCCGTATTATCTGGTCACATGCACTGTTGCTGGATAAATAGATGAGATTTCAATTCATGTTCACAATGAAACAGAATAATTGAGAATGGAACATTACTAAGTTTATAGGTTTACAATGCGGCGAGCTTCAACATTCATTCGTAATACTTGCTTCGTTCTTTCTGCTCAGGTTAACTTTTCTTAATCAGATTGAAGGAAGGATTAAAATTTAAAAACAAATCGAGAAATACAGTTAAACGTAATCCGTACTATCGATTTTTAGGGATCTTGTAGAGAGGATTCTCGTGTCTGTATGTGTGTGTGTGTGTATATGATGATGACGTGAAAGCAAAATTGGTTTGTGCCTTCATAGAAACAGCAATTTGAAAGTTGTATTGGCATTTTTCAAATTTCAGATTACTATCCGGCTTTATATGTTTAGTAATATAAGTGAATTTTATTCTTATTTTCTATACTTTCTAAATTTCTAAATTGCAAATGATTGATTGAAATCTTTGTATTGCGAAACTCGAAGATTAGGCTTTGAGTTTGTGATATATATCACAGCCTAAGCCAGAGTTCGGAGCGCCATGTTCGTACTCTCATTGGATTCCCATGGCCTGGAGCTTTGCGAATTAATTAAACTTCCGGTCCAGATCACTTCCGGCTGCCATTTCGGGTCAGGAAAAGAGTGGTAATTGGATAAACCCACGGGAGTCTATTTGTGCCGATTATTCTGCGAATGAATATGCTGATTTAGCCAGTTCCGGTTCAAGATGGTCAGTGACCATTTGCTCAGAGCCGCTCGAATGGTGCAAAAAATGAGCTCTAGACATAGTAAATACACTCAATGCGGGCATTGCTTGAAATTGTTCTTGATCTTTGAATTACAACGGCTTGAATTAGTGAGGTCTGCACGCCAATCATCACTTTCAACAGTGCAAAAGTTTCAACCCAGGATTGTTGGTGTCGAAACCATTCCCCGATTCCTGGTAGGAGGTCATATGACTAGACGAACGAAGATTCATTTGCGAAAAAAAAATCCTAGAAATATTTGATAGCTCGGTTAAAACGGAAACTCGGATAATCGGGGTGTTACTGTATATATATAAGAAAAATGTTAAGAACTCACATTGTTCTTTTTTTGACGTTTTATAAGTAATTGTTTATCTTCAGAAATTGAAGTTCTTCACTGCATGATTGCAAAGTACTGTAGAGAAGTCATGGCTGCCATCGTGAAATTGAAATAAACGAAACAGTTTTTGTTGGAAAAACTGACCACAACACAAAGAAAAAAAGAAATAAAAGTGTGACCAGCGATGGTTTAAATCAAAACTACCAAAAGAACTCTAACGTGGGAGTTGGTATGATGACGGCAGGCGCGTGGCATCTATCTCTGGAGTATTCCGTACAAACAAAACGAAAAAGAGAAGAGATAAGAATAAGAGCGGAAACAAAGAAAAAAAAAAAACAGACAAAGATAAAAGATATTTTTTTCTTTCTATTCCGTTTGTATCTTTCTCAAAGTTTACTTTAACAATAAAACTATCTTTTCTTTTTTGTTTTTGGTGTATTATTTTTTTTTACCGTAATCGATTTCAACTAAAAACTGAGAAAGAACAAAGACAAAGGGTCCCTAGCGGATGATTTCTGAACTACTGAGCCTCAAAAATACCATCTCTCTTGGATTCTATTTTTGGAAAGTAAAGGAAGATATTCTCGATTGCTCTAGAATATTCGGAAAATACATTTACACCCAAGATTGTAGAAGCTGTAGATTATTTCTGCTTCAGATGTAAGTGTAATGATTTAGTATGCTGTTTAACGGAGCTCGATTTTACGGTTTTTCCGATTAACGAACTAGCTCGTACTTTTTTTTTTTTTAAATACAACAAAAGTTGAAGTTTAATAACTATCTAATTCTGTTTTAAATAATTCAATATGTATTATTAAAAAAAGAATTGTGTGCTTGCATAAGTCCACCAACAATTGAATTTCACATCAATTCGCACGCGCGTTGCCTGGCAACAGAAGTATTGTTGCTTAGTCGACGCTGGCGCTGTCCACAACAATGGAATTAAGCACGAGCGTTGTCTGAGTACTGTTGCTTGGTTAACCTCCATTCGCAACAATGTAATTTCGTTCGTGCGTTGCCAGGCAACAAATTTCCGACTGTTATAAATAGATTTCAAAACTCAAAACTTTTAGTTTGAAGCTTTAGGTTTTAGTTTACTTGATGTAATTTGTTTTTGCAACATTTCGACTGTTACAAATGGATTTTAATATTCTATTGCAAGTATTTTTTAGAAGTTAAACTTTAATTTATTTTTAGTTTGAGTTTGAAGTTTTAGGTTTTTGTTTGCTGGTTTTTTTTTTTCACTGTCATTTATAAAATAGAGATTTATGTTCTTGTGTGAACGTATTCTTTTATATATCTCCCTTCTGCTTTGAAATGAGTAAATATTTATAAGTAAGTAAATAAATATTGTTTTTATAATATATTAGCTAACATATAAATAAGATATATATATATATATTTGTATAAATATGGTGTCTCAGGAGGAAAAAAATCAATATTCTGACAGGATATTTTGTCAGTCGTTCTAATGAAAAAAAAGTTTATATCAACACGTGTCTTCTTCTGAAAGGTTTCCCAGATAAATCTATTTGAATGTACAGTTGTAAAAATCACTGCTAAGAAAGAGTTAATATATACTGTTTCTAAAATTATTGTGTCAAGTAAATATATTTATTATAGTTTCTACTATTTTTTTAAAAATTCCACCGTCAACATCGATGCACTTTGCAACTCGTGTGGGAATATGGCGTGTGTCTTGTTTGGGTTACATTTTGACGTTTCTGTTTGCGAGTACTGCCATCTATAAATACTATAAATTTAAACAGTTCTATCCCGGAAACCGTTCGTAAATATGACATATGTTCAAAAAAATTTCTTTCTTGGAATGACCAATACCATGACCTTCTAAAATGCAATAA
Source organism: Thereuonema tuberculata (assembly GCA_023159025.1). NCBI lineage: Eukaryota > Metazoa > Arthropoda > Chilopoda > Scutigeromorpha > Scutigeridae > Thereuonema > Thereuonema tuberculata. The sequence goes on along the minus strand of JAFIDM010000006.1, from coordinate 34,506,804 downwards.
TAATATGACCTTTCTTCTTGGGACACCCTGTATATCCTAATGCTACTATAAAAGCGAAAATCTGTAAGTTTGTCGTACTTCGTTTGTTCCGTTTGGAGTACTTTTCATTCCGGTCGATCAAGTAGTTCCCGTGGGATGAATGAAAAACTTTCCAAAATGAAAAAGTTTCCAAAACAGTCCCTAGATGGCGCTAGCGTTGTTTTCAAAGAGTGCATTTAAAACATTTCCGAAACTGGCGATAGATGTTTGAATTTAATCAATTTAATTAATCTATTGAATTTAATTAATATATTGGATTTCAATATTGTACAGCATGTATTGTTTGAAATTTACACTTTAATTTAGTTTCAGTTCTAAATATTTCAGAATCATAAACTTTATATACAGTTAATTCTTATAAAACTGATGTGTGTTGATTTTATTTTTTCACCTATATTGACGGATAAAGCAAAAACCTTACGAATTACAAAAAAAAAATAAAAAAATAAATAAATAAAAAAAACACGCTAAAATCAAAAACTTAATCTTTAAGACCAGAATTGCCAAAAACTTTTAACAGACTTCGCGAAATCAAAAAAAAAAAATCTTCCACGTGCGATACATCATCATTAAATCAATGGAACGCGACTGAGGCTATACAATCCGTCCTCGTTTGGTGGCCAGATCTAATTGAACGGTCAGACAGACGCCAGGGTGGCTTCGTTCCAGTCGGTGGAGACGCGTGCTTCTCAAGTGGTTTCTCCAATAGAATGACCCTCTTCAAGTGGACCTCAGAGATCTTTCTTCTTGCCCCCCCCCCCCTTTTTTTTTTGCAGTAAGATTTTCGACGCTCAGTCGGATCAGGTGGAAACTAAAGATGGCATCTCTTTAAAATGTTATCGAAGGCTTTTCGAAGAAACTGGATTTTGAAAAAAAACAAAACAAACAAACTAAAATGTCGGAATCAATGTGGTACCCGAAAAGCTAAAACAAGCAATAAAAAAATCGTCAAAAGGATAAATTGATTTATTGAATTATTTGAACAATTTGAGCATGAAACCGTTATTGTACTTCACGTTTTTGCTTATTATTTCCCGTTTTCAAAATTTTGTTTATTATTTCACGTTTTCAAAATTTTGTTTATCATTTCACGTTTTCAAAATTTTGTTTATTATTTCACGTTTTCAAAATTTTGTTTATTATTTCACGTTTTCAAAATTTTGTTAATTATTTCCCGTTTTCAAAATTTTGTTTATTATTTCCCGTTTTCAAA
>JAFIDM010000006.1:34480395-34505542 GCA_023159025.1 Thereuonema tuberculata | reverse complement strand
CCGTTTTCAAAATTTTGTTTATTATTTCCCGTTTTCAAAATTTTGTTCCATATTTCACGTTTTTTCAGAATTCTTGATTGTGTTTTATTATGTAGGTGTTTGGGAAGGAGGGAGGTATTCCCTTTTCCCGTAAGATTAAAAGGCTTGAAAAAGTTGAGCCGATGAGGCCCAAAGAAATATTGCCAGGAGATGTAAGATTGAAGTTTTTTGGAGTTATTAAAGATTGATGTTTTAAGAAGTGTTTTAGGAAGTGTTTATTTATTATTAGCCTATAGTAAATTTACATGTGTTGGTGCTTTTTATATAGCAGTTAACTGAGAATATAAAAAAATACAGCAGGCGCTTGCTTCCCTTTAGGTAGGGTTTGCGATGCGTATCCAAGGCCTGACATATTCAATAACGTAATTTACCAGTTGGAATTTCTTTGTTATCACTTTATTGATGCTTTTTCATGTTAATCTGAAATTCCTCAAGAGATGAAACGTTAGTTTTGTAACAGAATAAGAAATGGCGCTTTTCATTACCTTAAGGTAACGATTTCTTAAAAGAAATATCAAGTTTACGAATAGAGTAGTGAAAAGATCACGCACTAGAAGTCTATTAAACTTATTTAATAGTCTTTTTATCTGTAATGAAATCAGGATCGAAGATGTTTTCCACAGGGAAAAGCAAGATATATCGTTAGTGTTTGCCTACTCTTAATAACCTGTGTACATTTTCTTTCTCCTGTAGTCATATTTCTTGTACATTAATTATTTCTGGGAGCTGTTTGTCGACACGGGATTGTATAGTTGATTAATTGAAGATATAAATTGCAATAAGAGATGGACGCTCCATTTGCCTCTGGGTCAATCAATACGATCTCTACACTTGAACTCATTTATTTGAAGCGAAACTTCCTGCCCTTTAGCGATAAATCTCCTTCCGCAAATTTCCCGGAAACAAACAAAGCGGATCGTTCTTCAAACACGGAGGGAAAGTTGGCTTTTGAACAGGTGAAGCGCAAATGGCAGCAGTAGTCGAAACATGGTCTCATTTGCCTCCAAACAGCGTAAACACATCAGCTCATAGACTGTTATCAAGGCAGTTGATTCTTCAACAAGATTCAATTATTAATATCCTCGAAGAGATTACTCGGGTTAAGGCTTAATGGATTGAGGAGTAGTGAACTAATTGGGCCGTGGGATGTGATGATGTCGGTTTGGTTAGCAATGGAAAGTGTAGGTTATTTTGCATAACAGATCAGAGTCCGCAGTGCACCGTAGATTTATGCCTGACGGGCCTATGAGACAAACACAGAAGAAAGAAAGGTCAACCATCGAGAAGCCGAAGCCAATCTCCGAGACAGCTCGGTTCAGTGCATTTTGAGCCGTACTTTTTAAAGTTCGTCGTCAACACTGTCTAATCTTATTAGTACGATTGTGAAACAAATGTTTTCGGTTGGTTTCCTCTGCTCTTTTCTACTCAGCCTTCATTTTTTAACTTTGCGTTTGTATGTTTTTTAACCATGGACAATACTAAAAAAACTTTAGCACACCTAATAAAAATTCTTAAATAGTAAAGTCATCTAAAAATTAAGAAAAGATATAAAGATACTTAAACAAGGACAGTTTCAACCCGCTACAACTGCAGGTCATCATCAGCTTAAAGAAAAAAGTGGAGATGAGGGGTTTATATAAAGGTTTATATAAGGAATCAAGGAAAAGGAACTACACGTGTAATGGTCCAATATTTAACCAATAAACGGGACGTCAAAATGATTGGCAAACAAACGAAGGTAAACAAAAACATGTGCGAATAGGAGCCACCTGCTGTGGATCAACGGAACTGTAAGCATAAACAAACGGAAAAGAAATAAAATCATAAATCTGAAATGATATTATTAATTTTTTTTTCTTGTGTTTGAATTCTTTAAAAAAGTAAAATAATGTTTCATCGTTTGATTGTAAAGTTGTTTGTTGTGAGAATTTGGAAAATGGATCCAGAAGCTCTTAGTACGTTTTCTTTTAAAATCGTTGTGAGACATTGTTATGATTTTTATTTCATTGAAAAGGGGGCAATGGTTATTTTGAATTTTTATTATGTGTGCTAAAGTTTTTTAGTATTATCAATGTTGAAAAAAATTCTTTGACGTTAAAAAATAATATTAAAAAAAATGTATTTTGTTTTTTTTTTCCAAAACAGATAAAAATACTGAATTTTTAGATTAATAGCTTATTATTAAATTTCATTAATCTCACTTATACCAAGTTTGAAGAAAATCGGCCTAACAGACAGACAGACAAGGCATCCCATGACAAACTGCAATTTTACACTATTTATTTAAATGCGAAAGCGCCATGAAAACCAAAAACAAACCAAAAAAACCGACGTCTTTTTTCTTTTCTATTTTATTATGGATTTTACTTTAAAATAATTTAACACTGGAGCATTTGTAGTTTAAAGGGTGAGAACAATTATATACTAAATGACATCCTAGTACAGCTGTTTCACGCTAATCATCAGCTAGGAGCAGTCATCGGTACACAACCAGGTCTCGTTACTCGGGCCTATAGGAGAAAACGTCACAATCAATGTGGAACCCGAAAAACTAAAATAAGCAATAAAAACCTCGCCAAAAGGATAAAATATTATTTCCAAATCATAAAGAAATATTCATTATTTTATAAGAAGAGACGATTTTACTCTATGAATGGCAGCTTTATTTTAAAAGAAGATAACTTTATGATTGGCAGTTTTTATAAGAAGACAATGATTTTATTTTAAATTAGGACTAGACATTTTAAATAAAAAAAAGGAGACATGAATTTAAAAATCTAAAGCCAATTTGAGCATGAAACCGTGAACGTTATTGTACTTCACGTTTTTGTTTATTGTTTTACGTTTTCAAAATTTTGTTTATTATTTCACGTTTTTCCAGAACTCTTGTTTGTGTTTTATTATGTAGGTGTTTGGGAAGGAGAGAGATATTCCCTTTTCCCATAAGATTAAAAGGCTTGAAAATGTTGAGCCGATGAGGCTCAACGAAATATTGCCAGGAGATGTAAGATTGAAGTTTTTTGGAGTTATTAAAGATTGATGTTTTACTATAGGTTAGATTTGATGGCAGGCAGCTGAAGGACTGGACCACAAATGCAGGCCTAAGTGTGAGCAATCTAATGCGAACACCATCCAACTTTGCATCAACTTAGTCGGCCGATTTTGACGTCACGAGTTGGTAGAGACAGTCTTGAGGCAGTTTTTCAGCGACTTGTCACCGCCGACTCGAGTTGGTTCTGCACGGGCAACTCGGAAAGTTGGTTGGAAGTCGGTCGGAATTACCCAATCACAGGGCAGCGTTGGAACACGTCAGTCGTGACGTCACGCCCATGGAAGAAATGGCGTCTAAAACGATGTTCGCCGATTCGAGTCGAAGACAAGCGTGTACACAATGAATATCAGAGTATTGCGAGTTTCTTGCATAAATAAAGTTTATACTGAAATGCAGTAATTGTATGCGGCAGAATTAATAAGAGAGGTTTCAAAACCTCGATTTTTTCGGATTTTCCACAGGTGCTGGGGGAAACGCATTGTATTATGGGAGTCCTTCTATCACGGCCGACTCATTTGCGAGTTGGATGGTGTGACGGCTGTCAAAAAGTTGTCGGACTCGAAGTTGGCCGACTAAAGTTGGTGCAAAGCTGGATGGTATTCGCGGGGCTTAAGAGCTAAGCACAAAAGAGATTTCCAGAAACAAATTAATGTTAAGATTAGGTGGGGATTGTCCTAGGCTTTTCAAAAGGGAATATAAGAAATTTGCCTTATAGTTGCAAAACTTCACGGACTATCGTCGTCACAGGTTGGGCGACAGTCACATATCTATCCTGGACTGTCATTTAGTACCCAAATTTGTAATCCCAAGCTAAATGTTACCTTTAATTTTCACTTGCACTTTAATCTGTCAATGTTTTAAGATGACAAGTCACTTTTCGAGAAACAAATAATATTTCCAGGAGAGTACCCAAAAAACTTAGTAATTAGAAAAACAAGTAACACTGATTTTCAGTTCAAAGATTGTAACAGAGATACCGACGTGACTTGGCCAGTCGAACTAGATATCTACAAAGATCTCTTGCTTGGTTGTTTATCAATGCACGAGATACAGAGATTGGGTCTTCGACTAATGTGTAAGTACAGGATAACTTCCCAAGACGATATTGGCATTTCTTCAATGTCTGCATATGAACACCATTCGTTGTACGGAAGTGCCGTCGATCCATTGGGAAGTCCTACGTGGCTTAGCAGCTGTAATTGGTTCCAGTAGTGCAATGGCATTTCTTAACAACCAAGCCCTACGACTTCGAAGTTGATAAGGAGCACTGCTTTTCCGAAGTTAGGAGGCTTGCACAGCTGATGTCCAGTATTGTATCTTCGAAGATTACTTTGTGATAAACTAAGCTGTTTTCTTAGAAGGATAACAGAATCAATGTTAGTTCAATGTCTTTAAAATCAATGTCTTTAGAACTTTCTCGAAAAAAAAAAATTGCTTTGGCGCCATTTATTCAAATAATATAAAAAAGCAGGCTACTTAAAATGAGGGTCTGTAAAATTTATAGTATGTAAAAACTGATAAAAAATGTAAAGATACATTTATAATGCTGATAAATATTTATGAAAATATATTATATCTTAAAAAAAAAAAAACTTTCTTTAAATGTTATATCGTAAAAACTTATTTATTTATATTTTTTTTAACTCGCGAAAACAGAAAGACGAAAAAGTTAAGAACATTTAAATTCAAAATGTAATATCAACTGAATACGAACACTAATAAATTTTCAATTTCTGGAAAAAAATATGAATTAAATCATTTTCTGAAGTTATCTAAATCATATTAACTTTAATCGTATTAAACCACGTGCAGTATCATCCACTTTCATGATTAAAATTCATTGTTGACGAACATGAGATGTTAATTGAAATACGATAGAAATCCATTGTTTAGATTCCAATGCTTTTCTATGGGAAATTTTGTTTCCTTCTCGTGGTAATTTCTACCATTTGAAAAGATTTCAAATATAATGTTTAGATTGTCCTTAGACCTCGACTTGAATATCAAATTCCAGGAAGATCTAACCCGTAATTTTAAGGGCCGCGCGGTTGGCGTTGTCACTAAGACATATCTCTGAGTACCGGGGTTCGGTTTTCCTGTGAGTTTCGTGATGGTGGACGAACTCTCTGGGCAGGTTTTTCTCGGGGTACTCCCATTTTCTCTGCACTTCTCCCACCATATTTTTCTCTTCGTCTGTCCCCATTTCAGTGATCGCGGAGCTTGGCTTCCCTGCCACCCACATTCACCACAATCAATTAATCAACGTAATTTAAAAAAGTTTTTAGGAAGGATACACACAGCAGACAAACACTCAGATGTCACCTAGTAAAATACTGTATCTGAACCTTTTAATGTGTTGATATATATTTTTAGGCTCTTCATTTAATTGCGCAGCAAAAATTCATTGAGGCTAGCGGAGGCTTAAATATGAATTTTCTATATTTTATTTTTAATGAGTATTTTTTGCGTTTTTAGTTTAATTTTTGGAGGTACCGTTTCGACTACGATGCCAAGTGGTTTGTTTAATTAATAATTTCTATATTACTGTTTCATTGTAGTTAAGATTGTCGAGGAACAGACGAGCAAAACCTGCATAGACTGCGCTCTAAAGAACAAGAAAAATAAAAAAAATTCTGAAATTTCAAAAAGCAAAATTCCAAAAAACAAATTGTTATCTTTTAATGTTGATCATGTTTCTCTACAATTTTGTAAGTATTCATATCAGAAATCGACTATCAGCTATCGATTATCGATAATCGATTATTGACTGTTTCTTCTTTGATGCGATAGATCGATACAATGTAGAATAATTCTGTAGTGAGTCAGATTCAGATGGAAAAAAATCGTTGTGAATTATTGATACGAAGAAGAAGAAGAAAAAAAAGCAAAGACAGCAAAAGATAAAAAAAGAAGAAAGAATGAAAAAAAGCACGCTCTTCTCGTAAGTGAGATCTGTGCCAACGGAATCTCTGATTTTTTGGGCGTTGAATTATTCACAAAATACGACACGGGGACCTTGGTCTTGTCGAAACGACTGGAACCGCACGCAATTCGCCACCCGCGCAAATCTCTTCATCCAGATTTTTGAAAATGGGAGAGAACGTAAGTGAAGCTGCAACAATGACAGGGTTCCACCAGGAATAGAATCACATAAAAAGTGTTTGAATTTGTCGAGCACCTCAATTAGGCCTAATTTAAAAGAAATAATCCAAAAACAATAAATCTTTATTGTTTTTCGATCATCGGAGCGCAGTGGTGCCTCAAAAGAAAAATGAACAATAAAAAACTCACTAATGAAAAATTAGTGAGAAAATTCATGTGCCAGCATTGCGCAGGCCTCAATGAATTTTTTTAAAGCATAAAAATTCAAACACCGCATTTGTATTATTAATAACAACAATGGGTGAGACCAAACTGTTTACCAAGTGACATCCTGGTAGAGCTGTTTCACGCTCTTTGTTTTCTTCTTGTTTCGTTTATATATAGGTACTCCTCACTTTACGACCGAGTTTCGTTCCGACGATTACGTCGTTAAGCGAATTGGTCGATAAGCGGGGAGCTTGCATCGTTGTAAAATTATAAAAATAATGCAATAAACTTCAAAGTTATTCATAAAAAGACATGCATATGTACATATTATCATTTGTGTATTTAGTTATCTGGAGCTGTAGAAAGTCAAGGTAAGGGAGATGACGACTATGAAATAGAAGTTATATCTTCAAGGGTCGTAAGTGCGAGTGGTCGTTAAGCAGATAGGTCGTAAAGTGAGGAGTACCTGAAATGTATGAAACTTGTTAAGTCCTTGTTAATTTCCTAGAACAGTGGTTTTTAAATAGGGGTGCGCGGTACTATATTTTTTTATTTTTTTGTCGTGGACAAAACATTGAGAAACATATCTCATTTTTTTATTTCAGATGCGAATGATCAGAAAACATAAATTATATCTATGTTCAGTCATTGCTTCCAACTATCTTCAGTCATTTACTTTAAACTATCTCATCTTTTTTATTCATTATATGCTAGATTTTATCCAGAGAATTTCTGGACTTCCTCAGGCTTCTTTTTGAAAATTAGTAATATATAGTTTAAATTTTAAATAATTTCAAATATTGTGATGAGTTTTTATAACTATATTTATAATTATTTTGCTTATTCTATTTTATCCTATTTACTTTTATATGTATTTTACTGTCCAATCTAATCAGTTGTAAATTTCAAATTATGACCGTTAACGATCTTTTCCTGTTTTGTTTAATTTGGAATTTCAACGGCTGAGGGTTCCCATAATTCCCTGTAATTTAAAATCTTCAGTTAATTTTAGTTATTAATCAAGTGCTATTTTAAATCACCCAATGAACTGTTAAAGCCCTCAGCCAATGACCGATCATTGTAAATACCCTATAAAAGCCCTTGCTCTCCCTGAATAAAGGGGAAACCACAGAACATAGCTGAATAAACAAACCTAGTTAGATCCAACTTCAGTCTCATCTACTTCTTTTTCACGAGTCAGGACACCAACGAAAATTACCACAATATTTCCATGCGACTTTGTTTTAAAACAATTTACAGACATTTTCATGCCGTCTTTGTTTTATACAGTTTATAATAATTTCCAACAATTTTCAACAATTTTATGTGAATTTGACTTTAAAACAAATTTTTTTGTTTCGATTTTAACAGTGTTTAACAATTTCTTGTGAATTGCGCTTTATATTTTCATATTTTTTTAAAACTTTCTATTGAATACTTATTTATTTGTTAATTTTCTTTCCTTATTTATGCAATGTAAACTGTTTATAACAAGTGTCTCTATAATCAGTCTTGTTTCTCTTTCTTTTATCTGACTTCGGTTATTGGGTCCAAGAGGCAAATGATCTGTCCAGTCTGAAATGAGTCGTTTATTGTTCTTCAATGCTTTTACATGTTCCATCTCTTTGAGGGTCCTACCCGTGCTTCCAAAATATATGACGTTTCAGTCTCTGCATTTTAAATTGTTAGAAATTGTTCAAAACAAAGACGATATGAAAATGTCTGTAAACTGTTTTAAGACAAAGACGCATCGAAATATTATTGAAATAACATAATTATTTGATAGCAAATAAAAAATAAAAATTAATCTCATACAATTTAAAAAAAAACATAGTTTTTCTTTTTTTTTAATTAACTGTTGCACTAACAATAAATATTTTAAATACAAGTCATTATTTTACAAATTTTTTATCATTTCAGGTTTTCGACAAGTATTTTTAAATTGAAAATACCGAGTAATATCTCGAAAAAAAACCCAAAATTGACTGTTTTTGAACTTAAATTTCATCAATTGAAGAATATTTTGAAAATTAAACAAGGTAGGGATAGCGATTAGTAAACCAATCACAATGCTTCGCAACATCTTCTGCGTATAAGAAAATACTGTACAATTGATATTGCTTTAATTTTCTTTTTATTATAAATGTGATTGTTGCGCATGCAAAAGACGCAATTGTTGCGATTGTTGCTAATGATATTTTAATGATACTTGTCCACAGACAGACAAAACGGGAATAGTAGTCTCCTAATCCTTATCAGAAGACTAAAACAAGAAAATAGTAATCTCAGATACTTCACAAGTTCATATTTAAATTTTTAGAATTTAAGGTGCATTGGAAAAGGAAATATATAAAAGAAATAAAAGGTTTGCAGTCGCCTGCAGTTGCTTGAGTCAGGACCTTAACTAAAATAAATATCTTATTATTACTCCTTTTACATGAGTAGCACATCGTTGGTTTAAAGAATTCTTCCATTTCGCCCATTTTTTGGAACTGAAGCGCATCGGACCGCTAAAGTTTAAAGATCATTATCCTTCACGATCTCAATAAACATAAACTTGCTTGAAATCGCTACGAATTCTTCCATTATTAAATATCGCAATCACATATTTTCTGTTCCAGATAGAAGCCTATAAATTCAATACTACTGAAGAGGAGGAACGCATCGACCGACGACCACCATCGATTTGAATGTTGCTACAGCGCTTAGGGAATTGTATGGGCTTTATCAAGCTCCGAATTCAAAATAAACACTTGCTAAATAAAATACGAGTTGGATTTGAACGCTTGTCTTATAAAATTTTCAGTAAACACTCAGCATACATATGTAAGTTATTTATTTATTTATTTTTGTTTTATTAAGGATGCATTCCGAAATTCGTGGCCTCGATAGCCAAGTGGTAAGGCAATTGACTGCGGACTGGAAGAGCTGGGCTCAATCACCGACTGAGATTGGAGATTTCTGAATTCTTCTCCAGATGGCTCCTAAGTTCCACTAAGCCACTCTGAAGAATTTCCCCTGCAGAATATGCGGAGGTCCAAGGTGGGCGAACGTCGGACTGACCTCAACTTACAAAGTCTCATTGATTAGGAAACGCCGAAATGCTAACAACCCGAGACCCCCAAAGCCACTTAGGCCTACAGTGAGAGACTTTAACTTTATAATTCTGGAATAATTATCGATATGAATACGTACTGGGGGAAATGACTGTACTGTAATATCTAGTTTTATATGCGAACAATGAAAAACTGAATCCAATATAAATGTTGCAATGTTTACCTGTTTTATTCTAAAGCTATTATAAAAAAACAAACAAATAAACAACTTTACAATCTTATTAGGTTAGTTGACAGCTTGACAACCTTACGTCTAGATCGAACCTTTTTGAAACATGAATTATATATGATATCTGTTGGAAAAAGGCAGATTTTTAACAGTTTTTCTGTAGCTCACATTATAAACTTCTCTGCATAAGGGCAAAGGTAACTGGGAAAACAATGTCAGTAAAACTTTTGAAATATCGGGTACTTCCTAGAAGATTTAAATTTTCGGCAGAAATATCATTTCCTAGCTATAAGTTGCCGATTTATAAAAGCCTTTCTTGTTTTACTTAATTACTTAGAAAGTTTTTAATATTGCCAGTCTTTCTTTTAACATCGAAAAGAGAACAACGTCTTATTTAAAAACTAAACGGCTTTTTCTTATCTGAAATGAACAATGTGGAAACACGCTCGCTAATAAATCACAAGAATGAACAGTGAGAAGGGTCAATTATTAATTTCACAACGTCCTTTCGTTACATGATACCGGGAGCCATTAACGATGGATGAATACAGTCTGTGCAGTAGAGGGTAAGGTGATCTTCTCATCTTTCCAATTCAACGGAAAGGAGCACTGAAGAAACGGGGAGTGAGTTGACAATGTGCACAAATGTATGGGAAGTTGCCCCATCCCTGTATAGTGATAAGATATATACTTATAGAAAGATCTCCTTAGATAGAACATATTTTATTATTACGACTCGTCTCAATTATTAGTCCGTTCGGAGTTATACAAGTCTAGTTGTGACTATCTAGTTGACATCGTAATTCTCGAATTTACTATTTAATTAACTTTTAATAATTATTACACTTAATTAATATTATCATTTATTTCAAGTAAATAATAATTATTTACATGTAATAAATGAAAATAATATTTACTGTTACTGAAAATAAGTATTAAATGATATTTAATTAATACATCAGGGAATTAAGATGTCAACCAGATAAATCATATCTAGACGTATATAACTCCGAACGGACTAATAATTGAGAAAAGTGGTAATAACAAAAAATGTTCTATTGATGGAGATCTTTTCTTATCTATATATCTTATTGATATATAATGGTGAGGCAGACCAACCTATTCTCCTTTGCTGCAAGGGTTATTATAATAATAAACTAATTATTTTCGAAAAGCAATTGCAGTTCACTGTGTTTTCGTACTCCGTAATATTTCATTTACTGCAAGCAAAAAAATCCATAATTTTTTTTCAGACATTATTTAGACAAATCAACAGCATAATAATATGAAACCGGGCTGAACGTATCCGATTGTAGCATTCATTAATTTCTTGCAAAACTCCTCAATGTATATCTCGCTTTTGAGCTCAGATTACCCTCTGCTGTTATACCCTCCCTTTGTCACTGAAATTGAAAAAAAAAATAACATTAGCAATAATAAATTGTAATGTTGGATACTGACGGAAAATTGAACTCAACTGCAGCGGGGGTGGAAGGACAGCGATTAAAACTCCCCTTATTAATTTGCTTCTCCGGAGAGAATTTAATGTTCGCAATGAACAATTCTCATCGTAAATCATTTTGTTCGCTCTTCTGTGCTCGTAAACGCTGTAATGGCGCTAGGAGAAAAGAGTGCATGCTATTTTAGGATTAGACAACATTAACGGCTAAGATTATTAATAAACATTATTCGCAACGCAGCAAATTTGTCGACGCAGTCTCAAATTAATCGCAACCTAATGTCTGTTTCAGAAAGTTTATTTGCGTGTTTGTCGTTCTGCAATACGAAACTGTGACCATCAAACTTTTGTTGTACATTAGTTAAAAACGCATATTGGAGTGACTAAGATCTAGAAAGTCTCGTACTAGCTGAAGAATCTCGTAGTTTTTCTATAGAGCGCGTCGGAAACTTCTAAGCAAAGTAGCTGAAAAGTTAATTCAATGAGATAACTCACCTAAATTTAGATTTTTAGCGATCTTATATTGGAAGCACTTAAAATCAGGAACGAAGGCAAAATTACAGTCAACAGAAATGGATTTCTGGCGGAGATCGGCAAGAATTTCGAGGAAGGACAAAATGATAAATATAGTCCTAGAAGAAAAAATGAAAGTGCAAGGATCCCTTGTAGAGTTTGTAAAAAAATACGCAATTAAGATGGTTTGGTCATATGAAGAGAATGAAAGAAGACTGATTGCCGAAGAAGATACATGAATGGATACCAACAGGAAAAAGAAAGAGAGGAAGACCAAAACTGACATGGATGCAGGGAATACATGAAGTAATGAAAGAAAGAAGATTAGAGGGCTTGGGAAGATAGAGAGGAATGGAGAAGGATGATACAGGCATAAAATGGTTACAGGAAGATGTCAAAGACATTGTAAAACCTGGAAATAAATAAATATTGGAAGGTATTGTGATAGCAGGGATCACATTACAAACTTTTGTCTTTTCAACAACCAATGAAAAGGGGAGAGATACAGTAAAGTAGTCAAGTGATTTTTAATAGTAAACAACTTGAAAGAACACTAAGACGAAACGACAGAGCCGAACGTGTCCTTCGTTTTAATTCTCATCCACAAGTGTGCGTGTGTGTAAAGGCTCTCTGTTCCGTTGCATTCAGACTAATTCTAATTATTGACTTTGCTTCAAGGACAAATCTTGCCAGAACTTAAGATTAACAACAAGGTGGTCGCAAATATTGACTTTGAGCGCAGAGGGACTGACCAAAGAGGTTGGTGTTTTCCTTGATCTGGGCTGAACCTGTATTTCTGGGCAATTCACGCTCTGTTGGTTATATACACAAGATGCGTTTGCCTGCATTCCGAGTCGTGCGGGTCCCGGTGCGACCCGTCTTCCCTATTAGATCCATCGAACTGAAAAGAATGATTGACAAAGAACCAGATCTATCACTGCCTGTGGAAGTCGTGTTATTAATTAACGCTGATTAAAAGCGGACCCACTTCTAATTAGTCATCGGGGTCTCAAGAGAGGAGAGCGCTGCCCTACCCCTCTGCAAAGAGAGAACTCTACAACTCGAACCCACATCAAGTTTTGAATCTTCAATTTCGTGATGGTTTTAAGGCAAGCTTTTTCCTAAACACGCGCAGTGAACACGCGCACAGGCAGAATTAATTGCCGCGTGTTACTACAATGAGCAGATACTGTGACAATAAGAGCGCGTGCGGGATCATTGTTGAGTTTTAAATTGTTTTATGTAGACGGCTAGGATTAACTTTTCCGATGTAAACAAATTAAGACCGACATTTTTTTTTTTTTTATCAATTATTGCTTTGCTGTACAACATTTCTTTAAAATAACGTAAATAATTTACTGATTTAACGGAAACTCACAAATAAAGCTGAAATCGCAGAAAGATCTCGTCACTTCCATAGTCGAAATCGGCAGTTAAATGTACCCTTATTTTTGAGTCTGTCAATCAACAAAATCTCGAAAATGCGCTTAGTTGAATAAAAATAAAATAAATAAAAAAAGCTTTTTAAAAAATCAAAATTTAATTGATTGTAAATTTAATTTAATTGATTAATAATCCCTTGCATCTTCAGCCGTGAATTTAGTGTAATAATATCATGGTACGTTTCGTAGGACATTGCCAAATCAAGACGAACAAGTTATTTTAAAACCAAGCAAATTGAAATAGTTTGTTAATAACGTATCACGGAACACCGTGATTTCTTTTCCCAGGTTTAAGAAAATTGCAGATTTCCATTGCAATCTTTCGTACGACAGAGGATGAAATATGGGCTTTTAATTCTTGGCGCGAAAAATCGCTTCCCTGTGAAACACGGCTGGCTTTCAAAATGGCGGAAAGCTAGTTTGAGAACGATATTTGATCTGAGAGGCATTCCGAAATATAGGCAATCTGGTACTACGCATTCGCAAAGTATACTTCCTGACAATAACTAAATGTTATCACAAACACCAAATCTTTTTGACAAGTAAGGGAAGTCCGTTTTCGAGTAAAAATATTTTATTAAAAAAAAAAATGTAGGTCTGACTCTAAACGCAATAAGTTTTTACTTGTAGTTTTGTGACAGTTACGTTCAATTCCTTCCAAAAATATTCTTCAACCCATTTTGCAAAACACCAATTATTCTTTCTTTCCCGCCTTTGCCCTACAATCGATTTTAGTATCTGCAATATTAACCAAACAATTGCCTCCCATTTTTCCGAATCCATTCCAATCTTGAAATAAAATTAAAAATTAAAACCTAAATTTCTGAGACTCACTTCTACTTTCTTAAACTTTCGGAGATCAATAAATTCTTTGTTTGAAGAATCTAAACTTAGCCCGTCTTCAAATTTTTCCCCGAATTATACAAAGTCGATTTGGAAGTGCGCTTTAGTAAATATGGTCCATGTTTGTTTTTCTCGAAAAAGAACCGTTTGCAAAAGATGTTAGTACAATAATAAGTTAAATACTGAAACTGAATTAACAAGAAGCTCGAATGAATTTGAATCCTACTTGCCTTAAAATTAAATTCCTTTTTTTTTTTTTGATTAAGAATCATAAAAATGATGAAAACGAAAAACCACAATTCCTGCGGATTTCCACAAAAAGTTTCCATTATTTCAAACAAAAACCTAAAAACAATTACATCCGCATTATTTAGTTGAGTGTGCAAATAGGATTAATTTTAATCGTATCAAACCGCGTGATCACGGGACTTACAATTCATTGTTTAAAACAATGAGTTGTTAATTGAAATAGGATAGAAACCCATTGTTCAGATTCCAATGCTTTTCTATGGGGATTTTTAACTCCTTCTCGACAAACACCAGTTTGGAAAAAGTTTCAAATATGTAGTTAACGAGATAAATTTGTAACGTTTATTTTTTTTAATTGTTTAACTTTGCGCCCGAAATTTTCTAATAATCAATAAGTGCAAGCAACTCGGAAGCAAACATCTTAATTTCGTAATACACACACGTAAAATATACGTAAATCAGAGATATCTCTAAAATTTGATAATATTTAATGTAAAAATCTTTATTTAATTCTTATTAACAAGAGGAGATATGGATTCTAATGTAATATTATTGATTTTTTTATTTTAATTATAGTTTAGATATTTGTTTTTTGTAGTTTAAAATCTACTTAAAATTTAATAGTAGAATATATTATCATTATCAATTCACGTTTAATATAATATAATGTGTGTAACTCATTTACATCTCTTTACGTGTGCAAACCTCCGTCAAACCTGTCTAGATTTTTCTCTGTTCTATTTTAATGATCGCGACAGTAAATAAAGACGGACCCGTTGATGTTGCCGCGAAGCATCTCGTGTTGCGGCCGATTATCAAGTGAAAGGCGGCGGCGAGCGATGGATCAAAATGACCGCCTCGCCTGAAACGAAGTCGTAGAAACGGCTTACGGCGAGTCCATTTTGCAAAGGATTCCTGCCACTTTTATGGACCCCGTTGGCATCCAATTATACGCTCAGACTGCGCGCGTTGGTCTGTTTAGTTCCAGCGGTCGGGAGGGCACATAAAATACAGGATACGTTTCTACCTTAATTTAGGAGGTAAACTTTCTCCGCACAACGTCCGCGCTGTGTAGGGAAGCCAACATTGTCATTCACTAAAGGCTTAAAAAGTCTCCCAATTGAAATAGACACTTACGGCAAATCAAACGATTGGATTTGGGTCTTCAGCAAAACTTCTACTACTCAAGAAATCTCCCATTCCACATTGCCTTTTTTTTTTTTTAATTTTTAGCCTTCCTAGCATCCGAGGACAATTTTCATCTGTGATTATTTTGAAATATTCTTTTTTATGGCTTTTCATCAAAATTGCTTCAAGTTTTTCATAATAATAATAATAAAAAAAATCTAAGCTTATTATCGTTTGGAATTTCTTAATTTTCATAATAAATGACATCGAAAGTTTCACAAACTTATTTTAGTTATTTCTAAATTACGACGTATGTGGAACAAGCTCTTCAAAAATATTACTTTTAATAAAATTTTATTATTATTAAACTTTTGTTTTTATTAAAATTGAAGAGATTGTTTCACATTTGTCACTCGAAAATGCAATTCTTTTATTGCTAATTTCATCTTAAATTTCAATGAATCACTGTTAAATCGGTAACAATGGCAGTATCGCGTGATTTCTTATTGTTAGAACAACGTAGCAATGGATTTTAATTATCAACTGCTTTGTTGCAGTGATTTAAAAGAAAGGAAGCACGCGCCAAAATCATTGTTCAAATCTGACAATGGTTCCCTGAATTTATAGAAATTGTTTACAATACTGATGATTTCGTTTTGTAAACAAATTATTGCTTAAACAAACATTAATTTTTTAAGAGAAATTATTTTGTTCTTGACAGTTTTTTCTTTAAAATATTATAAAAATCCAATATTAATTTTGTAATGCTATTGGCCTATATGTCTGCTTAAAAAAAAAAGGAAAAAACCCCACTGCAGTATAACTTTCTGGAACTTCACAGAACATTCAAAAATTGTCTTCCGAGGAGAGATCGTATTCAGATGCAACTGAAACACGAGATCATGCGATTTGGAAGAGTGTCACGTTTCTTCAAAACTACGATCCAACAGATAAAAAAAAAAAACTTTATGCAACAGAAACTCGGTTTTTTTTTTAATTAAAAGATTTTTATAAATATTACAATAAAAAATTCTAATAATACTAAATTGCGAATTTCATAAAAGTACCAAATCGAATTCAGATTACATTAAAACAAAAATAATGAGTTATTTTTTTTTCACATATTGGCAGTTATTCCAACGAAATTCTGACAATTATGTAGATTATTAGGAATTAGAAAAGGAAAAAAAAAATTAGAAATATATTCCTCCATTTTTTTCAAATTTATTTTAAGATTTTATTGATAATAATCTTAATTTAGATTTATTTAATTTGCGTGTTGCAACTCAAAATAATGAGTTATAACATTATAAGAGAATTGAAAAATTATAAAAGTTAATATCGACTAATAACATTAAGACGTGTTATTTTGAAAATTAATCTTTCTTAACTAATAATTATGATTTTTGAAGATTATATAAAATATTATATAAAATAAAACTGCAGCGTAAGTTACTATATTAATGTCAAAAACCTTCATTCGTATTAACAATTACAATTTTCAAACAATTTCTTAAAAACTCACTGTATATTTAAAAAAAGAAAATAAACAATCTAAAAATAAAAATAATATCTTTACTGAAAATTCCCAGTGATTTTTCATGAAAAATAACGTAAAAATTTAATTCTACTTAACCTAACAATGTCATTCTTATACAATGCTGCAAACAGCAGTTTAGACCTAATGTGAAGTTATTATTCTTGTAAACGAATAGAACTATGAAAAAAAGACTGTAATACTTACAGATTATCCTTAATATTGTCCAAATTGTCCTTGAAACCTTCAAGATACTCTTTCATTTGATTGAACATCACGAGGAAGAAAACGAAGATTATTTAATTTTAATTCGAAGACGTAAAGACAAATGCTTTTTTTTTTTCTTATTTTTGAATTTACTCTTTGTCTTCTATTTTACAGAATCTTCTTAATTCGTAAGCATATTAGTGCCTCAAAGAAAAGCTCGTAGATATGTATTGTTTGGGAGCGATGAAAATGTTTTTCTGATATGTCTCGAGTTCTATTTACATGTATTTCAGTTCCTTTGTAAACAAAAGAGCAGTCGTTGCCAGAGGGGGGGGGGGGGATATGAACTGTGATATGTTCAGTGATGCATCATTTGTCAGTCATTCCTTTATTCACTGTTCTTTTTGTTTCTGCACTGCGGATATCACAACATCAGTTCTTTCGTGGTACCTCGTGCACCCACAGGGAGGAAGAATGTGTAACATTCCCGTTCAGTCCTGTATAGGCATTATTCCGTTTTTTTTTTTTTTTGTGGGGGGCGTCTTTGATCCCCACCTCACTACTTGTCGTCTGTAACAGTATCTAACGCGGAAGCAAAACTATCAGCACATCTTTCATTTCCGGATCGAAGGCGGAACTTTCCCGAAACTTGCGCCTTTTCAACGAGATGCCATCTAACACTGCTCCGTCTTACTGGGTTTTCAAGTGTCAGCTGCAGACACGACTGAAGAAGTAAATCTCTTTCAGACGGTGTTCTCTGTTGTAACACAGCTTGCAACAAACTCCTCTTTGAGAGTCTGTGACCTTATTTAAAACGTCTGGATACGAGAAAACGCAAAAGTTATTTTCATTTCAAAACTTGGCAATGTTGTTTTTTTTCTTTTTATCGTCTGTCTCTCTTGGTTAAGTATTCAAATCGTTCCCGTTCTCCGGATGGATGCTAACGACGATGACGATGACGAATCTTCAAATTCAAGTGTTCTTCCGGATGCACTTTCCACGAGGAGTGGGTGAAATCAAGCCTTTCTTTTTAAAACGTGTGATGGAATGAAGAAGGATGCTCGGATGCAACGGTATGCGATGCTTGCAAATGCCCTTGTGTCGATGGAACCGGGAAGCTTACCTCTCCCGGGCACCCTGCTTCTATCCCGGCCGGTCACGTCTAATCTTCGGCGGCGAGCGGGACCTCGCGGCTGCTGCTGCTGCGCTGTGCTTCTGTGCACGGAGGCTCGTGAACCAGAATTTCTATTGACGACGAGAGATGGTCACGATGATGGGAAGAGGCGGAATGTTATTTCTTTTTTTCCTAGTTCAAATCTTGTTGTGGGCGTTGCCTCCTAACCCATTATCCACTGGTTCCTTTGCAGACCCCATCGAGGTGCGGTGACGTCGGACCGGGGTGGGGGGTGGGGGACGCGTCACAATCACGTGACGGGATTCCGGAAATCGAGTCGTCAACGGCTGTCACTCCGCCTCTTTGCCGGAAAAATCCCGGACGAACGCTGCTCCTGCCGTCTCCCTGTTCTCCCTTTTCGATTTCCACACTCCCGGACAATTCCCCTACCCCGCAACGCGAATGGACCCGACTGCGTGTTCCAGTTTCTGCCGCGTCGAGCCCAGGTGTCGCTTCGATGGCGAAAACATGAGCGCACGTGGTCTGGCGAATTAAGCAGCCTGCGAAGGCCGTCTCGGGAGACAAAGCGCACGCGAAACAACGATTCAAAGTCACTGTCAAACAACTTAAGAGAAGTGGTAAAACGGACAACTATTTCAATCGCTAACCTAAGTCCTAATATAAATTTAGCAAATTTTATCGCATTTCATTTAACATTTAACTTATTTACGCAAGTTGTCAAATTTTAACCAGTATTATTATATAACATCATCACTAAATTCTCCAAAAAAAAGTTTTGAAATCTTAGAAAATATGTATGTAATTTTAAGATCTTATTATTAAAATAAAAAATAAATGTTTTGAATAGAATATTTCAAAGCACGAAATTTAAACTGCGCAGTGAAATTATTGAAAAACACCACTTTAACATATATAGATGTATTTCGAAGTTATGTATGTTTCTAAAATACTGCAATAATGCAACAGCTTTAGAGTCAGTGGAAAAAGTGAGTTAGGTCATTATATAAATTATGAGGTTAAATTATTATATATGGGAAAAAAAAACTCAAGTACAAGGAAAATAATAGAGAGTATATTTATAAGAAATACTAGAGGTAGTAATCTTAATCGTAATGAGGGAATAGAAGTTGATAAAGTACTGGTAAATTTAGAAGGAGAGATGATGAAATCAGGTGGGGTTAACAGAAGGTTGGTAAAATTTGAAGAATTGAAGTTGTGTATTAAGTAAATACGGGAATTAATAGAAGTAATATTGTTAAAGTAATTGGTAAGTGATTGTTATATTAAACTATGTCCAGAAGAGTGAATGGATATTTAGACATCTGTAATTATTTCAATTTTTAACAACCTTGAAAAAGAAATTGAAAGCAAACTTCCCTACAATTTGCTTAAAAAATATATTTGTGAATATATTTTTGTGAAGATATTGTATATTTGTTAATACAACTTACAATTTCATTTTTCAAATACAAATTATGCTATCCAATCTTTTTTCAGAGATAACTTATCCTTGTCGCAATTTCATTTCTTAAATGACTTAAGTCACTTACATTTTGAAATCTTATTTCGTTCTTAAGTAACTTAACTATAATTTTCGATCAAAATAACTTAAATTGCTGCACAGTGAATTTTCGTTCTGAAGTAGCATAACGCTTCTCGCAATTCCATTTCACAACTGAATTAAATTACAATGCCTTGAAATCTTATTTCGTTCTAAAGTAACTTAATTACAGTTTGTAGTAATATCGTTCAAATGACTTAAATTACAATAGAGTGAAGTCTTAATTCGTTCTGAAGTAACATAAATACACTCTTTTGTCGCAATTTATTTCTCAACTGGCTTAAATTACTACATCTTGAAATCTTATTTCGTTCCTAAATAACTTAATTGTAAATAAAAAACGTGCAGGCATATGGCTTAGTGAAAAAATTAAAACTGCACATAAATAAACAAAAGGTTCTCGCACTCAGAGCTACCATCAAGGATAAATAAGGATGACGAAGCCTAATAAGGCTGACACAGTCTGAAAATATAATGGGAGAATGTTAGTAATGTTATTGTTTGTTTATGAAGCATCATTATTGTTAATTTTTAATTATTTATCTTTATTTATGTGTTTCATATTATCATTATTAATAACTATGCTACGGAATGATATACTTTTCAATTGTTATCATATATACAAATGCTTTTAGTTCTTTTGTAACCCTTATATTAAATAGAGGCAAAAAGAATAGCTTTGTCCTCTTCTACTCCTGAAGAAGTTTTTAGAAAAGAAAAACGAAATATTGTGGACATAATTGTTGTTAAATAGGATTTCTGAGAGAACTTCTGTTTATTTATGTGCAGTTTTAATTTTTTCCATTAACTTAACTGTATTTTGCTGTCGCAATTTCAGCATTACTTTAAATTACAATCTTTGAAAGTTCTGAAGTAACTTAATTTTCACTTAATTGTTCTCAAATGACTTCAAGTCCTAAGTTTTGAGATATTGTTTTCATCGTTACGAACTTACTGAAATTTGTTGCCGCAATTTTGTTTTGAAGTGACTTAAATTATTACAGTTTTAAGTTTTTATATCGTTCTGAATTAACTTGACATCTATATCGCAATATTAGCATTCTGCTTTCGAATGTAAGATTCTGGTGTGTTTCAAATAAGACAATGTTTAGTAATGTTATTTCGTTTATTGTTTTTATTCAGTGTCTCAAACAACTTAATGCATTTTATTAATGAAAGTCTTCCAAATTTGTAGAGCAATTGAAAGAAAAATGAAAAAGTTACAATTTAAAATGAAACGCTATTTCGAAATTAGGACAACAAATCTAATTATGCAAATGATTAAAACTTGATTAATAATTTCGAAGAAATAAAACTAATAAATAGCAAAAAAATCAAGAAGAAGATGTAGTTTTCCAGAAATGTCTGCGAGCAACGCACTTCCGTAACTGTGTTTGGTAAATAATTTAATTTACTGTGAAAATAAAATAATTTTTACAATGAAACGTCCGCGACGGGAATCGAACCTGCAACTTTCTAATCCTAAGTCAGAGGACTTATCCATTGGGCCACAGGGACTATCTTCAAATTATTGTTAAATATATCTTATCACTCCCTCTGTGTATTTATTTACTACAAGAAGAATTTTTATCTTATATTATAAAAATATAAGTTTTTTTTTTCTTTTATGTATTTAAACATTTCAAGGCTTAAGATCCCCTCCCGCCAAAAACAAAAAAAAAAAAACAAAGGCCATTTTGTCTTAGCTTTTTTAAAATAATTCTTTTTCATTTGTCATTATAACAGCATTTGAGATGAACTAATTTACTCTTTGTACGGATATCAATTTTCAGATCTTAATGACGCTCTTTTACGAGTCGGATTTCTCAGTAGTTTATATCCAAAAGCTGGTACGCCAGCCGTAACCCTGCAGGAAATACAGTAACAGTAAAGCTGAAAACATATTTCTCTGTGAAAGGGAGTAAACAAAGAATACATTCAAACTTTAACTTTTTTCGAAACAAAAGGCTTATTGCAGTTAAACTACAGAATAAAATCGTGGATCCACCATTTCCTTGTTGGAATCTTCGCGTAGCTGCCATCACCTGAATACAGACGCCAACTCTCGATTGCTTTTTTTTGTTTTTTCGTATTGATTGGCACAACACGAAACGTAAGAAATTTTATCGCAATGGTCTAGGTTTGTGTTTTTTTTCTTTCTCAACTTACGAAAAGCTTCATTGGAAAGCAAAGGGACTTCCTTACCGTTTTTTTTTTCTAAGTTGAAGTAGCAGCTGTGATTGGACTTGAGAAGGTGGACGCGAATGAATGAAAACATAAAAAAAAAAGCACCAACAAACTACTGAGGGATGGTTTTCAAGTCGTGTGCAAGATTAGAAAGAAACAATCTAAAGAAAGAAAAGGGACAAAAGGAATAAAAAAAAAATGGACGAAGACGGTTCCACGTGCGTTTTACTGCTGTTGTGGCTGTGTTAGCAGGTGGCCAAGCAATGCACTAATTCACTGAAATCAATTACATCGAAGCCATTTGCACTTCTCCTGGAAGATGTTGAGTTTTTCCTGTTGAAAGTCTGCAGTAACCAAACCTATAAAACAAAATCACGTTTCATGCAGCCTCATATTGTGGGAGTAGCGAAGTGCCCATAAAACAGTGGATCTTGAAAACTGAAAGTTATCGAATTTAATAACTGTGTATTTGATTTACGGCGCTCCCAAGTGAGAATCGTTTGTACTAAGACTACAGGTTTTGAATTTATAAGAAGTAGTAGTTCCTGAAAGAGAATAAAGTCTATTTTCTTTAAAACGTTCCATTTTAATTTTTTTTTTACTTCCATTTGAACATTATTGTCCGTTGTACAATACTTTAACGTGTGTTCTTCATATTACAAGGGTCCTTAAAAGTCACCACACATATCAAAGGTTAAAAATAAAGTTATTTATAATAACAAAGTAAGGATAGCGATTAGTAAACCAATCACAATGCTTCGCAACGTCTTCCGATGCGTATAAGACAATACAATTGATATTGCTTTTATTTCCTTATTATTATAAATGTGATTGTTGCGAATGCAAAAGGCGCAATTGCTGCGATTATTGTGATTGTTGCTGAGCTGTATTATACATGTGATTGTTGCGAATGCAAATGGCCCAATTGTTGCGATTGTTGTGATTGTTGAGCTTAATGATAATTTAATGAGATTTTGTTCCCATACAGACGGACAAACCAGGATTATAAGTCTTCTGATCCTTATCAGAAGACGAAAAATCACTACCGATTTCTCGAGCTCATTAATTTTGCCTTTGTAAATGTTCCACCTGATGAAGGAGGGGCAAATTTATGATCTTGAGAAACCGGTTGTGATTTTTTTTTTAATAAATAACTATATTTTTACCCTTTTATATGTGTGCTGGCTTTAAAGGACCACTGTCCGTTGTTTGTCGATTTGTCCTGTGTCTGTTGGTATGTGCATCACGCTGAAACGGCTGGACATATTTCCATCAAATTAGGAAATATTTAGCTGATTACGATCAATTTAAAATAGGAGCACGGTTATTATGGTCTCCACGCCCTGCCCAGTTCTCAAAATGAACCACCCAGCACTGAATACTCAGTCCCCCCATTACGCCGTGAAAATCTGATTTTTATTTCTAGTCTGTATTATCGAACACAAATAATATCTTTAAGTTTTCCGTTTTGCCAAAAAAATGAATTCAGTCTTCAAATACTTGTCTTGAATCAAGTGACGTATCTAATTACGCGCGAATGACAGTGAGTTACTAAAAGGATTAATGTTGCATCCCTCTCAGACTTTTCACCGTGGTTTCTCTACCGGAATGTTTCTCAGTTTCACGCGCAAATTTCTCCACAGTGACGTAAACGTAAAAATTCTTCAAATGCACAAATTAAATTGTCTTCGAAGCATAAAATATGTACGCCAAATTTCAAGAATACCTGTTCATCAGTTCAAAAGTTATAGAGTTAACTAAGTAGCTGTGGATCTTTCCAGTTCACTTTCAATGAATACATCTATCTTTTTCACTATTGTGATGAATTACAATACAATTTTTAACTTGTTGTTGACTAAAAACAATAGAACACTTCCAATTTCTGAAAAATTAATTAATTCCGCATTACTTAATAAATTTCAGTGAAATTAATAAATTTTAATTATATGAAACACCGCACGAGGATTACTCATCTGATCAATTAAATTAATTAACATCTGATTGTTTAGATTCTAATGTGATTCTACGGAAATTTTTATATCTTCACGTGCTAATTTCCCAGCCAATAGGCCTACACAAAATGAAAATTTTTCAAATACACACTCACACACATACGGACTGAATGAACACCTAAGCACCAGGAAAGTAGATTAAAAATTCTAATTACGCAGGAAAAAAAAAAATTAAGGAGGACGATTTGCGTTTGAAATATTAAGTTGCTTTTATTTCACTGATATCAAAAGTGATTTGGATGTGGACACACACACAGACTGATTGATTTTTGAAGTCTCACTTATCTAGATAAGCTAGGAGGACGATACGATGAGACTTTTCTGAATATCGAACAAATCACCGTGCGTGTAATAAGGGATTGACATGATTGAAGGTTTTCTTCCGATAAAAGCTTACACGTGCAGTTTGCATACGTCAGATAACTCCTTCCTGACAGGTAAAGGGATCTTCTTTCAAGCGAAGATTCTTTTTTTTTCGTAATTTTTTAAAACGCAGTCAACCAAATGCACAATAGATACTGTTGAGAAAAGCTCAAATAGATATAGTACTCTTTTTTATTTTGACTTTAAACTTTCATTTTACATTTCGTAGTTAATCTGTCTTACTTTTTTTGCTAAGTAAACATTTTTACATATTAATTTTTTTTTTTTTTTAAGAGCAATTTTTTTGGATAGATCGTTGTTTGAGGGATTTTCTCACTCTGGCCAAAGATTTACTCGATATTTCGGTCCGGTGCTTTGGACCTTCTGAAGAAAGCCCGAGACCGAAATATGGAGTAAACTCTCCCCGGAGTGGGAAAATCCCCTTAAACGGTATCTATCTAGTATCACGTCCCACTCTACTTTCAGAACCAAACTCTATGAATTTTTTTTATTTATTTTTTTTATTAGAAAACTAGACGGCTACCCGTTGCTTCCCTCCGGAAGCTTCGCGTATGTAACGGAAAACAACATTTTATTTATTCAAAAAGACAAATTACATCAAGTAAATTAAAAACTAAAACTGAAAATAAAGTCTAAATTCTAAAGAATCCCTGCAATAAAATATTGAAATCCATTTGTAACAGTCGGAAATTTGCGCAATTGAGTGACCACGCAGCAATTCTCCTGTTGCCTGGTAACGCGCGTGCGACATTCCATTATTGCGGACAGAACTGACTATGCAACAATACTCCTGTTGCCTGGCAAC
>JAFIDM010000006.1:34436306-34480385 GCA_023159025.1 Thereuonema tuberculata | reverse complement strand
CAGAACTGACTATGCAACAATACTCCTGTTGCCTGGCAACGCGCGTGCGACATTCCATTGTTGCGGACAGAACTGACTATGCAGCAATACTCCTGTTGCCTGGCAACGTGCATGAGACATTCCATTGTTGCGGACAGAATTAACTACACAACAATACTCCTGTTGCCTGGCAACGCGCGTGCGAAAAATTCCATTGTTGCGGACAGAGTTGACCAAACAAACAATACTACTGTTGCCTGGCAACGCCCGTGCGAAATTCCTTTATTGCGGACGTACGCACACCTCCTATTATTGAATAGTTTACAGATATTTAAAGGAACGTAGATTTTAACTTCTTTCCATAAACCCTGTTTAATTCACAAAAGCTAAAGATGGGCGATTCTGTCCATTTTGGATCCCAAATTTCCCTCGATTCGAATACTTCATTTTACTGCGAATAAAACGCGAGCAAAAACTCTCTAAAAACGAAGACAATGAACGGGAGATGTTTATTTGCTATTAAAGTGTGTTTGACCTTCGTGTAGGCTTAAGAACCCATCAAAGAGAGAGTGAAGCTTTTCGGGACAATTTAATCAGCTAACAACCAGTGTCGTATTCCCTGAAGCGTCGTTCCTTCAGGCTGTCTAGCGTCAAATCTTCTAATGGAAATTATCTTTGAAGAATGTCAAATGCGAATTAGCAATTTGTCAACTAAAAAGAATGTAAATGCAATGATGTGATACTACGCCCTGGTGGCAACTAAAAGAACTACTAATTATAAGTTGATTACCGACGTTAACGAGAAATTCCTTGAAAGTGAGAGAGTCTGTTCTTAAATAACTAATTATAATCTTGAATTATTATTATTATTATTATTATAGTCAAAGAGAGTTGATTTTAGAGATTTTAAATCAATTTTTTTTGGGTGTTTGATGTTACTATAACTTAAACTACAAACAAATACTAAGTGAAAGATTATTTATATAGTATATAGTAATTGTTTACATAGTGCTACCTTTGTTTGTGGATTATTTTTATGATATTCTGTTAAAACAAGGGAATATCATTGTTTGTTTTCAGTGATTAGCGCTGATTTTTTTTAACGTAATACATGTGTTCTGTTCAATATCTAGACGATTGGCCTCCAAGGTCACCCGATATTATGTCCTAGATTTTTTTTTTCCCTTCTAAGGTCTTTCAAAGTCTCCTGGTAACCATGAATCCCCTTCGAAGCATCCAACCAAGAGGTACAGGATGAACTCAAAAGCGAAAAGAAAGAAAGTAAGAATGGTTTGAAGAGTTCATCAAAAATAAAATGTTTTTTATTATTTATTTATTTATTTTGATAGTATTACATTTGTTTGGCTAAAACATATCTTATAATTTAATTTATAAAAATAGGTTATATATTTACTAGACTGAACTGTGGCTGGACGAGCTGGGTTCAATTCCCGCCGGAGGTAAGACTTTTTCGCAGATTATTTCTCAGCAGAAGAACCCTAGGGTTTGCCTATCCCTCTACAAAATGTGAATTAAGATCTTTCTGAAAGGGGAAGGTTGCTAAAGTTGAGCGAGTCTTGGGCTGATCACCCATTCTCAACTGGTCCCGACTGGCAACAGATAGAAGCTGTATCTTCTATGCACTCTGCAGCCAAGAGACTTTATCTATATTTATTCGTCCTTAAGGCTCCTTACTTTAATCCCAAAATATCGGTCAGTTTTCCACTTAGTATCAAATCATGAATATGAAAATTAAAAATTTATCAAATATTAGGAACAGTGACGTGCGGTCATTGGACTAGTAGGACTCGGCTAGTTCCCTAAGTGTTCTCTTCCCTCGGCGCCAGTAGAGTAAAGCCTGTTTTACATTTACCATTTCACTCGCCATAACCTGGACATTTCACTCGCCATCACCTGGACATCACAGATGTCCAGTAATCTGTCCCAGTTAGAGGCTGGGCTATTTTCGATGAAATGTCGAGACATCTGATGGCTCGACATTTCAAATAGCGCTCCTGGTGACGAATTGTAGAACTTGGAAGTCCAATCGATTTGTATCTATTTATTCGAAATTACCGATTACAAAAATGATTTTCGCGATCGGAGGGCATCTTTTCCTTATGTTTTCGTGGATGCTTTCATAAAATGTTACATTATTAATCAAAATCATTTCAGAATTTCGGCTTGAAAATTTGAATCGACAGCGTCCGAGCATCTCGAAAAGATCTCGCCACTGATCGAGATTTAACGAGACTGAATTATTTATCGAAACTGATTTATCGAAACTGAAAACAAAGAACACAAAACGATGAAAAAAAACATGAATATTTCCTATTTTAATTAATTAAAGACATTCTTTCACCTATCCGATGCATTGACTAAATGGTTTTATATAAATTAATGCTATTTTTTTCCGTAAATAAAACGTAGGCATGATTACAATTGAGAAGTGTAAATGTTCCGTTTGATGGAAGGCGTTATGGTAAGTGTAAAGCAGTGCACTAATCATTCGCAATCTACCCTGACATGACCTCCGTTATGGCTTGCATTTATGGCGAGTGAAATGGTAAATGTAAAACAGGCTTTAGACTCGATCAGCCGGCATTCTATCCCGTCAGCCACAACAAGCAATCGACTGCCCAACAGGACTAGTTCCGAGACACCTGTTCCTCTCGCCACTTTAACATTTTCACACTCTCTGGCGTTCTGTGATAAACAACTTCCGTGTCTCAAATTCGTATTGGAAAGAATATGTTAGTCTTTAACATTTTTACAATTTGTTTTCTGTGTAGATTTGTTAAACAGTCCTCTTACGGCTGGTACCTTTCAAAATTGTCACTACACGCCACTGATTACGAAACTACTAGGGAAAAATACCAGAATTACCCAGAAAAAAAGCTAAATAAACTATAAAATGTTTCTTTTATTTATTCACGTTATTTCAGTTCTATACGCGGCTTTTTCAGTGGAGATGATGAAAAGAGAAGAAGCCAGTGAAGAAGCCGCGTCTAAGTGCTGGCGAAAGCTATGGAACGTTTTAATCTTTTAACTTTTTAATGTTTTAAGTGTTTGTATTTTATGCTGTCTGTGTGCGGGCTGAACCTTTTAATTAACATTATCGGCACACGTAAAAACTTTATATTTCTAAAATGTGTACTAGATTTAATTAATATTTTCACATTTTATAGATATCATAACGGGCTAAAAACGAAACCTGGGCAAGCCTTATTTGAGATATTTAATAAAATTACTGCAAGACCTCAACCGAAAGCGTAGTGATTGACGTAGACATGAAATTTTCAAATGAAATTACAAAGATTTTTTCCTTGGATTTTTCCAGTGCATTCCTTACATTTCTCAGGTACTTCCGAGAAATCCAGAACTTCCTTGACGGAAATAAATTGGAATTTGAACTTTTCTGAGAATTCGGAAGCTCCCATAAAAGACAGGTTATTAAAACGCACGATGGGGATTCTGATGTGAATCAATTGCAGGCGGCGTAGAATAGGTTAATTTAAAAGATGGAGGTAGCTGGTTTTGATGGAGCTTCATGAAATCGTTGTTTGTGCTCAGAACTGTTTGAAAGATAATCTAAGAGTATTCAGATATCGGAATTTCAAATGACAATCACTGGCTTCTCGAAATTAGATGTCGACCTTACATAGTCTGCGTCTTACTTTTATGTGAGATCTTTGTATCCGTTTTAAGAATTACAGCACTATTTTATGTCTAGGAGGTTTTGCAACCTTAGAACCTGGATTCCTCAGTCAATTTTGTACATGTACAACAATTCTCTTGCCTGCCATCCTCACCGGAGTGATGTGAGGATGTTTTAAGGAGAGAAAGAAATAATAATAATAAAAACATTAGGCCAATTACTCTTATTTAATACTGAAAATGGGAGATGGGATTCCTCAATCAATTTTGTACATGTACAACAATTCTCTTGCATGCCATGCTCACCGGAGTGGTGTGATGGCGTTTTAAAGAGAGAAAGAAATAATAATAATAATAGAAAAAAATAGGCCAATTACTCTTACTTAATACTGAAAATGGGAGATGGGAAGTCCCCACTTATGTTCCACTGCACTTCCGCATATTCTTTGTCGTTCAAAATTCTCTAATCTGATCAAATAAAATTTTCTCAACCATTTGCACAAACTTTATTTACACAAATGGCCTGAATCCAATTTACTGTAATCGTATCATATAGAAGCACGCGCAAATGAAAGTAAATCACTAATAGGATTGCATTGTTAGAATCCGACAGTTATTTATTCTTTCCTGCGAACATTTTTTTGTGTGGAATTTTTCTCAATTACAAATTCAAAATTTCTCAACGATAACCTACACAGAAAATCTTTTTTAAAAGTATAAAAGCCTAAGGAATAAATTTATTCTGGAAGTTTAAATCAAAACAACAAAATTAGAAACAAGGGCAGCACAAGAATAAATAAACTGCCTTCCTGATTCAGTTATGGGAGGGAATTGGGAACGGTCGTTTCGTCCTGCATCAGACTCATCAGCCCGATCCGCCCTCCCCGATAAAAGACCCAGAAAGGCAAGAACTTAAGTGAAGGCCACCGTCACACCTGGCAGTGACCCACGAAACCAGGTGTGACGGTGGCCTTCACTTAAGTTCTTGCCTTTCTGTGTTCTTTATCGGGAAGGGCGGATGGGGCTGATGAGTCCCATGAAGGACGAAGCGGTCGTTCCCGATTCCCTCCGATAATTGAATCAGAAAGGCAATTTATTTATTCTTGTGCTGCCCTTGTTTATAATTTTGTTGTTTTGTATAAAAGCCTCTTACTTGGAAGTAAGGATGCCAAGTTTAAAAGTTGATAGCGGGGGTTGAACGTACATACAGACACAGGACATTAATTTTATGAGTCACGCTTTTCTAAGGAAAGTAGATTAAGAAACTATTCAAAGATTTCTAACGTCGAAGGCTGGCTTTAGACGGTTGAAAATTGGGTGGTTCTGTGCTGGGAATTCCTGCTGGCAAGCAGTTTTTAGTACATGCTCTATTTTCTTGAAGACTGGATGGATGGATGATTTGATGGCGAACAGCGATCCTGGATAACTTTTAAGTCCAATCGTTTTGTACGAATTTACTGACTACAAAATTGTTTCAAGAACAGAGGTTTGGCTAGAAAAGACTACATTATTAACCGGAATTCCGGCCTGAGACTTTGAAGCGGCTAGCGTTTGAAATCTCGAAACTGAAAACAAAGAAATACAAAAAGATGAAAAACTTGTCATACTTCCTGTTTAATTGATTAAAAACAAAATCTCTCACCTATTCGATGCATTGAATAAAGAAATGTTTATTCGATGCATTTTTATACAAAGCAATGTTTATTTTCTTAAGTAAAACGTAGGTATGACGGTAATTGCCAAGTGCTAAAAGACCAAGATTCAAAGGATTCTGTCGATACACCATGTTGGGATTTCGTCAACACCAAGACCTTCACGTGAATTTCAGATGGATGGATGTATTCTTGCTAATCGTATAATACACTCAAAATACCTTGATGGGAAAGCGATTAAACACCGAAGACCAGCAAATTCCTAGCCAACATCCTGCACAGAACCATCTAATTCTCGCCCGTCTAAAGCCTGTCTAACATTTCAAAATAAAAATACAGTCTCGAATAACAAATTCAATAACAAAACTAACGAAGAAAGAGGGGACTTTAATATTTGTCATTACTTTGTATTCATTGACTTTTTTTTTTAATTTTCAGGAATAAAACTGTACATATCTGATTAAATAGTTTTGCTTTAATTAGCATAGGAGGGGGTGTTCGGTTTTTACGAACGAAGATTACGGAATTTAAAGTATAACAGAAGTAAATGCTGTATTTTTTATATACTTCCATTGTTTAAATATCGTAAGGCAAATAAGACTTAAAAAGAATCGCAGAATTTATTTAAAGAAAAAAAAAGAAAAAAACCAAGAACAGACAGTTAATTAAGCCTCTGTCTTATTTTTACCAATACTTCGTTCTTTCTTATTAACTTTTCTTACTATTAAATTACTGAAGTCTCCGCGTGCGTCTTATTATTTTTATTATTCTTCGAACTGAATGTCATTATGTCTGATTTATTTTTTTGGTTTTTCTAATAAAGAGCACGATATTTTTCTTTCTTTACGGATTATAATCTTGATTGAGATGGAACAAACTTGAAAGAAAATGAAAAAAGAATATAAAGGGTGAATAAAAAAAAAAATGAGATAAAAAATAGTATATGTATAAAAAAACAAAAACAAAGTTTTTCCTTGAGATGATGAAATTTTTTTTTTTTGAAAATTAAAATAATGAGAAAAAAATGTTTGAGGTAGACGATAATTAGAGAAAAAGAGATCAACACTGAAAAAAGAAAGAGAAAGATTGGGAAGGGGAAAAAAAAAATCCCAAAAGGTATTTTTCGTCAAATTCATTGATCGTGGATCAAATGAAGCAATGAGAGAGTTGGTTGTGTCGCGGAGGTGACCTTGAGAAAGAAGACCCCCTCCTTTTTTTCCCCTTACGTTCTCCTCAGTGCACTCGATGTGAGGGACGCGTGCGTCATCATTTATATCGAAAACCATCAACCCGAGTAAAGGAGAAAAGGGTATTTCTAGATGATGACAGAAAAGATATGGTTGAAATATCTGCAGCGGAAAAATGGTCCGAGTAATCAAGAAGACAAAAGAAAAACAGAGGAAAATAAAACCTCATGATCAATAAAAGAAGCAAATCTTTTTTTTTTTCCTTCTCATTACATTGTGCACAGATCGAGATATCAACACTCTGTTGTTTTAGGGATTTCGTTTCATACAGGGACTGTTTGCAAAGAGGCAGGGTTACATCAATCGAAGAGGAGAGTACTGATTTTCTACAGATACAGTGAAACCTACACAAAATATTACTGGAAATGCTTATTATTGTAATACTAGAAACTAAACCTTCAGTTTCATTTCCGTCGTCTTGGATACAAAGATTTCATCAGAGATAGGCTTGTCCGACTTCCGGCTTTCCGCACTTCTATTATAGTTATTTCAATAATCCGGACGCAGATAAGGATTATACAGAGCAACTTGGATAATTCGAAGCTGAAGGGACCACTACAAAACTTCGAATTAAACAAGTTACATCTTTTAACTTTAATTTCAGGTCCACTGAATGCTTGAAAAAATTATTCTGGCAGTAAGTAAATATTTATTCAGAAAGATCATGGTATGAAAGACGTAAACACTGTATGTATGTAAACAAAATAAGATTTATATTACGTAAGCTACAGTACATATTGCATTCAATATAGAAAATTATAGTTGTTTCAAAAAAATTGTGCAATGTCTGATTGTTTTGTAGAATTCAGTCGCTTAAGGTTAGCAAAATCATCAAGCATGTTTAGTGAACGGAAAACAGCTTCACTTACGTTGGTTTGTCCTTCAATGTACCAACGAAATTCGGCGCTATCCCGTACTCGTTGGCGATTTGGCATTTCTTCTTCACATCCTTTTCCACCTCGCGAATGACGGCGACCTTTTCAGAGAACGTTAAATTCTTATACACGCATGGTTTACTGAAAGACATGGTGACACTGACAGCAGGAAGCTCGAATGGCGTCTGAAGCGTCACGTGTCGAACGGTGGCGGGAAGGGGATTTCAGATGTCACGTGTCGAATTTCTTAACGATGAAACGCCGAAAAGTCGTTATGGTTCGAAATTTTTTATAAAAAACTTCGAATTAAGGAAGTTGAACTTCGAATTATCCACGATTTTTTAACATTGATTTAATAAGAAATTCAAGGGACTAAGAGAAATTTTCGAATTAACCACGATTTCGAATTAAAGACGTTCGAATTATCCAAGTTCCACTGTAATTCGAATAATTTTGTAATCTTTTGTATGGTATTGATTAAATATAATCCATACAGCTAAAACCAGAAAACGGAAGATAAGTAAGTTCAGGAACACGGGACGTAAAAGGAGGTATCAACTCTCCATGATACGCTACGCGGTCAGGGAGAAACAAAAAGATAGAGGTCGGAAGACTAAACGGACGCTCGCCGTCCAAAGAATGAATGTGGACACAGTCTGAGGAAGTTTAAAATAAGTGTTAACGTGTACCTAATATAACATGCTTAGATTAAATGAAAATGACCAACACACAAAATTGGATATCTCCAATTGACAAGGGAGGTGCACAAGGTCTCCGAAAGCTTTTGTATGTATTATAAGATTTTAATATATATTTTTAAACGAAATTTTGTGTGTTGGTGATTTTTATTTAATATAAGTCCGAGGAAGTAAGCGGAGAAATTCGAAAAGGAACTTACATAGCATATTTCTAACTCCTACGCTACGTAACCATTTCGTAGAATTCCAAGGAATACAATATAAAAGTAAAATTTGACACCAATACATTTACCTTGTAAATATAAAGTTACTTTATTACTAAATTTATCTTGTTAGGTTACTACTACATTTTTTTATTTAAAACTAGATGGGTACCCTTGCATGTATAGCATTAAGAAAAAAAAAACCTTTATTTATTTAGCAAATTAATATGGATATCGGAGAATACACGACTTCCCAGCTCGTTGTGGGCTTCTCCGCTTAACTCGGTGTATTGCGGGTTGGCACTCACACGGGTTTTCGAAACATTTTTGTAGCATTTTGTTTGTCTTAAAAAGCTCTACATTTTATCCATTTACATGACCAATCTAACTCTTACAGTTTAGTCAAAAAATTGGAAAAACGTAAAGTCTTATGACAATGACAGACAAAATAACGCTTTTGTATAATGTAATTCTTACAAAATGTAAAATATTTAATTAAGAATAATAATTTTTTCTTATTTATATTTATTGATTACTGTTCTTCTATTTACTATGTAAGAAACTCACATATACATAGAGGAGGCTTTAAATAAAGAAAAGTTATTTTTTGAAATATTGAAACTATCTAATTCATATAAAAAATATGATTGTTATTTTTAAAACGCCAAGTATCAATCAATTGCCAAAATTCAGGCGGATTTTGAAATGGAAGCCTAATGATTGCAATTTACATTTGAAATGTCTAATGATTGTCAACATCAAAGAGATTTCTAGTTTTAATTAAACATTCAGAAACAATTAAAATCCGCGTGACGCGTTCGTCTGGACAGCTGACGCCAAAATGGCTACTACATTGGAATGACTCCAAAGTAGAATTGGAAAAACAGAACAGAATAGATATTAAAAAAAAAAAAAAAATTCTTTTAGCAATAAAATTTACGTAAGTTTATTTCGAAATTGGAATGCTTTTCCGTTTTATTTATTTTCCACCATTTAAATCAGGTTTCATCCTATTATTGCTATGGGAAAGATAAGCTTATAAAGTTGATATTGTTTTCTAAATTGTTTCTAAATTTAGCCGCTGCTGACGTGAGGATAGATTGGCCGTGTCTCCGCAGAAACATTGATATGGTTTTTGTAATGGCATTTTTCAAATTTCACATCACCGTCCGGCTTTATAGATAGTCTATATATAAGAATTTATCTTCCTTCCGCCCATAATAACTTTGATTAGTAAATGTATCTGCTTAAAACATGGCGTGCCTATATATGGATAATGAATTATCTAAATTTTGTTTTTGAAAGTCTTTCGGTATGGATAGAGATGATAAATAAATTTCCCTAAATTTTACGAGCGAAGTAATTATTTATTTAATAACTACTCAATTTAATAGCATTTATCCTTCTTTGATATATATCGTGAAAATTTGATCGCACAATTTTTGATGGATTTGTAAGCAAAATGAAAAAGGGGCAGTAGAAAAAAAGAATGGCGTATCATCATAAAGACTTCCACTTACAGTGTAAGCTAGTACTCTTAGATGTTTGCTAAAGGTTTAAAAAGAAACTGAACATAAATAAAAGTAGTGGCATATATTTCAAAATCTTTCAATTATGCTTTTTTTAGGTTTTCTGTAAACACGATTATGTTTCTCGAGGAAAAAAAAAAATGTTCTCGAGAAGTTTTCCTGCAATACAATCTTGCATTGTTGGAAAGTTAATATTGTGAGGAGTTTTGAAATGTGTGTTGTTTTTTTTTTTAGAGGTAAAAAGTCTTTGACACAAATTGCATTTGAACGAAGTTTTGATGTTCCATTTTACGTTTTAATTATTCTTTATTAAATACAGTCAAACTTGGATAATTCGAACTTGTTTAATTCGAAATTCTGGATAATTCGAATTTTTTGCTCGGTCCCTAGAATTCTGTATTAAAATAATGTTAAAAAATCGTGGATAATTCGAATTTTATTTTGGATAATTCGAATTTTTCTTACTATTGTCCTTAAAATATTACGTTAAGAATTGTTCCCGAGACTTTTCTCATTTAAGATACATTATTTATTTTAACGGACTTTCTAAGGAAAACAAAAGCGAGGGTTGGAATGTATTTTTGTATCAATTGATAGGTTGGAATCATATGCTATGACTCGAAGATTGCATTCAATGAAGCAATTAAAAATATCTGCCTTTTTATTTTTAAAGTGATGAATAATTAAGCTAGTAAAAAATGTTTGATTAATGAAAAATAAAATGTAGCAGTATTCTTAGATAAAGTTTGTGTGTTAAATCTTTGATCGTGGAGTTAATCTTTTTTATTTATCTCTTCTGTTTGAGAGAATACAGTATATGTAATTCGAATTTTTGGATATTTCGAACTTTTTCTCTGGTCCCTTCAACTTCGAATTATCCAAGTTTCACTGTGTTAGTATATTGTAATGTCAGCTTCTATTACAATATTATTCTCTTTTCATATGAATTCTCATTTTTAATAAAAAGGATTCGTTTTAAGAGAACCAACATCAACCATTGTCTTTAGCATTTTCAGAAGATTTGAACAAACTTCGAAGCACTGACTAACAATACGCATTAGCCTGTGTCAGAATGACAAAACGTGTTAGTCCATGGAACAGTGTCTTAAATACTGTTCTCGACCCATTAAAATTACAACAGACGGGAGATCACTACCGGATTTAGTATCTTTATGAATAGCTGAAGCCAGTCTGACACAAGTGCTATTAAGATACCTTTCAAACTATTTTAATCCGCAAGGATTTAAGAAGATGCCTGATATATCTGCATAGCTCTAGTTAAGACAGGAGATGATGAGGTTCATTGCCAGTAAATCTCCATTGCTAACGGCGATGTTTAAGCTGTATCGCTACAAAATAATCCTTTCATTAGACATGACGAGGAGGAGATTTGAAAACGACGCAGGAGATGACGTCTTCAAAGACTTCGTATTACGGTTGAAACCCAATCTTCAAGGAAAGACGAAAACAATACTAGTAATGAAATGCTCACTGCATAATTTTGTCACAATTCTATTTTTTTCGTACAACGAACAAAAAATGTAATTATTCTCGGTTTACGAACATACTTTTTACGAGATCTCAAAGTTTCGTATTTATTGTATCGTATTTTGAATATTAAACTCGGAGACCATCTTTTACACATATATTAACAATTAAAAATTAAAACAATGCAATGTTTCAAAGTTCCAGTATCGAACGTTTTCGTCAAGCAAAGAAAACAAATTTTTAATTTTTAATATACAGTATGTGTAAAAGGTGCATTATGGTCTGTGTTTAATTAGTTTTACCTGCACATTAAAGCAGTTTAATTAATATTTTGAATATGTTAAACTTTTGAAATAAATATATTTAACGAGTATATTTATATACTTATATAATATATTTATATTCAGTTCGTTTTATTTCTGTGACGAGAGCCGTTGTTTATTTGGGGCTCATCGAAACATGTCATGTTTATATGTTTTTATTATTAATACTGAGCGTGGTAATGGTCCACTACCTTATTATGTTAAACTTTTTTTTATGATTTCCAAAAAATAATTTTAGCAACCAAAGATACGTAATTTCAAAACAATTTAGTGAAGGCTGAGTCACTGCATTTGTTGACTGAAGAACGGACAGAAAACATCAGGGAGAGATTAGAGCTTGCGCTGTACATCAGCTAAGTTGCAGATCGGTTCTTATTGGCTAAGTTCCTTGTTTTACAAGATTTACGTTCGCAAAATAAAACGTGGCATTCGAAGAAGATCATCAGAACAAACAAAAAAGGCTGCAGTTCGTCACAGCTTAGCTTAGAACATTGTAAAACTAACAATGATACTGATGCAAGCCTTGCTTTTTGGTGAGACTATCGTAACAATATAGGACTATACCATTTCTCCCTTTCAGGAAACACCTTTTGCTTATGTCGAATTTGCTATTAAAGCCATGAATAATGATGTACAATTTATTAACTTACGTGCTGAGTTAGCTAGGGTTTTAGTTTAAAGTTGTCGTAGGACGGTATGTAAAAAATTACAAATTTTTTTGTCTTCTGATCAAGAAGACTTATAATCCCGTCTGGGGACAAGTATCATTAAAATATCATTAGCAACAATGACAACAATCGCAACAGTTGCGTCTTTCGCAACAATCACGATTAAGGCAGTATCAATTATATTTTCATAGACGTATCAAAAGACGTTGCGAAGCATTGTGATTGGTTTACTAATCGCTATCCCTACCTTGTTTTTTTGGAAGAATAACATAAAAGTTAATACTGAAGGAACATATAGGCATTATAGAAAATCGATAATACATAAAATTTAAACACAGTGTGATATGTAAACACAGTTTGAAATTCAGTGAGAACTATGGAAAAAAAAGCCCTGATTTTTTTAACTGCTTCTAAGAGTTTGTAAAAATTTTCTTATTTATTTTTTATTCATTTGTTATGCCTATATTCAGTATAATTTTTCATTGGATAACGAGATTTGAGAATCTTGATCGTATGGAGAAGCCCAACTTGTTGTGAATTGCTGCCAGAATCTTAAATCATTGATTAGATGTTGGAATTCTTTCGCGTTGATTCGGCTGGCACAATATCGGGATCGTCTGGAAAATTATCTCGCTTTTGGTGTTACGTGACTCGTGTCGTCAGCACCTTTACATTAATACAAATACATCTGCCTATTTGATCTCTGTGGGAGGGTGACTCCTAGAGGAAATGGGATATAGTCCTTTAACTAGAACTTTACAATGTATCTATTGTTGCGAGACCTAGCAGAAAGGAAGCATACGTCATTGTTAGATAGTGGATAACAAAGGCTCACGAAAACCAAGATATATTAAAGGAAAATCGGCAAAAAAAATAAAGTCATCAGAGTAAACCCTTCGTAGGGTCTCAACGTAATTTCTTGAATTAAGTCTAATTCCCTGACTCTTGCGCAATCTACTGAGATTATTCGAGAAGTCACAATAGAAATTTTGGCACCCAATTTCTTGTTGAAATTTTACCTTCCCAGAAGTCCAGAAATTTGGGAACCACTTTAAGAACCACTTAATTAAAATCGCGTTCATTCTTTGGAATAAATCTTTTCGGTAAAGAGAAAGTTTCGAGACAAAAGAAATTTCGAGATCACTGGATTTGAAACGAGACAGTGTGATCTTATTTCACTGATCCTGTTCATAATCAATAAATAAAAAGATTTAATTGACAATTATCCCGTAATCCTTTCTTTATTTTTTTTGGTCAATGGAACAATAGACATCAGAAGGTAAATTCTAAGAAACCAAGCACAAAAGCACCCAAAGAAAGAAAGAAAAAAACCCGGAAGTATTGAGCAAACAAAAGCATATCCGTATCTCTTGTTAGGTTGCGTTCGAACCAGTATCGTCAGCAAGTATCTAACGAGCCAAGGCCAGCTCGCGTCTGAAGATAAAAATCAATAAATCAATCAGAGCTGGTAAATTGTATTGAGCAGCAGTTTTTTGTGGTGGAAGGATTGTAGTCAGACCAGAAATCACCGAAGCACAAAAATACAACAGGAAATTTGAAAAGCATTTTTTTCTTTAGAAGCTGTTTGGAAAACAATGAGATAATGTCTATCAGAAGATATATTATAAAGAGATTTCTCCTGCAAGATTTTATTGGGAGGATGAAAGTTTATCCTTTGTGTGCTTTCCAAGATTGTTCTTTTTCTTAAGTTTTTAAATGGCTGAAAACTGAATCAATAAACAGTTTGAAAGAACTTTAAGCTCACTTTCCGTTAAATGTTGTTTCGTAAAAGTATTTTATTTCTTTTTCTTTGTTAAAAAGTTGTGTAAAGTCAAGAAACAAAGTCTACATTTTTATTCCAATTGTAACAACAACTGTGTGTAAATACTGCAAATTTTCTATTTTCTGACAAAAAAAAAAGAATTAAACCTCCATTGTCTGTTGGATTAATGTTAATCCTTTCAAGAATATCCTGACTTTCAAACTGTAAGAGTTTTTTCTTTAACATGTACGGCTGAAGATGTAGAGTAACCCTCATACCCTGGTTTCACGGGAGAAGAAGTCGATGTGTATAACTAGTATTGTGCTGTGACATGTTTTTTGTGAATGAGTTGTCGTTCCTTGAGCGAGTTCACGGGAGAGAGAAGAACCAGTTTTTTGGGGTTTATTTTGCAATACATTCTGGGATTATGCTAACAGCGAAGTTCTCCAAAGAAATGGAAGGAAGGAAGGAAATATATTGTTTCAGTAAATCAGTTTTTCCAGAGAATTCAGAAGTTCTTATATTTACTGCCTCTGTGTATGACATATTTCTATTATGTAAATAGATTTAATTTAGATATTCTTTTATTGATACAAATTTGTATAAGTTTGTATCTGAATTTTGTTTTCGTAAGATCGCCTATCTTGTTTTTAATGTCGGCGCAGGTTTTTTCTGTTTTACGAAATGTTGTTAATTTTGTTTTTACGTATTAGATTTGCCAATTAGTTTTATTCGTCTTAAATCTTTCTGTTTCAACACGGGATGGACGCCATGCTGAAACCTCGAAGTTTTGTGGCTAAACCGAGTTGTGAGAACTAGGGTCGTAAGACCGAGTTGTGAATGACCTTGGGTAGGGATATCCTGAAGCCCTGGTGGCCACAAGGAGACAAAAATGCGAGATAATTGGGGTACCCTGGTAATACCCTGGTTCCGTGATTTTCGTAATACCCTGGTTCCGTGAAACCAGGGTATTACGAAAATGGAATTAATTTTTACTCACTTATCAGCTTACATATAAGCAATATAATACAATATTGAGTAATATAACTTTTCAAACACGAAGAAATTATACAAAATATACAATACTTTAACGTGTGTTCTTCATGTAAAAACTTTACGTACTTCACTTTAACGTACTTCCTTTAATAACGGTAATATTTCGCGGAACTACATCATTCCGCTTTTTCAAGCAATTTGTAATAATAACATTGAGTTACTTTCTTCCAATACATGACTTAATACTGATACAATCATGCATAATACTGACATACTACCGTGTTATTATTAAAATTAATCATATACTATTTCCAATAAACGAAATAACATTAACATAATCAAGTATTGTACCATCATTATTAATCTAATAATGTATATATTTAAAGTTGTATATTACTTAAAGTTCATTTTCTTTGTTGGTATAGTCTCTTTATTGAAATCTTTCTCTTTGATTTCTGA
The DNA here is from genome assembly GCA_023159025.1 of Thereuonema tuberculata. Classification (NCBI taxonomy): domain Eukaryota; kingdom Metazoa; phylum Arthropoda; class Chilopoda; order Scutigeromorpha; family Scutigeridae; genus Thereuonema; species Thereuonema tuberculata. The sequence continues at coordinate 34,464,849 of JAFIDM010000006.1, read as the reverse complement.
CTAAATCCTGGAATAATGATAAATTGTTCTGATTCACCATATATCCTCTGTCTTTGTTCATACATTTAAAAGTCTTAATGACACACGCTTCTATTACTGCTGTGTTTGTCTCTAATAGTTCCGCGAAATATTACCGATATTAAAGTATCACCTGACGAAGCGGGCAAAATTAATGATCTCAGGAAACCGGTAGTGATCTTTTTATTGTAAATAACTTTATTTTTAACCTTTTGTGTGTGTGATGGCTTTAAAGGATTCTTGTAAATTATACAACAGTTAAAAAGAAAAAAAATATTCATTGAAAAAGAAGTGTCCTTTCGATGTGTGCTAGTTTTGCTGCTGCGCAGATGTTAGATATATAACGGTAAACGGACATCTGATTTAAAGATCCTCATACTCTGCAGTTTTGTTTTGTTTTTTTGTTTTTTTTGACGAAAGACTCTTTGTTATTCGTTTGGAACTCGACCAAAAAACGGGCCGTACTTTTCTTCTTTGTATCCGAGGGGCTTAGAGAAGACTTAGAGACAACTTGACCAAAATATGCCTTTCGGAACTTCGGGATGGGAGAAATCTTTATTCTCCGGAACTTTTTCTTTTTTCTAATAAACAATCTTTCCAAGCTATGATTGCAGTTTCTTTTAAGGCAACGCCCTATCCTCACTCAGAAACCACCTTATTTATTGAATTGCATTTAGCTTTCATCGTAGAGTGAGTCTGTTTCCGCAGACGTTTTACAAAGTGGGCGTTTTTTTGTAGACTATCCTGATTCATAAAATATAGAAATTTACGTGTACGCATAGTAATTAACAAATTGCACAGAGCCAACACATAACACTAATTAAAAAACATTATATACAATGTTTTAAAAGTTCACAACCGGTTTCGCCTGCAGTGCGAGGCTTTGCCGAGTGACTTGGAAGCGAAACCGGTTGTGAAGTTTTTAATTGTATGTAATGTTTTTTAACTAGTCTTGTGTTGGCTCTCCGCAATTTTTTAATTACTGTACGTACACGTAAATTTCTATATTTATTATAATGGCCTTAGTTTTTTTTATCCTGATTCATCTGTGGTGAATTTAGAAACAGAGTGTGTTTCGTGCCTCGCAGATATCTTATTTTTTTACGTGAGATTTTTTTTTAGAAGCAAAAGAAAGACGGAGGGGGGGGGGAGGGGAAGTTCCAAATACCTATTGCTATTCAGAGAGGAAGATGTAGCCGTTCTCTGCTCTCCCTTATGTCGAGAGAGAGCACGAAAAAGCCATATAGATCGAGAGATAACCAGATTAGGTCGAAGTAAACAGCGTCCATTGGAGCAATCTTCTCTAATCCACTCGCCTACGACCCAGTCGCAGGATTATGAGAACGCGCCAGTTACATACAAAGCAATTATTATTGAGATACATCAAAAAGTAATTGCAAACCAGAACTATCCTCGAACTGTGATAACAATTAATTCTTAAAAATCTTAACATATAGAAAAAGTCGGAGTTTGTATGTATGTATATTCTCTATACCGTTTTACACTGATCTGAACCAAATTTTGCATAGTTACTCTTTATTATCCTGCGGAAAATATAGGCTATCTTGGAACTTCGACACATCACTTCCCTCACCCTGAAAAGGTATGAAATCCCTGAAATAGCGCCCCATAAGCACCTAGTGCCGACAATTGGAACTAACTTTTGTTGTACAAAGTAGCGCCACAAAGCAACCTGGTGACGACAAATTGGAACTCAACTATTGTTGTACATAGTAGCGCCACTTAGCAATCTGGTGACGACAATTGGAACTATTGTTGTGCTTAGTAGCGCTACATAGTAACTTGTGGCGACAATTGGAACTAAAATATTGTTGTGCGTAATAGCGCCACATAGTAACCTGGTGCAAAAAACTAAAATATTTTTGTGGCAAATATTGTTGAACGAATACTTCTTTAAGGTTTTCGAGTTGCACAATAAGGATATAACATTAATTTGTACAGATCACGTGATTATTTACCAACTGGGGATGATTTGATGTGATAGGGTTATGGAGAATGGGAGAAAGAGACGGGAAGTCTTATTCTCTGATGATCTCGATATTAACATAACATTACTTTGTATCTATCAAGTGATTTTTGTACGAACTGGGAAAGTTTCGAAGTGATCTCATAATTTCAATTTCTTTCTCATACACATCAGGGCATCTGTTTTTTGTAACCCCTACGAAAACCGGTCTTTCAGCTAGTTAGAAACAAGTCACTTGTATGGTAAATATAAAACAAAGAAACATCGTACAATCTGCAGTCTTTCAACCCTTACATTGTTAAAAGTAACGCTAGTATTGATTGGCGCACAAAACTCATTTATTCAGGGTTCAAGAGATGCCCGCTTTGAGTTCATTTAGTACGTCTAGTCCTCCATTTTATACCAATTGGCCGACTTTGAGGATGTGACGAAATTGGGTTGAGAATATTATGTTTTCATGACCATGTCTTCATGATCCAGTCAAAACTGGAAATGGTCTCTAGATCATGAAGTTCAAAGAGCTCAAAGGGCTCTGAATCCGGGTTTTGGGTTATAGAGTTAGATGTACACACACACACAGACTTAGGAATCCCAATTGCTTTTCCCTACGGAGTAGATAGAAAGATAATAAAAGAAAAAAAAGTTGGATTTATTAGATATCCTTTGCAACATACAAATGACAACATTCGCTGCATCTGAAACCAATCACATAAACCGCCGGGAAACAGGAGTATACGCAAGGACAAATAAGCTATATGAGAGAAAAATTTATCAAGACTCGAATCAAAAAATCAATATAGTATTACAAAAAAAAAATTATAACTTCTAAAAACCACGCTTTCTATATTATATGATGATTAAAATATAAGAATTATGCGTATATATAATTCAGAAGAGGTAGTATATATATATTTATGCCACCGCCTAGAGGCTAGTCTCGGTAATAATGGCGCACGGAAGGACGTGTTGCCTTGGCGGAATATATTAATATATTATTGTATTGTCATCAGATGTAAGCAAGTGTGCAAAATTTCTAGATGGTTGACTTAAAAGGGAAGTGACTTAAAAATTGATTTAGGATAGGAATAAATTGAACGTGCTGGAGAATTGATAAACAAACAGAATAAAACCAAGGTCTGCACATGAATAAATTGCCTTTCTGATCGGGCTGATGAGTCCCCTGTTGGACGAAACGGCCGTTCCCGATTCCTTCCCGGTAATTGAATCAGAAAAGCAATTTATTCATGTGCTGACCTTGGAAAATTTTGTTTAAAAATTGATTATAAGATTTTGACCCGGAAACCAGACAGTGTGAGTCAATAAAAGAGTAGTAAAAAAAAAAAAATCAATGTTTTTCTATGAGAATTTTTATCGAGCGCAATTTGTTTTTCCTTTGGATCCACATGGCAAAATTTTCACTTTCAAACATTATTGAGAAACACATCCACAGACACACACACAAAGAAAGACCGTTTTCATAAGCCTCTTTTTCATATAACTAATTTTAAAACTGTTTTCTTGAAATTAGAACTATTTTACTCACAGCCATCTGACGGTAAACAGATTTACGAAAGACAAAAAAAGAAAAAAGAAATTCTCGAATTTTCGATAGATTACGTCATTTGCAATTCAGTTAAAGTTTAAAGTTCCAAAAGAACTCATTTATCGAGCGTGAAATTAGTTTGATTAACGAGTAGAATTTAACTAATGTTACTAACTATCTCTGGGAATAAATGAGATGTAGCTTACGGCATTAATGGAATACAATTAATGGCAACTTATTTGGAGTGTAAGTCGATTTAATGATGTCTTTTGGAACAGCAGTTACACGTGGAAAGATACCGGTTACAAATCCCACAGACAGATTAAATAGCAGTTACACGTGAAGTGCATTAATGACTCCTGCTTTGATTGTTATCTATTAGTTAAACTAGTACAGGATGTTTTGTTTCTGTTCACGTCTATGTTTGATGCTGTAGGGTTTGGGTTCGATTCTCCAGTAAGGTTTGGATGTTTATTCTTTCCCTTTTAGCTGCTTTAACTCCTCCCGAAAACTTGCCTCAAAATGAGCTCAAATACTTGCCATTGGACCACTTGAGGTTTACGCCCGTACCGACGTCACGAATGACGTGTTAAGCACGTGCTAAGAGTTGTTGTGGGATAAACAAACAGAAAGCCCATAAGGCGAGTACAGTAAGTAACTTAGTATGAATTACTGAAAAAATCGTCGATTTTTGATATTTGAAGACGGAATGGTTCAGTACTGTGCAGTTCCTTATTGTAATAATTCTGTAAAAACGCTTGGAATATCCTTCTTTAATATAATATTTCCTCTATAACTACACGGGTTTGTTTATCCCACAAGCCAAGCAGTAGCCTGGTGGGATATTTTGTAACTACGAAACCCCGCCTATCCTCAAGTGGTCCAATGCCAGTTGCCGCTTGTCGTGTCGCTTTACACATGAAGATTGTTCAAGTCTCGTTTTGTTCTCGTTGAGATCGCGATAACAAGTGCCTTCGCCGAACTACAAACTAGATGATTTTGCAGCTTTGTTTTGCTATTAAATCTTATCTCATTTCACAGCAGAGATAAAGAAAAACGAAAAAAGGGAAGAGAATGTGGTGAATGAAGCCATGAATTGTAACCATGAGCAAAGAAAATCCAGATTTCAGCGTGAAGTTAACACTGTCGTAGTTTTTAAATAAATTTTCTCGCCGCCAGGAGCACTGGTGTCGACTTGCTTCTAATATTTGCCTGAATTTAAAACTTGTTTTAGTTAGAGCTATAAGCATGATTTTTCGGGTAAGTGGTAGATTTTCGAGCCATTTGCCAGCAGGTTTTCAGGAGCGTGTAAAGCAGCCATTGAGTATTCTACGTGGGAGTGGTTTTCAAGTAGGCTCCACACAGTAGTTGCTATAGAAAGAGGTTTGTTTTTATTGGCCGATCAATTACACCTGAACTTCTTCACATTCGAATGAAAATTTTGAAAGTATTTCCGATTAGCGAAGGTTTTTATCTGAAATTTCAGGAAAAAAAAAATTATGGAAACGTGTTATTCAAACAGGTGTAATAATTTTATAAGTAGGTTTACATCGTTCTCCGGTAGATGGCGCCAAGAAGTTGGCGTTAACAATCGATTATCCAATATCCCGTTGTTTCGTTCTTGTTTGACTGAACAGAGAGCAGTTAGGCTAAAAATAGAGGATTAATCAAAAATAAAACCCCACAAAATTTTAAATAAAATATCTTCAAATTCCTTGCGGATCTTCTTGTGCAGATCGAGGATAAAGATCACAATCAAGTGTTTACAAAAGTCTATTCCATTTTCGCACATGCTAGAATTGTGAGATTTGATGGCAGAGTTGAAGGTTTCTCGAATCTTCGAGCAAGATACCACGGAATCAGGTCAACTGCCCACAAACCCAGTGGCCCATTTCGTTGCCGAAAAGTCCTTCAGAGATCGTTGGACAACACTTCTACCTAATTAACCCGAAGCCCATTTACCCTGAATGACGAAAGGGGGTGGGGGACTTAAAACTACCCGAAAACTTGTGCTTAAAGTTTCACTTCTGTTATCGATCGCCGCCCACTTCAAAGACAGGACATTTCACTTAAGGCGGTGTCAGGAGATTCAAGATACAGGGAACCAACAAATATCACCTGAGCTCAGTGTTTAACACAAGACAGGTAGAAGCTTAGAAGGGGGTCACTTTAATTACTAGTGTTTGCGCAAAACTTTAACTATAAAAATCGTATCAGAAAGTCTTTTAAATTTTTAAATTTTAAAGAATTTCTCAAAGTTAAGTGATTTTCCGCGCTCTCCTACATGTTCTTTTATATCTTGTGGAAATATTCACTGAAAAAAAAACCCCAAAACAAGTGAATAGAATTTTCTGCTGAAGCATGAATTTAAGGGCGATGTATATATTAACAAAAAAAAATTCAAAATAATAATAAAAAAAGGAAGTACATTAACGTAAGGAAAATTAAAAAAAAGTTACGAAGATAAGAAGGAAAAAAACAAAACAAAACCTACGGATATAAAGATTCGAACCCACAACCTTCAGTATATGAGTCCGAGACCTTATACATCAATTATATCCGACAACAGAAATGAAATGGTTGCATTTCTAACATTTAAGCTAATAGCGGAAATCTAATGAAAACAATGCCAAATATATCGAAGATGAGGGGGGGGGGGGGGCGTTAGAACCTAAAAATACCCCATTCCTACAGTGTTTGAGCCTCTGAACACGATGGTGAAATCCGTTTGTCGATCCGACCTTCCGTTCGGGAGTTTGTTTGGGGTGGACAGACAAGGACGGACGGACAGGACAAACACAATAGCTATCGATTTTGGTCGCTATCACAATAACTACCAAATGGGTTGCTAAAAATGAAAGCAAAACAATTCGCTCTCACTGATGGCAAAAGAAACGTTAAATTCTATCCACAGGTAACAATGCATAATCGATTGTGTAATCAATTGTGTAATCAATTGTGTAATCGATTTGAATGTTTTAATTTTGACTGAAAAAGTGATCGGATGTATTAATGAATATTTTTATCAAATGTAAAATATGAAACTAAATTGTTTGTGATCGCCAAGTATTTCGTATTTCCGTTTATATTTAATTTTTACAATAAACTAGTTGTACCAGGCATGCGTTGCAATGCCACTCAAAGAAAGAAAGTGCTTGTATTTTACTTCTGTTTATTGAAGTGCTTTTGGATACACAATATTTTTTGTTTTCCGTCTGGTTCATAAACAAATAAATCAGAAGGTTTTTCCAACCTGTGAACAGGCCACATACAGCTATCCATGTGGGAAGCATGGATTTTCCAAATTTAGTCCACACACTTGTAGCAATTGTCCCTATGCTTTGTTGATGATCATTGCAAATGCGAATCGCACCGGAAACTGCAAACGTTGAAACCGGAAATACACTCATTTGTTGAAACGATTCGCACACCAGATATTGTAGAGGTTCTACTAATTCAAAAACCTTCGCGAGCGTGCGCACAACAACTCACCATAGTTTCATCGCAATCTGATGAATGGTAAAGGAACGCATGCAGGACAAACAAACAAACAAACATTCATTTTTATATATTAAGATGTTATAAATACAGACACTGTTTGTAACGCTTTCTGACTTAGAAATAAAGTAAAAACAAGACTTGGCAGTAAGTTCTTTAGCAACTTCTATTCTCTAATAAATACTCTAAATAACGTTGTCAAATATTACCAAATATTTGTTCGATATATTGACGTAGGAAAAGCATTATTATGATAACGGTCATACTCCCGATTTACATATAATCGCACTTAACCATACACCGAAGTTAAAGCTGCTACATACAGTGCCATCTCAGTTCGTTATTCTCGGCGAACCTGTGCAGTGGCATAAGCTTCACACGATCACAGTGCATTGCTTACATTCAAAGGTTAAAAACAAATATACATTGCTTCGAGTTATGACCACGCTCCGGTGTCCGACCTGCCGTAAGTCCGGGGCATGACTGATTTATTTTATTTGCTTATTATCAGTTTTTGAATGGTTAAGACCAACAAAAGTTCTGTTAGCTAAATTTTACTCAATAAATGCTTCCAATTGAGGAATAGCAGATAATAAAACTGGAAATGCTTGAATTTAATTGATATTGTCTGTAGGTTCCTCTCATCTGCTCCGAACAATTAATGAAGCTACATTTTGTTTATGAGGATCGCAGTTTCGAGAGCAGTCGAGGACAATTTGAATAATTTTAATCTCTTCGACAAACACTCATCTAGAATAACGATAGTCCCAAGTTTTATAGTCCTGGCTTCAATTCCGGATCTGACATCAACACACATGGGGTGGAGTTGAATTCAGATCAATATTTCAATAATTGGAAGACACGTTCGCTTCTTTCTTTTTTTTGAATGATGCTCGATTTCCTTTGCGTCAAATCGAAATATAAAGTTTTTAGGTTTTATTAATGAAAATAGAGTTATTGATGGCGTTAAAGTTTACTTACAGAATTATCCTGAAAACATTTTATAGTATTCCTAAATAAATTTCCCCAAATCAGCAATAATTTATTCGATACTAACTACGTAATGGAGCTATATCGCATTTTTAAAGTTTAGATGCGATTATCAAGACGAAGGAAAGATGGGAAGTTAATATAAGTTAATTTATGTTATTAATATTTATTACATTTTTGTTTTAAAAGATTTGAAATGAAACGATAAAATAGAAATTCTACGAATAAATATTTCAGAACTTAAATTTGAAGATCGTGTTGTTAAAAGCACTGAAATCTCTGTATTATTAAAAAAAAATTTGTGTTGTGCCTGCGTGAGAACGTTCACCAACAATTGAATTTCGTAACAATTCGCACGCGCGTTGCCTGGGCAACAGGAATCTTGTTGCATGGTCACGGTCCACAACAATGAAATTCCGCACGCGCTTTGCCAGGCAACGGACGTATTGTTGTTTTGTCACTGTAGGCAGCAATGGAATTTCGCACGCGCGTTGCCAGGCAACAAATTTCCGACTGTTACACATGGATTTCAGTATTCTATTGCATGTATTTTTTTAGAATTTAAATTTTGACTTATATTTAGTTTTAGTTCTATAGGTTTTAGTGTACTTGATGTAATTCGCTTTTGTGAATAAAATATTTTTTTTTTTCCATTCCATATGGAAGGCTTCCTTTCCATTTATTTCAGATTGAAAGGATGTTGATACGTTTGTAACTCCAGTGAAAAACTGATTGGTATGCAGTTACCTTTAATTCCACTTAGCCATAGGCTCTTTTATAATAGAGAATGATTAGATAAAGCAGTGTTTTCCAACCTTTTTTGTGCTATGTCCCACCTAAGCGTTTCTAAAATTCTTATGCCCCTACGTAACATATACATAATTTTGGCCACACCTATGTCACGTGGTAAGTGACGATTCTATGAATCTATTTGAGGCGTCAGTGTCCTTTTTTTCCATTTTCAGTGCAAATGCACAGATTTCATTTATTTTTATAACATAGAGGAATTGATGATATAAAATACGACATTATATATCTATTTTTTTTATATATAATAATAACTATGTTATATTTAAACCGTAACGATACATAAAACTGATTTGCTCTTTAAGAAATATTTACACTGTTTCTTATTTATTTAAATTATGAAAAATCGTATTTAATTTTCGAATGGCTCCCTTAACAATCAAATTTCCCCCCTGTGGGGCGTGGGCCCCACATTGGGAAATACTGAGATAAAGAATTATTAATTGTAAGAAAAACTAAGGAACTGCATTGTTTTTCTGAAACTGAAAAAGCCATAATTGATATTACAACTTCTTGTGAAGTCGCTGGTAATTTACAACGTAACATAACCAGATGGTAAAAAAATATCGTTAATACATCGATGACAAATTTCTTCTTTACAGTAATATAATAAAAGATTATTTCTTTTCTTTTTCACTCATTGAATCTGAGAACATGACAGAAAGATTGAGACAAACGATTGAAAAGTCACAGTTCAGTTGAGTTGCTTTTTTCCCACTGGAAGATGATAAATGGTTCTTCAATAAATCGGAAATAAATTTCATAAAGAAAGGCACGGACAGAAAAAGCTCAGATCTTTCTATTGAAGTAAACTGAAAGTAGGGTTAAGTCAGCACTAAGTCAAAGAACATAGGTCTTATTAGAACGTAGATGTACACGTTTTGAGCTACTTATAGTCAAAAGTATAAAAACTGGAAAGAGAAAAAGAAAATTAGAAAAAGCAAGGTTTTCACTGTATTTAAGTGTGAAAACGACTTCTCCTTGTTGAAGTGGAAACCATGGTTGGGAAATTGTAATTATTTCGTAGTGCTTAAACTGATGTGCAAGCTTCATCTTTGGGAAACATAGAAAAAGAAAATCTTTCCAATTTACAGCAATGGTTTACTATAAAAATGGACAGAAAGACAGTAGTGCTGTCTAGGTTAAGTAGTTCCTATCTGATCTCCATTTAAATTAAGAAAATCTGTTTCCACGGCTTCTCAGACTTTATCTAAAAGGGTTGTTATTGATTCTGTGTTTTCCTCTAATGTTAGAAGGCATTCAGAAGCAAAGAAATGGAGAAGCAAAAGTTCATACTTTCATTTCGATAACTGCGCTTGTTGATCGGAAAACCGGATTACTGTTCCGGAAGACGGATTTTGCAGAATGACAACAAAAAGCAATTCGAGAACTGCTAACGAAGTGAAGATCTTTTCCACAACCCGAATCAGAGAACTATTTGATGAATATTCAGAGAGAGAGAGAATGCTTCGCCTCTTAGGATTTCATAAGTTTTTTTACATTTCTATGGTGAAGTTAGCGAGTGCATTAATAAATCCGGAAAGTTTTCCGCGTTTCGTATCCACGAAAACGTCTTCTGAACGGAAATGGATTCGTAATGGTCTTCAAAGTTAGTGACAAGAGACAATCTCAGTTTTGTATTGGAAAAGTTTTTCATTTGCATTACTGGCAGAGTGATGAGCCTATTTTCCACAGAAACACATCACAAACAACGAAGTTTCATCAAAGTCTAACAATTTTAATTCGTTTATCAATCCGCTATCATCTGTACTTGCTTTGACAGGATTAAAATCACTGGGTTTAAGCAAATTAAGTAAGTTTTTGAGGGTTAATTTAAAATCAACAAATTAATATTAAAGGTATGAATTTGTTTTGTTTTCATTGGTGAATGATGGGTGATTTTCCCTTTTCTTTAACATTCTCATCTGCGTGTTAAACCTTGTTTCTCTATAAGCGTTTCCTTTACTGTGACCTTTTGTTTATAATTTATTTGCCACTTGTGCCCTACGGTTGAGGGCTATTTTATTAAATCCTGTTAAGCAACAGATATTTTTCTTTTCTTGTCTGTTTGTGTCGGAACCCACAGTCGGGGGAGAGAATGGGTTCGACATATTCTTCATGCCTTCGAAGCTTGTCACCGAAGTGGGAAGTGTGGCTGACGATTCTTAACAATGATGAAACGGTCTCCTTTTGCCCAAAGCAGACAACCTTTTCCGTCTTAAAGATTAGGATTTCTCACGATAGAGGGAGTTTCGATACGGAAGTTCCAGGTTCCTTTACAGCGAATATCATTTGTCTTACGAAACCCGGCAAGGGAAGATATTTTTAAGTTGCTTGATAAAGAAACCTAAGCAGAAGAGGTACGTCGCTTTAATCACGTTTCTCTCTTAAAGTTTATTGTTTAGGTGCCGAAATAGTTGGCTTTCATAATTTATTTTCTTTCTGTTTTCATTGGTGCATGATGGGTGATTTCCCTTTCTTTTAATATTAAAGTTGTTCAACTACAGCCATGCAGACCCTTGGGTGCCCGGGAGGTTGAGGCTACCACCGGGACTGATTAAGGTCGGATGGTCAGTCCAACGCTCGCCCGTCTTTAACCCCCGAGTAAAAAAAACAACCGTACTCCATTTGATAGAGGGCTGGAGGAACCCTAGGTCCAGTAGGATGAAAATAACCGCGGAAAATCCCCGACCACTGCCAAGAATTGAACTTGAACTCTTCCAGTCCGCAGCTCAACGACTAACCACTACGCTACATTTTGTTTTTTTGTTTTGTTTTGAATTTGCAAGACTACAAAAAAAAATCTTAACAACACTATAAGGAAAATAATCTCAACTTTTTTTTTCAGTTACTCGTTGTTTGTCATTAATACATTTTTATTGCTTATATTTCAGTGTTTAGGGCGACTTTTTTTTATTTTTTGCCAAAGACTAAATGCAAAATCCTGAAGCAAGAAAAATTCAAATCATTATAAAACGCCATTTTCTTGACCCGATGCAAGATACAGTTTCTTGGGGAGATAGCGAGCGTAGCGAGCAAAACGAAAGAGATAATAACATATTTAAAAACATAATAAGAAAAGAAAAAGTGGCTCAATTCGAAGTAGAAGCATTTTCTTCCGAAAAGAGGAAATCTTCCGCTTGGATGGTTTTTTTTATCTCCCGGAGTTAATGCCAATATAAAAATGGACAACATGGCTTCCTCTTCCTTCCGTCTGCTTCCAATCAGCCACGAATCTCCGTCCCCTTTCCTTTTTTTCTTTATTGAATGGCCGATTCCTCTGTAGGCCTTCGGCCATCCGAGAATGGTTTCCCCTCTCTAGGCCTAATTCAATTGAGAAAGAGGGAGGGAAGGAGAAAAAAAAATACTCGTTTCTGTTTCGTTACTAAGTCAAGCGAATACTGGTTTGGAGACCCAGGCAGACGATGATGGACTTTCTCTTCCTTCTCCTTCACTTCTGAACTTATGAAAACCCGGTCTACGGAAGAGATTTCGGCGCATTCCGGACAATCGCCGTTGTCAGGCTTATGGAGATCACCAAGCGGAATTTGAGTAAATAACAAAGTGAAAATGAGAATTACAAGCCTTAATTACAGTCGGACCTCTATTTAACGAACCTCTATTTTGCGAATTTCTCCATTTTGCGAATTTTTCTTTGGAACCAAGAACATTTTGCTAATTTCTTCGTAAAATAACCTCCAAATAGCGATGTGCATTTTCTATTTAACGAACTTTGTCGTAGATACAGCTGAGGTAAAAAGAAGAAATTAACGATGATGTGCTGATTGATGATTATTATCTTTCACTTGATTTTGAAGTTGAGACTTCGGAAACACTAACTGAATCGGAGATTTTGGACAGTGTGAAAAATAAAAACAATACAGCTATGAATTGCGATGAAGATGATGAATGGAAATGATCATGATGAAGAAATTAAAAAACTTTCGTATTATGAAATGCTGAAATCATTTGAAACAATCCGGTTTTTGGTGAATTGCAAAGATGCGAGACGTACTATGACCGAAACATTTTTTCAAAAAAAAAAAAAAATCAGACAAAATTAACAGACTTTATTTTAATTCAAGCACGCATCTGATAATGTACGCTTCATGTCATTAAAATTATTACTTTTTAATAATATTTATTGTTCATGTATTTTAAATCTGTTTTATGTAGTTTAAGTAATTTTAATAGGTGAATCTCTATTTAACGAATTTTCCATATAACGAACTTTTTTTCGGGATTTAGCGACTTCGTTAAATAGAGGTCCGACTGTACTTCATCGAGTGGTTTTCGAATGTGTCAAACGCTAAAATTTACGAATTAAGGTCTTCAGGACAAGTAATATAATCTAAACGACCAAAGAAATCATAAGTTAATTTATAAATTTTACAAAATGGGTGAATACGGAAGCTGGAAAGGAACCAAAACGATTTCGCACCTTGAGCTGTTACCGGGGAGGCACTGGGACGGCCGTTTCGTCCTCTTTAGGACTCATCAGCCAGACAAACTCCACCGATGACTCAGAAGTTGCGAACATATAAGAAACCCAGTCTCGCTCCCGGAAGCGGGACCCCACAAAAGCAAAACACAACCAAAAGTACACAGTAATAGAAAAATTCTCAAATCCTAGTCCTGCGTTCCGCTAGGCTCAAACTGCATTTGTCTAAATCATAAAACAAAGCTTTTATGCCAACCAGTTTAAGTAATAAATTTTTACGTGACTAATAATTCAAGAAAAATGTCCCTTCCGTAGTTAGCGTTTTGTTGAATTGCTAGGCACGTAAAATTTGTTATTATTTTAGTGAAATAATCCTTATATATTATTTCTGAAAGGTGTTTTTGTGTCGGTACGCCATATCTCCCTTAATACTTCATCAAAATCAATGATTGAGACATCATTTTGAAGATTACATTCACCGCTAATGACGAAAAATAAACAAATTGTTGAAAATTAATGTTTTCATTTAAAAAAAAAAAAAACTATATTTTAAACACTTTTTATAAAAATGGAGAAGGCGCCATCTATTGACAATGTGTTTAACTAACATGAAACGACAGCTGTTGGAGTTGTTTATTACTATTACAAAAGTGGTTCTTGTTGCGAATTATTCGCACGGGTCAACTAGTTTGTTTAATAATACTGACCAATCAGTGAAGCTTCGTTAAAATGTGCTTGGTGAAACCAAGTTGTATTTGAAGCTTAACGGCTCATCACTTGATGATTGGGAAATTTGACAGCCATCAAAATTAACGAAAGCTTGGTGCACACCGACCTAAGAATTGGTATTTTACAGAAGTTTAGAGGGTTTTGACCAGAGGGTTTTGAGTAAACCTGACAGCGTCATTTGTCATGATGTTTGTCTTGCAATATCTGTCACACAAGTCGATTGGATGACGGATGGAGAAATAGAAAGAAAGAAAAATCGATTCAGAAAAGGGAATTTCTAAGTATTTCTAGAACAGTCCAATTTCTTTGATGCCCGCGACCATGTTTCTTTCATTTTTGTTGTTGTTGGAAAGAGGTTTGGAAAAAGCTGTCTCCAATCAGATAAAGACCTTGTAAGCTGTTATTACTGAAGGAGAACTTTGCTTTTAAAGAAAAAAACAAAATAAAAACAAAAGTAAAAAGATGGCAAGAGGCGTTCTACTTAGATGAATCGATAGCAAGAAAGTTTCTGGCAGAAATTTCGAAGAGAAATGGATGAAGAGAATCGTTGTCGTTTATTCCGAGGTTTCCAAGCACTCTTCCCTTGGCACAAACCTACTCCTCTCAAGGAAATGGTAAAAATGTTACCGATGTACAGGTTGTCTCAGAAAGAGTGTACTCACTGAAAAGCGTTATTACTACAAAGGTTTTGAGTTTTTAAAGACTGAAATGAATGAATGAATTTAAGAGAACTCGAGTAGAGAAAGAAAACATACTTAAATCAACGCAATAATAATAATAATAATAATAATAATAATAATAATAATAATAATAACAGGTGAATATAATTTTGTGCTAAACAAAAGAATTCCCCTTTGGATGTCCAGTCAGCACTCTGGACGCAACTAGCAGGGTGCATTTTTAATTGTAATTTAAAGTTCATTTTTTTAGTCAAGTGCGGAGGCTTTACAGTGTAATCTCAAAAAGAAATCTTCATCAATTAAGAATATGCAATTTTATTATTATTATTTTTTTACGTTTTTCACCAATGCACATTATTTATACAAACAGGACTATTCAAAAAACAACAATGGATGAGACCAAATTATTCACAAGTGACATCCTGGAACAGCTGTTTCACGCTCATTGGCGATCCGATGTATAGGCCTATTCAAACTTAGACAAAGTGCAAACTTAGACTACGTAAATCACACAGACAATGTAAATCTATGTAATAGGGACTTGTCCATGTAAGAACATTGACATTTTTCTTTTTCGAGGCTGAAGAACGAATAAATGGGCGAAAACGGGCAGTTGCTTACACTCTACGAAAGGGATATTTCTATTAACTGGTGAGACAACGGCGCATTGGTAAAAAGATGAAGGGAATGTGAGCCACATTGCAGGAAGCCAGTAAACCTTTAACTACCCTTTAACGATTGAACGTGGGACAAAAGATGCATCAGAAAGATAAAGCGTGGGAGAGGCGGGGAAGCGAAGCCCCCGAGGCAAAGACGATATGAAAGGAGTCGAATTCAAAAGAGAAGAACAAAACGCGTGTCGATCTACAAAAGGGTTTCGCTTATCGGGAAAATGGAACGTCGTTAGCGGAAACTCCCGTTCTACACCAGACAGCCATTGTACAGAGCAGCTCATCAATCTCTGGCCTCAACATCAATGAAGAGCCAAAGCTAAGATCTCAAAGGGTTAAAAGGACATTTTCACGAGCAACACTAATGACTGTATCGCTGCAGAACATTGGACATTATGTTCTGTCCTCCACGAGACTGCTGCCCTACATATTCCTCCCCCTAGAAGCAAAAAGAACAGTTAAAGTGGCTCTACAATGAAATCGATGTAAATTACTTTAAATACCCGTGTTTAATTACGCAATCTCTGTATTCCAGTGGTTCTTAACCTGCGGTTGTGAGATAATTTTTATTTTATTTTGTCAACTAATAAATTAAAAGAAAATAATCGAGTTGAAAAGATCAATCCATAAGCAGATCACATCAGCAAAAGTCTTTCTTTGGGGAAACGGATAATAGATGACAGTAACAATAACTGAAGAAATGAAGTTCACTACAAGACGCAAAGCACTTCCAAAGCTACAAGAAACGTAGAACTTTCAAGATAGCACACGATTTCCATACGGTAAAAGGGTAAGACAGTTACACCAGTTCACCGTTCTTCTTCAAGAAAACTCCTACAAATACCAGTTTTCTTTAAGATTCTTTAATCTCTGGAAGAAGTTCGTGGTAGCTCCGAACTTGTTTTTATTTTTTTTTTATTATTTGTAATTAAGGTTGATGTATTTTCTCTTTCTTTCTCTTATTAATTTTTAAAGAGGATGAATAAAATGTAAATTTTTTCGGTCTAATTTTCTCCCCAATGAAAAAATTCCGTTGGTATTAATTTATGCTCTCCATCATCATATCCTAAACTTCGCTATTGCTTCTGCTTTGGAAGGGCGCCAAATGACTTCGCTCGTCAACCTAAAAATCTCTACTTTGCGCAGAGAACAAAGCGGAATTTACGATGACCGCATTGTTTATTTTGAATTAATTGGCCATCTCTTCCCCCCTTTGGTTTGAAGGAGCCATTTTAAAAATGATAGTTTAAGAAAACTAATAAGAAGATTTGATACTTGTCGTTTTCTTTTTTTATTCTCGTTATTTGTAATCTTAAAGTACCTCATTTCCACGAAATACGAAACTGGATTTTAAATAAAGTATTTATCTATTTGGTGTAACGCAGTAGTTCCCAACTTGGAAGTGGGACCCCCACAAAAGCAAACGACAATAGAAAAATCGCTATAACTAGTACAGCATAATTACCGTAGCCCGCTAAGCGCTGACCACAAAAGGCATTTAATAAAAGGATAAGCTAAACGCCTAGGCGAAAAATTAATATGTAAGAAGGTTTAACGTGCATCAAATTAACATGAAAAACGGAAAAAATACAGAAATGCACAAATTCGTTTGCTTTTTATTGTAGCAAAAAAAAAAAAAAAAAAACACTAGCGGGAAAAAAATAACAGGATCAGGAAATTGCTTTTTTTTCTTATTGGCTGATTCAGTTCGTTAATGGAATCTCCCAAAGTGGAACCCATTACTAAACTTATTACCTCATCAGCCAATTTCACAGCTCATTGCTTTGGTTTCAAAGTATCGTTGCAATATTTCGTTTCGCCCGTTAAAGACGCCATCACGATACAACAAGTGAGAAAATGAAATTCGGTAATCACATTTGGCCACCAAGTTATTGAGTCTGACGTTGAAGGCATCCATCATTTCTCCGTCTACAAAAAAAGTAAAATCGAAAACACGTGTTCTGCATGTGAAAGGTCTGCCGTTATGCTCCATCCTTGCGAATGGAAATTTAACTAACAATCAGCTTTGTTCCTAAGATGGATGTTTTGCAATGAAATTGCCTAAACACGAGGGGAATTGATTCGCGCATGATTAGCTACATGGTTCATTTCGAAAGGTCTCAGAGTTTAATATCAAGTCACCCGCGACTGAAACCCTGTCTGGAAATTGATATAAGGGGATTTTGAAAGTGGTCAATCTTATGCTTCAATTTTGTGTTGGGATGTGGGCGTTATTTTCGTGGAACTGATTTATGAAGATGAACCAAGCATAGGGGAAACAAGTGCTAAGAGCAGTTCGGCGGCATTTTGCCGGAGAACTTATTTAATTAGTTCAAAAGTTCGTAGTCTGTTTGTATTCAACTCAGAAAAACAATGGAAATGAAGTCCAAATTCTAAGGAGAAAAACAGGCAATTTATATTTTATGTTGTTCGTTAAATATAAAATAATATAATTTAGGGTTAACCATCAATCGAGTGTTGGCCCCTCGATCACAGGCCTAGCAGGATGGTTAGAGGGCCCGGTTCCATACAAACCCCTGAGCAAAAAAAGATGACAAACTTTTGACAGAAGGCTGAGTGACTCCTAGAATCCCTCTCAAAAAGAAATAAACTGCGGAATAAGATCACGACTACAAACTTGGGATCGAATATACTTTTTACTAGAACATACTTTTTACTGGATTTATTATCCTGTAAAAAAAAAAAAGAATGGCTACTAACTAATTCAGTAATTGAGATATATGATATTTATCAATTTTTCGTATCGCCACACTACATTATGTCTCTTTATTCGAAAATGAATTATACTTAAATTCATCTGCAGAAGAGTCGGTGCAAATATGAGAGTAGGAAGGTATGTCTTATGTTATTAGAAAAATATGTTTGACAATCAAGGAACTCATTTATCTGTACAAAGTTGTAAAAGGCACCTTATCGAGGAGGCATCTGAAAATGCTTAATTGTTAATGACTCCTTACGAGAAGGGGTTTTTAGGATTCCCATGTCTGAGTTTGTGTATGTGCGCATGTGTGTGTAACTTCCTCAGTAATCCAAACCGGCAGACGGAGCCTCGTTGGATTGCCTATGGCCTGGAGGTTGGATAAAAATCTTACTTCCGGTCAGGCTATTGACCGGGTCAGGAAAACAGTGGTAACTGGACAAAATTGGGTCGCCTATGCTGATATCCGAGCTCCAATGTGGTCTCTAACCATTTATTCAGAGTCGCCCGAATTTAGTGCAAATCGAGGGTTTTTAGACATGCTACACGAACTCAATCGCTTCAAGTTGTACTTGACCCTTGAGTTACAACTGCCTGAATAAATGAGTTCTGCGCGCCAATAGCCTGTAGTGTCACTTTTAACAACACAATTTGATTGATTGTAAATTGTAATGAAGTTGCTTGGTTTTGTGTTTACTGTGATTTGGCTTGTTTAGTCTTTTTCGCTTAAAAAAAATATAAAAAAACACCCCACCTCGTTTCTAGATGTAGCTGTGAAGTTTTTACAAGTCCCAACAGCCCTTGCGTTTTAATAAGTTGTTGGTAAAAAGCAGACAATCAACAATTGAGTCAAGTATTCTGCAAAAGATATTGAAGAATTATTTACGCAATTTATGTCACTACATATCGGACGTAAACTGAACAGACTTGAGGTAATGGATCCATTTAAAAGTTACGAACCTCATAACTCCCTCACAGCTTGTGGGAAGATTAAAAGCAGTGGAGGAAATATCAATTCAAGAAAAAGTTTTATGGTCTGAACACATTGTTTGAATCACCCAAGTAATTCATTTTAAGATTCGAGAATTTTGAGAGACTTCTTAATAACACTAAAAAAAAAACTGAATACAGATGTTATTGTAATAGACAAAGAAAAAGTTCAAATAAAAAAAATATAGTTTTTGGAATATTTCCTGACATAATTGTTTTGGTTTTTAATTTCGTATTTCTAACGCTCGTTAAACTCGACTTGGGTGAACTTAACAATGACGTCCGGGATCATTTCGAAATGAAATAAAATTTTTTAATAAGATCTTGAACCGGATAAAAGTTTTTAAACATAAAAGCTCAGCTGAATGGACGCACAAGGTGTCGTTTTATTATAATGAAACCGTTTCCTGAAATTATTGAAATAATAAAAAAAAAATGATAAAACAAAACGGCAAGAAGTACTGCATTTGAAAAAGTGAAAAAAAAAATATGATTTTTCATGTTCCAGGTTTAAAAGAACAATTCACAGTTTTATGGCGCCGTACAATTTGCAATCTTTCAAACGTTTGCATTGTTAAACGTGACAGCGTTATTGGTTAGCGCGTAAAACTCATTTATTCAAGCAGTTGTAATTAAGGGTCAAGCCCAATTAAAAGCGATGGCTGCATTGAGTTCATTTAGTATGGCTAGACCCCGATTTTGCACCGTTCCGAACTGGAAGTGGCCACACTGGGTCGAAAATATCATATTTGTTCTCAACATACTCGATGCAGTATAAATATATCGGAATTTTATCGGAAAAACAAGCATTTTCCTGCTTTAGTCATCAGCCACTTAAAACCGGAAGCGGCTTCGAGCGGAAGTCGGTTTTCCCCCAAACCATCAGAGGGATCCCACGAGATTTCACTCATGGGGCTCCAACTCCCGGACTGGGGATGTGGAGAGCGTTACACACACACACAGACACACGAATGCGAACAGCGCCTCCCTACGCTAACAGCTAAAAAAAATGGAAAAAAAAAAATAGGTTAAAAGAATTAAAAAAATGGCAGTCGACTCAAACAAAATAGGATAACGAAGTATTTAGGACGGATTAAGTCAAGAATGGATCTCGTGCCAAAGAAGACTGAAAAAGATTCTTCATCAATCGCAAACCGCTTTTTCTATCTCTCTCTCCTTGAAGAACTGATCGCAGATTGAAACGAGTCGGTGGCAGCATTTTTCTACTAAGTGGATTCGTTAGAGGTTTACTTTTTTTTGGACGCAATTCTGCAGAATGGCTAAATATCTCGTTCTAAGTGACTCTGAAGCCGGCGAGGAAGTCTTGGCAGAATGGATTCACCATTAAGAGCAGCAATGCCTCTAAATTGAAAGTGAAAGCAGCTAATGTCTGACGCCGTTCGTACAGTGGAGCAAAGAATGAGCAATAAACTAGGAAAACAACATCAAGATTATAAAATAAATAAAGAAATTGGGCAAAAAGATAAAGTTAGGAATTACAAGACGAGATCGCCAACGGAATGTTGGGGTTGAGATGTCTGATTAAATGGCGTTATTCTCGCTGTAGAGAAACTGCGATGAAAAGGGCAGGACATGTAGCAAGAAAAAACAAAAGCTAACAGACATTCTGAATTAGACGAGGAGAATATTTTGTTAATAAGAGGAGATTAAATAAACGTTCAGAGGGTGGATGAATGAATGAAATTATTTCAGTTTTGTTGGAAATGGGATTTTATCCATAAAAAAGTTAGCATATATAGTTGAACCTCTTCATTGATTTTAATATACCGTATATATATATTCATTGATTACTATACATACACGGGTAATTTATCAATAAAAAAATCATTTCAATAAGTAGCTTATATAATTGGTCATCTCCTTCATTATATCCATAGATTAATATAATAAATTTTATAAATGTATCACTACTCATGACTGCCGTTATAGGTCATTACGCGTCCTATCACCTCATAGACTATTTCATCCGGTTGGTTATTTCTCACATAAAACCTGGCGCTGTATCTTTATGAACTATCATTTGTAAATGATTGGTGTGCCAATCGAAACCTGGTCAAGTTTTAAATGGTCTAAATATGTTTTTTAAACTTTTGAAATTGTGTGTCTGGCCTTAATAACTTTTAGTAATGTTATAAATTTTAAATGAAAGAAAATAAAAATAAAGAAAATAGAATGAATTTAACTTCGGGTTCAATTTCGTGAAGTTTTATTAACAATTATTTCCATCAGAAATTACTGCTTTAATTACAGCAACAAATTAGATGATTAATAGAAAACCCGAACTAGATCCGTGGCTGTATATAAGCGATGTCAATTTTACGATGAAAGATTAGAACAAGGTAGTTTATTCAGGAATCATTTTCTATTCAGAAGAATTTAATACCAAATGCAGGAACTCAGTTACTTCCCCTTCCTCGCCAAGCTGTCCGCTTCGACAAGATTGCTTCTTTTTTTTTTTTTATTTAAATTTAAGGATTGAGACGATCTCGTCAAGAATGGTGGTTGTTAAACGTCAGCAGATATTGGTTCTAAAAAAGTAGTCTGTATTATTAAACAAATTGTGTGCGCGCGTGCCGGCAATTGAATTTCGCAACAATTCGCACGGGCGTTGCCCGGCAACAGAAGTATTGTTCCACAACAATGGAATTTTGCAGAATTTCTTATTTTGAATAAATAAATATTTTGTTTTGTTTTGTTTTTGCTTACTTTTTTTCGTTACGTATGCGGGACTTACGGAGCTAAGTGACGGGTAGTTGTCTAATATTTATTGAATTACTGAATGTTTATTTTATAGAAATTCAGTCAGATCAGGTTTTTTACGAAAAATAAATTACTTATTACTTTGGCACTGAGTCTTTATTAATGATTTAACTTTAAAAGAATATAATAAAAGAATAATCTCCCTTCGCTATTTTTAATTATTATATTTATTATTTCCATCCCCGTGTAATTTTTGTTTCTTTTAATAAAAACTGAAACTTTGGTCACACATCCCGAAAATCGATAATAAACACCTAAAGAGGTCATAAGCTCTTCCTGAAGAGAGAGTTTGTATTTTAAAAACACCTTTGAAGAAGATAAAACGAGCAATTAGTGCCTCGCGAATATCGAAAGTCGATAGTGCTGGCCTCCAATTCAACACGAGGGAAATCGTTCTGGCCTGAACCGAATGGTCCCATTGCGACTCAACAAATCTGATTAACAGGCGACGCCACAAAGCCTACGATAAAGACACAAACAGAGATGCAGCCAATAGATAGGAGACAGTAATTACAACAAATCCCCCATCACTAGCGTCAGAAGAAGAGCAATACGGTCGAACTCGGCTCCAACATATTAAGAACTTTGTTTAAACATCGATGCAGCGCGTTCCTCAGTTGATCAGCTCGATAAACGTGCGAAATTTGGCAGAATGCCTTCACTGAGAATTCAGAAATACATATTACGGTGGATATAAAATAAATTCAGTAAATTGTTTTCGAACGAACACGTCTGCTACGGCTGTTTTCGTAGTGAACACAAGTGACGCCTGTTGCCAAGGGAATAGAGAGCGGGGTATTCAAGCCGGGAATTGGCCTCAATCAACGCCATCTAGTTCTAGTTCTAGTAGATGTTGGTTAAATAGTTGTAAAACTGGAAAGGGAATGTTTTTCTACAATGACGAAAATGATTACGGTCTATACTACGTTACGACCCAACATACATACATACATACATACATGTGGATTGTGGACATATGTTTGTATATGATTCATACATGCTTTAGATACATCCACGTTTCTTTATATTAAAAAAAATAAAAGTCTTGAAAATATTCGATTTTCTTTTTGATTTTTTGAAAATTTTGGCCGTAAATGTTTGTAAACTCGACTGTTGTACCCGTATTCTTGTTCATTGTTGCAGCATCTAATAGAATGTATAGTCCGACCACGATATCTTGACTACTGAAAGGAACCCCAACGTGATTATGACGTATCTATTTGTCAGCCAATCACAAACAAGCACGCCTCAAAGTACACGCCTTTAAAAATACATAATATTTAAAAGAAATATATAAATCTTAAATATAACAATTAAAACTCATATTGAAAGCAGTTAACCAATAACTAATAGTATAGCATTTCCTTTAAATATCATTAAAACATTTTTTTTTTTTTTTTTATAGCTGTAACCTAACATTCTTCAGAACCTCTGAGAGAGGCTAGTGCTGACGTCATGGAGCTTTAAAATTTTTTCCAATCGTCAAGATATCATAGTCGAACTACATGTAAAGACAGTATTCTGTTACGGAGATCTGATGCTACCGAGATTTACAGCACAGGCCTGCAGGGAAGACTTTTCAACGATCAACAATAATAGAAATTCACTGAAAAGAATTTAAATGAGTTTATAAAATAAAAACAAAAGATGATTACGCTGCAACATTAAATAATGTTGTAAGATGATAAGACTGTTTTCAACGTGAACCATATTCTGCCTGAAATAATCTCGACCAACAGGCGTCCAGGTAAATTTAAATTTAATATATCTAATGGCTACGTCTACTGAGAGCCATTAGCTATATTAATGACTCACAGTAGAATCCACCTCCGGATTTATAGCTGGGATTTCTTCTTTCCATTAACGGTAGTGACACCTAGTGGAGAAATCGGGCAGTACGAAGACGTAATGGTTTCCCATCAGAGCCGAGTGACTTTTTAAATTCATTGAGGCCGGCGAATGGCTGGCACTTGAATTTTCTCACTAATTTTTTATTAGTGAGGTTTTTATTGTTCATTTTTCTTTTAAGGAACCACTGCGCCTCCGATTTTGTTTTTCGTTTTTTTTAAATATGGATGACTTGACATTAAAACACACACAAAAAATTCCTTCTTTTTTAAAAAAATGTTAGTTTGGGGAGAACTTCCATTCTGTTCAACCTTTGCTTGTGACCTCTAAGCCTTTGGGATTAATTCATTAATAAAAAAATCCTCAAAATCCTCATATTTAAAATCTACGTAATTACGAAGGCATTCAAACCTGATATAGTTAACCAAATCAGATTGGTTTTGAGTTTTCCTAAACCTGGTTTATCGATCAGGCTTTTGGCAATTTGCCCTTATCTAATCAGCTTTGGACGCGAAATGGCCGCCAGTTTAAAACCACAACTGCCAGATCATAATCAGAGTATAAATATGTTTATCTGGGAGCTTTGAACAAATAGCAATCGTTTATACCAGAGATTATCTATCAAAATCCCCCGACCACTGCCCGCGATAATACAAATAAATAATGGCTAAGTCAATAATAAATAAAATTAAGTTAATTCTTTGCAAATAACTTTTCCTTTACGATAATTTAGCCATCATTGGATTGTAATATTGATTTATTTTCCCTGGTCTGTAAATATTCAGAGGAGACGATATTAAAGGTACATCCTTACATAATACTTTTATATAGATTATAAAAGTACTACCTTATAAAGATTACAAAGATCAATTGATATTACTACTCATGAAACTTTCTGGGCTTATATTTTTTTAATACTGAATTCGAAATGCAATAAAACTTTCTACAGCATCTTTTGAGGTATCCTAAGATATATATAGTTGCAGTTAGTTGTGCAGAGATAGTTAAAGAAATTGTAATTTGCAAATGCCACATGTTTAATGAACAAGGAAGACAACAATCGTGGCACGCGACGCAAGATTACGAGTTAATTGTTGTCACGTTACGTTCGAAAGGTGCAAGATTATTGTTGTGGTAGAGTGCTGTGAAATTCCCAGTGAACAACATGAATGCCCTGAGTACAATAAGAACTAACTTTTGAATTCTAGATTTGACTAGGAACTGCTGTGAATAGAACTCTGCTAGAACTATTTAAAATTGATTATAGATACTAACTTACAAGAAAGTGGGGTGTGAAATGTTATTAAACTGCAAACAGTTTTTGGATTGATACTTGCATTTTTTACTCCATACTTGGCAGAATCAGTAACGAGCAAGGAGAACGATTTCTTCAAGATATCGGCATCACAGGAAATCAGTACAATTTATGTTGGTTGATTACTGAATACTGAACGGAAGTTACACAGATAAAATATAGCAGAATATCTAGAGTAGCTAATCAAGATAATGAATCATCCTATAACCAAAAACTATGTTTGTAAAAGATTTTCATATAAATGTGACTCATCTGAAAACTTAGTACAGGAAAAAAAAATCTAAAGTATATTTGATTACAATTTACAGAAATATCACATAATTCATTTAACAGGAAATCCTTTGTTATTATTATTATAAATCTCGGCCAAATTTGTAAAATCTTTTAAGAGACATCTTCAGCAAAAAGAGTTCGAATGAAAAATCTTCGAAAGGCATTGTGGGTCGAAATACGCCTATTGTCAGTCCTTTTTAATTTCAACAACAGTTTATACTCGAAGAATAAAAAAAAAATATGATACCCTTAGCTTGTAAACAGTGAATTTCCTAAAGATATAAAGGGAGTAAGTTAATAAGGAATTGTGGTAAAAATAAATCATCATCTACATGAACTACACTATCCGGCAACTTTATTAGATACACCCCTGCTGTGCGCACAAAAGTGAAGAGCAGTGCGCACAAAAATGTGAAGAGTTGTCTCACAACAACTCTTCAAGCCGGTGGGGGCAGTGTCATAGTGTGGGGGATGTTTTCTTGGCACACTTTGGGTCCATCGATACCTCTGGAGGCACGTCAGGATGCTAGAGCGTACCTAAACATCGTAGCTGACAAGTGTAACCGTACATGTTAGCAGATTATCCTCATGCAGATGGCTACTTCCAGCAGGATAATGCACAAAGCCCGCATCACTATGGGATGGTTTGAGGAACATTACGATGACTTTTCCTTGCTGCAGTGGGCCCGCTCAGTCCCCGGATCTCAGCCCGATTGAAAATTTATGGGATGAGCTGGAACGGGCTGTTCGCTCCAGGCCTACATCTCCATCAAATCTTCAGGAACTGCGTGACACACTCATATCTGCATGGTACACAATACCTCAACAACGTTTTCAGCATCTTGTGGAATCCATGCCTCGATGAACTCAGGCTGTTTTGAGGCTTAAAGGAGACCCAAAACGCTACTAGGTAGGTGTACCTAATAAAGTGGCCGGACAGTATTTCCTTGAACTGCATCCGAAAGAAGTAGAGCCAATTTTCTTGTTTTTCAGCAAGTTTTAACTGTAACTTTCCGATTTATAAGCAACTGAATAAAGATGGAAGGTAGAGTGATTTGACTTAAAATGAAATCCAAATTCATCATCTGTCTTAATCTGTTTGAAAGTTAAAGGCTTTTAGGTCTGTTTTAAGCCTAATCAAACTTCAATTTCGATGGTTCTTTCTCTTGAGTAATTTAAAATTTATGCTGTAGGAAAAGTCAGTAGCATTTTCATTGACTGGCAGGTCTCAAAGCAGTTCCTCTAAAGAGCTCCTCGTTTTAATTGGCGTTTATTTGAATGAATCGACAGAGAGTGATTATGGACAAAAGGGTTATTAGAAGGAAAGCACCCCAAGAAACGAGTGGCTTCTTAAAGAGACTCGTTTTAGCACAGACACTACTTAAGTGGGGGCTGTCAAGAACCCAGCTTCTTAATTCGCTGAGTGAGTGGGAGGGATTGAAATGCAACCGATTCCAAATTTTTTTTCACCAAATAAGGAAACCTCAGATATTGTTTTTGTGAAAAGCAGATGTCAAAAAGGAACAAAAAGTTCGAAAGACCTAAAATCCTACTTTTCTTAATTACGCTATTTCTTAACATTTCTTTTTTCTTTAAAGTCTTTTGTTTTTAATCAATGAAAGCAAAAATCCTTCATTCCCATTCAAATTCGAATATCAACTGAACACAAACAGTGCAAATTTTCCATTTTTCGAAAGAAAAAAAAATCCGGATTGTTTACTTCGAAAAACCAGATACATCCAGCTTAATCTGATCAAACCACGCGCAATAGATTAAGGATAAGTAATAAATATCAATGGAAACCTTGTATGAATAAAGAAAAGATTCTAAAAATTAGCAAATAACATTTGGATATTTTGAGCAATATGTGGAAAATAAAGAAAGATAATTACTTACAAATTAGACAGGGATTACAATAATAATGGTTAGTTTCATTGTTTAGAGCATGATTATTATTTCTAATGATTGGCATTGTTTTAAAGCATTATTATTATTATTAATTGTTTTATTGTTTTTTTTTGAACAAATTTATGCTCTGTAATCTAAGTATAAGTATGTTTTATTATTTAAAGCATAGATTATTATTTTTGAAATGTTGTATTCTTAGCGTTTGTGAGGACGAAGACAGAGGTCTTTCTTCTCAACTGTGATTCCTGAAGAAGTCTTTTGCTCAAAAACACGAAATATTGAAGAAGATGAAAGATGTTTTTCAAGTAATAGAAGTTGTGTGATTTAAGTACAGATATTAATGGTTTAATGATTTTAAAACAATGGATATTAATTGAAATAGGATAAGAAATCCATTGTTTAGACTCCAATGCTTTTGTATGGGGGATTTTTGTCGTCTTCGCGATGCACATTTTCGCATTTGCAAAATATTTCAACTATAAAAGATAGACTGTCTCTAAGTGCTCGAATAGGCAGACTACGTTTCAAGAAGATATATCCAGCGCTTTCAAAGTTATCTGGGATACACCCATAACATACCCACATGCAGACTATCTGATTTGCTAAGCCTCACTTTCCCAAGCCGTTCTATTGGTAAGGAGGCACACAAAAACGTAAAAAGACTGCTGAAACTAAAGTGTTTTCTCAATAATAGACATATTCTTAGGAATCAGTGCTCTCCAATGGTTTGTTCACGGAGTGGCAAAACATTGTAAATTTCAATACCTTTCATGATCCAAGTGGCCTCCGTAAAATCTCAAAATCCAATGTTATGGTTTTATATAATTTCAGTTAATTAGAGATTACTTATAGAAATTACCAAATAAAAACGAATAAGGAAGTGTGTTTTAATCATTATTAGCTATCTCTGTCTAATCTATATCTATCTATCTGAAGAATGTAAATATTCTAGGTATTTTGAGTTCAGTTTTCGATATGGTCCTGATATCGGATATTTAAGAAGACACAGTATGACACGTATTTTTAAATTATCCTATATGTGAATTATATAAATTTTAGATATGCACAGTTCCGCCTTGGTCATGTAAATTTTACAGAAATTCAAAAGTAAATCTGCAAATTCAATGTTTTGGAATTTTATTTATATAAAAAACCAAAAACAAATACAGAACCATAAATCTCATGGTTTCAATTGTTAATTTGTGTATTTTTTTTTTCATAAGTTTGCTTTTGATTTCTTCAATTGAATTTAATACGACATATATTTAAATTTGAAACTGACACCCATTCTAAAACAAAAGGTAGAGGAGAAGGTAGGAATATGAGATAGGGTAGTAATATGAGA
>JAFIDM010000006.1:34394706-34426014 GCA_023159025.1 Thereuonema tuberculata | reverse complement strand
CACAAAGACTGTGTCTACTTTACCTAAACTTTCAACACCAAGACTGTGTCTACTTATCTAAATTTTCAATACCAAGACTGTGTCTACTCTACCTAAACTTTGAGCACCATAATTTTGTATATTTTATCTAAACTTTCAACACGAAAACTGTGTCTTGTTTACCTAAACTTTCAACACCATGATTGTATCTACTTTGCCTAAACTTTCGGTACCAAGATTGTCTCTACATTATTTAAGCTTTCAACCCAGGACTATGTCTATCTATACTTTGCTCACCAAGACTGTATCTACTTTATCTAAACTTTCAACACCAGGACTATGCCTACTTTATCTAAATTTTCAACACCAAGATTGTGTCTACTTTACGTAAACTGTCAATGCCAAGACTGTGTCTACTTATCTACACTTTCAACACCAAGATAGTGTCTACTCTACCTAAACTTTCGACACCAAGACTGTCTACTTTATTAAAGCCTTCAAACCAAGACTATCTAAACTTTCCACACCAAGACTATATCTATTTTATTCAACTCAAGACTATGTCTATCTAAACTTTCAACACCAATTTTGTGTCTACTTTACTTTCCTCACCATGACTGGGTCTACTTTACTTAAACTTCAATACAATGATTGTGTCTAATTTATCTAAACTTTCCATACAAAGACTGTGTCTACTTATCTAAACTTTCAATACCAAGACTGTGTCTACTCTACCTAAACTTTCCACACCAAGACTGTATCTACTTTAACTAAGTTTTCAGCTCTAGACTATGTCTATCTAAACTTTCAATACCAAGATTGTGTCTATTTTATCTAAACTTTTGTCTACTTTGATCAACATGATTGGGTCTACATTACTTAAACTTTCAACACCATGATTGTGTCTACTTTACCTAAAGTTTTAACACAAAGATTGTGTCTGCTTTACCTAAACTTTCAAGAGAAAGATTGTGTCTACTTTACTTAAACTTTCCACACCATGATTGTGTCTACTTTACTTAAACTTTGAACACAAAGATTGTGTCTACTCTACCTAAACTTTCCATACCAAGACTGTATCTACTTTATCTAAGTTTTCAACTCAAGCTATGTCTGTCTAAACTTTCAAAAGCAAGACTGTGTCTACTTTTTCTAAATTTTCAACAGCAAGACTGTCTACTTTACCTAAAGTTTCAGCTAAAGTAAACTGTGCTTACTTTCCACACACAAGACTTTGTTCATTGAAACATAATTGACTTAAAAGGGGTTTTGTTTTATATAATTCAGCAGGAACATAAGTTATAGTAATAACAAAAGTTGATTTCCAATACTTTAAATTTTTCAGTCCAAAATTTATATTGATTTGCTTAGTTTATAGTAAGTGAAATAAAGCATACAGTAACACAGAATAGTAGATTTTCTTTCACTAAAGCTACTTCTCCATTAAACTATCCTGTCAGCTTCTAAAAGTTTTCAATATATTTTTCGAGTGGTTAAAAAAAAGTATTTATCTAAAATATAAACGCCTTGTATTTAAATCAAAATTGGATTGTCATTGTATTGTTGGATTGTTGAATGGTTTTCTTGTAAAATGAATGTAAAATCAATGTAAAAATAACTGTACTTACTTGTACCAGCAGAAACCAGCTGAAATCACACCAAAAATGGCTGCAACACTACATCCAGTTACCAAAGCTACAGAAAAAGAAAATTAGAAAGTTAGTTTTTATTTCGATTATTGGCCGATGGGACAAAAAATCAAATCATCAAAGAGCATATTAATAAAAACACAAATTTCCAAATAACACAATCGTAATTTTCGTCAGTGTTTATGATTGTGTGATTGTCATTCACAGAATCACTGAAGCTCTTGATTGTCTAAGTTTTATCATTGAAAAAGGTCTAAAAGGATATAAGCAGTGAATCTTCTTCTATTTATTGATGTTATTTTTCAGAATAATTCTGAGCTTTCCCTGAACAGCTGTTTTCTCGCTTAATTGGCGATCATCAGTTGGACGTAGTCGCCAGCAAACAACAAGGTCTCGCTATAGAGGTTATTAAGAATACCAGTAGAAAATAAAATGCTGTGATGATCGCCAATTAAGCAAGAAACAGCTGTTCTGGGATGTCACCTAGTAAATGCTTTGAAGGCAGTTAAATGTATCTTCAAAGAATTATTCTGTGTTATATTGTTTGAAAACTTTCCTACTGAAATTAATCATTAACTTTTAGTTTTTTCTTAAGGTGAAATTCAATGTATATCTTTTTTTTCCCCCATTTTTTTTCTATTTTTTAACAGAATATTGAAGCTCAGAGTTTTATCTTTTTATTAGCTTTTATAAATGAGTGTTAACAATCTATGGTTAAATTGTTAAGTTTCTGTCCTATGTATTAATTTGGTTATCGGTGATTGAACACGTTTAACTAAATTTAAATTAACTAAAATGCTTCTCCAGTGTTTTTGAATGTTTTTGAGTGCTATTGAATGTCCTCTGAAAGATGACATGAATATGTCATGAAAACTGCATGAATATTAATCTGTTAATGTAGTTGAAATTTCTTGAGACCTTAGTACATTCTTACAACAGTATCAATATTTACTTCTCTTTGCCAGGTCACAATAAAAAAAGTATTGACAGATAAAATGTATGATTTCTGTAATATAATAGAAAGAGTTTGTATCAAAGTTATTGTCCTCCATGTCACTGGTGTGAAGATTAGGGGGAAACTGTACAAAGAGAATTTAAGGGGTAATCATCATGAACGAAGAAAAAAGACATTTTGGAAATTTGAGTTTGTACATGAGGCAGAAATAATGGCTGAATCAGTGAATATCTACTCTATTTAAGAAATATATTAACAAGTCGTGAGAAGACAGCTTTTAGATTTACAGCATATGCTAGCAATGAATATTATGACGGTATCGATTGCTTGTGGTGTAAAGGTTTCCCATTATTACAAAGAAGCAGAAAAAGAATGAATATTTCAAGTTGTCAAAAATGATCATATATTCAAATATCTACACAAGTTTAGACATTAGGGAAATCGAAATTTAACAGAAACTTGTATTTATTTCCTTTCAATGTTTCTTTAATTAGAGCCATAATTTTGGTATTTCCTTCATTGATTTTAAAGACTGTCTGAACTAACTTGTTAAAATGGATACCCAAAGAACACCAATCGTTTCAATGTCAATAGAGTAAAATGACAATCATATAAAACAATAACAATCAATATTTCCTGGTCATAATCTAATCTCAATGGACTACGACTACAATAAATAAATTTGAAGGTCCAAATACTTTCCTTGGCACAATAGTTAAATACCATAACTTAATGAGTAATTGACTTCGTTGTAAAAAAAAATAACGATGTCTGGATATTTTTGAGGGGACATAGCAATGCAAAATTTGGACTCCAAAACTTTTATAGTGATATAAAATGGAAGAACAACATTCATAAAATGAATTTTGGAACAGTTCCAACCAGATTTTCGAATGCAAGTTCGATAAGGTTCACGGAGGTACAGCAGAATTTATGAATGAGAGGTCTTGGTTTTAATGTTGGAAAAGAAAAGTTGGATATTTACAAGATCGCTACGCAAATTGAAGCCAAAGTGAGATTTGTTAACAACCAAGAAAGTAGAAAGATAGAAAGCAAGTTTAACGTCCGTAATCATTCATAAATGGAGAGAAATTGCCAACCGGACAATAAATATGCCTTCGCCCATAGAGCCAACATCAGCGAGAATTCTGTACAATTGTTTCATCCTTATTGGGGAATCATCAGCAGAATCTACTCGTTGATGTTTGGCTCGCCGCGCGAAAGCTCTACCCAAAAGCAAATAGAAAGATATTCGCAAGAAAATAGGGGGAGTTCTTAATGCTTTTAGGCATTTAAGGTTTTCTAACTCAGTTTTGAGTCCCAGAGAGGAGCTTGGGTTAAAAGACTTGAAGCGAATTGCTGAAAATGTAATGTTCACCAAATGCAGATAAATGTGGGGCTGTTGTGGCTGTGGATCTGCAAAATTATAATTCTATGTGTACTTATTTTTTGAATAATACTGAAGGTATTAAAGATAGTTATTTTCACAATGAACAAGAAGATTCGTGGTTTATTAAAAGTAGTTATTATTGATAAGGATAACCTGGAGTTAATGATTAAAATGAGTGGGAGGCTTCCGGTGTTTAGTGGCTTAACCTAAAGCAGCCCGCACACGATGCAGCTTTGGGCCGAGTTGCAAGTGCAACTTTTGGCCTAGAGCGTTTTTGGAGCTGCATGGACCAAGTTGCAAGCGGAGTTGCATGGAAAAAAAGCTGCAAAGGCGAGCCTTGCAGCTCCGAAAGCTGCAAGGAAGCTGCAAGGAAGCTGCAAGGAAGCTGCATGGAATTATCCAATCACAGTGCAGCGTTGGAATACGTCAGTCGTGACGTCGGCCCGAATGGGAAAACATGGCGTCTAAATAGATTCCTTCGATTCAGATGGGCGATTAGCGAATAAACATCGAATATCACAGTATTGCTACTTTCTTTCACACATAAATACAGTTCATATGTAAATGCAGTAATATCATATGGCAGAATTTTACAGAGGATTGGATAAACCTCGGTATTTGCAATTTTACACTGCAACAATCAAAACAACAATTGCTGCCAGTTTGCCAATTTCTGAACAAAGCCACGGGACGTCATTGTTGGCAATTCGACTTCAATAATAGCGGCTGTTGATCATTGTTTTTCGTATTTCGCATTATTGCCTTCTCCTGCGAATAAGATCAGCTAAATAATAGTATCGCATTATTTCTGTTTGGTTGGCGTTAATTGCCGTTCCTGTGTTGCATGCCAGCACTGCAATTTCATGACGTATTGTCAAATGACGTCATTGCAATTCGTCCTGTGCTTCGTGTGTTGTTCGCACGGCGGCGCTAACAATGTTGCATCGTTTGCGCCCTGACTATCGTTTGCAACTTTTTCTATGCAACTAAATTGCATCGAGTTGCACAGCAAAAGCTGCATCGTGTGCGGGCTGCTTTAAATTCATAAAGAGAAAGCTAATGAATTTTGTTAGGTGAGACCTATTGTGGCATTTAGGAACAGCTCTATTTTATGGTTATTGCTAAATTATTAGTTGAGGAAGTAAAGAAGATGAGTTAGCGTTCAAAGTTTAATATTGTTAATAGTTTAGGATTTTCGAATAGATTAAAGCAGCAGAAATGTAACGAGAATAGGATAATGGTTTCCTTTGATGTTATCAATTTATACACTTCCTTGTCTATGCCGTTAATAGAAAGGGCCCTTAATCATTCTTATGATGTGAACCAAGATGGGGAGGAATATGTAAGAATGTAATGTGGTGAGCGTGGGTGGCTTGACCGAGCACCGCGACCTGAAAGATCTTTTGTGCCACCCCACGGAAAGAAGGACAGACTGAGAAAGGATGGTGTGAGAAATGTAGGGGAAACGGGAGAACCCCCGTAAAACCTGCCCAGCGCGGATCGCCACCATCAACGAAACCCACATGAGAACCCAACCCGGGACTCAGAGGTGAGAGGCCAGTGTCTTAGCGACAACGCCAACCGCGCGGCCTGGAATATGTAAGAAAAAGTAACGTTGATTTACGTAGGGTTTTGAGATTGGTTAAGGTTTTATTTGATTTACAAAGGTTTTTTTTTAATGGGAGAATATATAAGCAAAACATAGATTTATTTATGGGATTACCTTCATAAATCTATGGGGTTACCTTCATCAGCAATTTTGGCTGAATGTGCTATGAAATTTATCGAGGACAAGATTTAGAAATTACAGTTTATATACAAGAATATTGATTGATATAGATGATACTTTTTTATTGGTTAATTAGCAAGAAATAGATGAGGTTTTATCAACTTTCAATTCGATACATAATGATATTAAATTCCCAATGGAAAAAGAGGTTGAAAGAAGGCTACCATATTTAGATGTACAGATTGTAAGAAGTAGGAGTAGTTTCTTCATCACTGTTTACAGGAAAGCGGTGAATGCTGATATTACCTTGGATTTTAATTCAGCTGCCCCACTGTCATAAAAGATCAATGCTGTTAATATGGCTGTTACCAGGGCTATTAGGATTTGTTCTGATAAGGAATTATTATCTGACTAGCAGCAAAGCCTGTTGGACGACAGGCATAAAAAAATCTGAAAAGTCATTTTATTATCAACTATCATCTACAAAGTAATTATCTCCTTATAAAC
Source organism: Thereuonema tuberculata (assembly GCA_023159025.1). NCBI lineage: Eukaryota > Metazoa > Arthropoda > Chilopoda > Scutigeromorpha > Scutigeridae > Thereuonema > Thereuonema tuberculata. The sequence goes on along the minus strand of JAFIDM010000006.1, from coordinate 34,419,805 downwards.
TACATTTTTTGTAAAAACAGCATCAGATCCTTCTAACAATGTCCTTGATCTATTCGGTCAAGAATTTTGATTTTGACGTCGCAAGCACGACGTGCTCGAGAAATTGCAACATATAACTGTCCATGACTAAAAACAGGCTCTGGTAAATAAATACCAACCATATCTAAAGTCTGTCCTTGTAAATAAATTTTATTAAATGTAAGAATGGAATAATTATTAATTTTGATTGACTCATAACGCCAAAAGGCATTTAAAACTCAACTTTGTAATCTAAATAATGCGCTAACTTGTGAACGAAGCTTCTACGGCAAAAATGGTTTTGAGTTTCGAAATCAGTGTAAACAACTGAGTAAGTATGCCAAATTTCATTAAAATGGGTGCAGTGGTATCAAAATTATTTGGTTTTGAACGTATGTTTTGTTAGCATTTCAGTTGTCTAAGTCAGTTCCCAAGAATAAAATTTCATGGAAACAATATGGAATGACAAAATAAACTAATATTTCATCCAATTTGAGTACCCCTGATTCAATGGTACCATTGAGAACCTTGGATCTATCTTAATAGCTTAATTATATCGAGTTACAGACAGATGAGTTTAATAGGATTAAATATATTTTTATGCAAAATAATTATCCATCAGATTTTGTGGATAAACCTAGGGTTGTGAATAGGGAAAGAGGAAGAATGCAATAAAGGGTGTAATAGATAATGAAGTTAAAAAGGAAAGAGTTATTAGATATGTAAGTATCCCATTTGATGAAAGATTGCAGAGTAAATTAGTTCCAATTTTGGCTAATGTGAATATTAAAATAGCTAATAAGGCCAATAATACATGAAAATATTTTGAATGGTAAAAGGAAGGAATTAGAATGTGCAAATGAGATTTTGGATAAGGCAGGGGTAGTGTATGGAATCAAATGTAAGCAAGGGGGTTAAAGGTGTCAATTTATTGGAGAAACAAAAAGAATGGTTAAAATCCGAATGGCGGAACACGCTAGGGCTATCAAGCAAGGTAATGAGCAATTTTAACGGCCCTTTACCAGCAAGAAACGGGCCATACTATAACGACTGGGAAACCTGTTATTTTTGGTACTGTATGAATCGTTGCTTATAAAAACAAAGAAATGTTATAATACAGATGTATCTATAACAACGCATTACATTATGAGCTTTATTGATTGTTATATTAGTAATTATAGCAACTGTATTGGTTATTCGTTTATCTAATTGTTAATCATGGTTTCATTCAAAAATGTAATTCTGCGCAAGGATTTGTTAATAGGATAATATTAACTCGTTGAATATTTAATTATTGTTATGTTAAGGATTGTTCTTCAAATTTGTTTACACTAGGTTTCGAAAAAGCTGATTTTGTTTCTATTTATTCGTTTTATTATCATCTGATGAAGGGATCTGTACTTAATTGAGTTTTTTTTGTGTTAAATACATTAAGGAAGAAGATTAGTTTTTCATTATGTCATGAAATTGTTTGAATATATTTTATTATTTGCATGTATGGTCCTTTTCTTTAATATATGTAAACACACTAATATTATGGAAGACATAAAAGTGTTAAGTGTTAATGTTTCTGAATAAAAATTACAATAGATCGTGATGTTGCTGTTAATGTGTTTAGTTGTTTCTTTGATCTTACCTAAAAATGTGAAATCCGACAGCCCATTTGCTGTTTGAATTCTTTCGCCTTCTGCTTGTTGAGCATAGGCCACAGGTGCCCTTTGCTGTTTGACGTCGAGTTCTGGTAGTTTCTGCAAAACAACTGGTGGTGTCTCACCACTTCTGTATTGTGGTTCAGCATCAGAGTGAAGCTCTCTAGAATGTTCTCTTGTGTCGTCACTGATCCGATCTAAATAAAAAAAGAAGAAGCACTTAGACATTTGTAATAAATGATTTACATCTTTCATTAGAAACTCATAAATTATCGCTCTTAGTTCCAAAAATTTAATAAAAATTCAATGAAATATTAAAATAAATAATCAAGTTGTGAGTCTTCATTCATTTGCTGATATGAAAGAGCAATCATGCAAACAATAAACAAGTAATTGTTAAACAATAATTTTTAATTCAAGGATTGATTGATGTGGGTGCAATGCGACCTGATGTGGAAGCCAAACACTGCGACTTGTAGATCTATTGTGCTATCTCATGGAAATGAGGACAGACCGAGAGAAACAGTGAGGAAGTATGGTGGCAGTAATGCAGGGGAAACGGGAGAACCCAGAGAAAACCTGCACAGCGCGGATCGTCCACCATCAGGAATCCACATGAGAATCGAAACTCGCTACTCAGAGGTAGAAAAGCCAATGTTTTAGTGATAACGCCAAACGCGCGGCCTAATTCAAGGATAGAATAAAACATAAAAGTTTGCTGTTATCTTTGCTCCTGCATTTATTTTCTAAATAAATCTTCTTTCAACTGAAGACGTTTTGTTTTGTTTTTTACGGAATGTTACGGAAAGAAAACAAGACCTTTAGAGAAGCTTCAAATTTTGCAATTTTTGTTTTGTAAAGACAAGGCCTATGAGCTTTGGTATTTGACTGCGAAGTATACCTCATATTTGACAAACGCTAAATCTATGGTAAAAAAAAAAAAAAATGCAAAAACTGGCAGATGACAGAAATAACAAAATGATAGTTATAATAGCTTTAGCATCAATTTTGAAATGTCAGAATATTCAAACTGAGAACTTATTAAGATTAACAAAAAAAGACAGCCAAGGAATTCGCCATTCTTGGATACAATTCCAATCATATGATACTGGAAATTTAGACAATTGTACAAAAGAATATTATCAAGAAGTATACAGAATTTTCTAAGGTTTTGTGGCCATAAACATTTATATCTCACATGTAATATGTAAGTTATATTTTAATGAAATAACTTAGAATTTGATCATTTTAATTAAAATGAAGTTAAAATTTTAAAAATCTAATTTATGTTGTTACTTTAATTTGTTAGTAGTAAAATTAAAACATGTTTGCATTTATCTTTTATTCCAAATTTTGAGTTTTAAATACATTTTAAAATTTTGTCTAATTAACAGTTATTAATACGAAAAAAAAGTAAGGATTCACAATTTCATCTCAAAATTGCTGGCGTGTCTTACCGATTTCCGTGTCCTCTGAGTCTACTGCTGGTTCCTGATAGTCAGCTGGTCTATAGACTTCCCGAGAACTTAGCGTATTGCCGGAGAGGTCTGGAGGTTGATTGTATTCTTGGAAAACGTACCCTGTCTCGGGTTTCAAGCGGTAGTTCTCAATGTATTCCTGCCAATTCCCAATCAGCTCTTTCTCAATAGGTCCTGGAGCTGAAACAGACAATAACAGAATATATAAATACTGAAAGAAAATAAAAGAATGAAATATACAAAAATAAACATCACAATAAATATAATAACTCCGTCAATAAAGAGAAATTTCCTGCAAAAATAAGTTGGCTGTGTTTTTGAATATAATTTCATGAAGTTTTTATTTTTTTTATATGAAAAAAAAAAGTAACTTATAATCTCGAAATATGCTTATATTATAATGAATGTATTAATGTGCAACTGTATTAAATCTGAAGCGACCGTCTGCACAAAACCATTAGACAATTTAATGAGAAAATAAAAATGAAACACGTTATAAGTTTCGAAAACCTGGGGTGGTTTTCTTCATCAGACTACAAATATAAAAATGTAAATTTGAAAAGACCATTGTTGGCGTATCCTCGTTAAAAATATGTTTTAACATCAAACGACATATCTGTGGAAGTCCAGTTAAACAAGCGTTCTAAACTGTCATTACAGTATTTTAAAATTTAATTACTTAAGTGAGTTCATTTTATTTATTATATCAAGGTTTGAAAACATACTTTTCTCTCAGTATGATTTAATTCTATGAAGCTACATTCCTTAAAAATTATGTATAAAACTATATAATAATGTGTTAAAACTTAAATATATGAAATATCTAAGAATAAAAAGGCATAAAATTGTTATATTATTTAATAGGAAAAGCCTGATTTCATAGTGTACACGAAAACAAAAAGATACAGTTTTTTTTTATAATATTCTTCGTAACTTCGAAAATATATTTACAATATAAGACAACTTCCTACAACTTCCTTTTGGATACATTAAACAGTTCATGAGTAAAAGAGATAAATATTTATAATTTCAGAAGTCTGTTTGTCATCCAATAATATTAGTTTCTTTATGATTTAATTGTTATTCAGTATTTGCGAGAATAATTCGTGTTAGTATAATAGGTTATTATTTAGTTAGATTAAAAGAATTGTTACACAATTAGACTTATGAATTGTTGTTAAAAGAATTGTAATAAGATATCGAGAAATTTGTTTATTTATTCAAAATTATGGATTCATTAAGAACGATGGAATTGTAGAGGAGAAATCAGTTTTCTTTCCTCAAATATTGTCATATGAGGAAGTTTCTTGTTCAGAGACAAGAAATATTGTGAAGAATAAAGTACAAATTTTGGATTTAATAGGAAGTTGTTTTATAGGCACAGTTTTTGTTTCATTTTAGCCACTCCTTCTAAGATAGAAAATGATCCATTTTGTTTCCCATCTCAACAAAGATTTAAAAGCATTGAAATGAAATTGTAGGGAATTTTGTTTTAATTTCGTATCGAATTGTGTCAAAAACATCGATTTCTCTGGTGACTTTGCATGTATTTTGTTTTGTTAACATAGGCTTTTCCGAGGTCTCATCTGAACAGTTTTGCAGAAGCAATCGAAAGCTTTCACTTTCCGCCAACAGATGGCAGCTCTGTCTCTAAGCCTCCGCATCCAATTCAACTTTCTGCATCAATGAAAGAGAAAAGTACTTCTGGCAACGGTCCAGGCTAATATTTCAATTCATTTAGAAACTCGCAGATGTATTACCGACTAAATGGTCGCTCGCCCTTCATTCCAGTCTTTATCGGCGTCATCTGAAAAGATCCACGAATTACATATTTGAAATAATACGGGGGTGTCTGTTTATTTTAGTAACCGAATGTTAAAGGTGACGACTCTTTTTCTGTATTGCAAACTAATAATATTTTATGCCTATTATATTATACAAAACTATGTAAAATTACATAAAATCAACTGAATATTTTAAACATAAGTACTTTTTTTCCTGCAAGTTTTAGTCTATTTTGCCAGGAAAGTGAGGCTTATGAAAACACTCAGTCTGTTTGTGCGTGTGTTTCCCCTCTCTTTATAACTCCTGAATGGTTCTTCTTGAAATTTAGTATGCGCATTTAAGGACAACAGACGATCTCACTTTTTATATCTGAAGTCTTTTTTAATACTTCTTTTAGCTTTTATACTAGACGGCTACCCGTCGCTTCGCTCGGAAAGTCTCGCATATGTAACGGAAAACAATATTTTATTTATTGAAAAAACAAATTACATCAAGTAAAATTAAAAACTTAAGGTTAAATTCTAAAGAAAACATGGAATACAATATTGAAATCCATTTGTAACAGTCGGAAATTTGCACCTCAACAATACTCCTGTTGCCTAGCAACGAGCGTGAGACATTCCATTGTTTCGGACAGAGTTGACCGTACAACAATGCTCCTGTTGCCTGGCAACGCGCGTGCCATCTTCAATTGTTGCGGATGTACGCACACAACCTATTTTAATAATACAGGCTAATTAGCGCGTGTAATTTGAGATGAGTAAAATTAATTCCATTTCAACAACTTAAGTATGCAAATTTATTTATCTAAAAATGAAAAAAGTGTACTGTTTTCAGCAGATAATAGACTTTGAAAATAAACGTGGGGTTTTCGTTTTTCTTATTTCCACGAATTAAAAAACATGAAAGAAAAAAACGTAAAGAAAACATTTTTAGATTTTTATATTTTTATTCAAAAATAGACCTTTCTCACACTTCTTTTTTTGAATAAGATGTTGAAAAGAAAATTTATGTCTAATAATAATAATAAAAAAAACGATTTTAAGAAAATAAATTTTAAATTTATTTATCTTTTAAAATTTTTGGAAAACTGTGTTTTGTCTATTATATTAAATGTTTGAATCGTACAAGTTGCGTAAAGAACTTGAAACCTACTTTCCGCAAGATTTTGCATTGCAGCATTTAAAATCGATTTTAAACTAATTCTCTTCGTTCAGTAGATTGAAGGAAAAATAGACAATCTCGAATTCCGAACATTTATATGACATTTAAATCAAAATTTCATCTAGTTGTCATCATCGGTTTATTGAAAGGGAAAAAAAAAAAACCAATTCCATTAGTTTAATAGACGTAGTCTATTTATAATTTCAAGATAATCCTGCTTCAAAGGTTAATAGGGTGACAGAATGTGAACCTGTTTTTATGCACATAAAGACACGGTGATCTCATAAGCCGTTTTTTAGAAGAAGACTAATAATTAATTAAATAATGACAAGCATAAAAACAGAATCGTAATTAGAATTTCAAACAGTAATTTAAAAAAAAAACAAAAACGAAATTTTTAAGATAAATTTAGTTCTATTGTTGTTCTACGAGTATTTCGTTACAAAAATTAAAAAAATTATAAAAATTAAAAGAATTGTAAAACAAAATTTAACGTCCTTAATAATTTATAAATCAAGGAAAAAAATCACAATTGGACAGTAAATATGCCTTCGCACATTGAGCCAACATCAACGGGAATCCTAAACAGCTGTTTCCTCCTTATTAGGAATCATCAGCAGAATTCAACCATTTTTGATCTCAGCTGCCTTTTAACTTTCGCTCAATCTGAGCCAAACATCAAGGGTAAATTTTGCTGATGATTCCTATTTAAGATGAAACAGCTGTACAGGATTCCCGTTGATGTTGGCTCAGTGTGCAAAACCATATTTCCTGTCCATTTGTGGTTTTACCTTGATTTAAAAAGAATTATATTTTCAGTTTGGAGCTAAAAAATTGGAAACTTTTCTTTTTATTATTTGATGTACGTAGAAGCATAAATTTCGATATAAAAATTTTTATTTGTTGACGCAGGGAATTATACTCAAAGAGGACAAAGAAGGATCGTAAATTCCTGGTTCTTTTGGCTAAGATACAAACAAAATTTGCGGTTATTTTTCAGCAACTTTTTGTATTAAATGTCACCGAAAGTATTAAGAAAGAGTAAACCTGTTCCAAGAATAGTCAAAAAGCTAACAAAAAAAACTTTCATAAATTATATTTATTAAAAAAATGTGTTCGTTAGTTATCAAGGGAATAGGCTGAGATATGCATAAGGAGTCATCATATATTCTCTCTAAATCGTGCTCACGATAGCTTAACAAGAGGGACAACAAAAAATTTATAAGACAACTACTAATTCCGCCACTGCGAATAAAATACACAAAGTTTGTTCATAATTTACGGTCGGAAATCTTATGTTTTCTATATCCTGAAGAAATTTCCAAATGCGCAGTCTTCTAGCTTTAATGAGTCTTTCACACCGTCGTGCATCGTGCAGATATTGTGATGATTTTTATAACTGTATTTTATTCATTCTATTTTATTCTATTTAATCTTATATTTTACTGTTCTGATTGATCATTATTAAATTTACTGTACATTTTAAATTCTTCCGTTAACTGTCAATTCTGTTTGTTTATTTTTAAATTCTTAGGGTTGGTATGCTCCCATAAATCCCTTTAATTCAAATTCTACTTTAAAAATCAGTTATCAATCACATGTCTTTTAAATCCTCCAATGAATTGTTAAAGCACACCAACCAATCACGATCATTGTACGTAAGACTTATTTAAAACCCTTGATTTTGCCTTTAATAAACAGATGAGTTTAGATCCAGCTAAGACGCAGTCTACCTTCCTTTATGAACCAGTGACCAGAATTAATTAACCACAATATTCCTTCAAATTAGATGAAGCTCTCGTTTCATTAAGGGTGTGGGTGATCATGTTTCGTATTCCATAACAGATTTGTGGCGTTGAAGCAAAACACGAAAGCAACATCGTTAAAGACTATTTGTATGCTTTTGTAAACAAGGGTATAAAACTTCTAGTTTAACGATACAGATAAGTTAATGCCATGTTGACAGAAATTTGTCGGTCGCCTTGTAGACTGTGTAGAAAAAGTAAATAAGACTTCTGTTAATAAACGATGTAGTTGATTTTTTTTTCTATTTTTATTTTTGCAAAATAAGCATTATACAGGGTGTATCAATTCGACACAGTCAACCCGGTAACTTCTTCCTGGGAGCAATTTTAAAGAACAGTTTGTAGGTTTTCACAAAATTAACAGTATCCTAACACAAGGCAGGCACCGGAATACTGAATGCGAGATAGTGATCGTGTGATAATTCACAATGGCAGGCAGGGAAAGTGCTGCGTTCCGGTTGACGTTGAAGCAACGTATGTCTGTCATTAAGTTTAAGTCTGTCATTTACGAGTCGAAGGGCAACATCTGTGCAGCAAGACGTTTATTTCATGAGGAAAACGGTTTTTCTCCGAAACGCGAAACAATGACTACAATCAAGAAGAAATTTGAAGTCACTGGTTCTGTTGCAACAAAACATGCTAAGAAAAGAGTCACACATCACAATCACTGCCGAAGAGAAACAACATTGACCGAAGCCAAAACAAAATACCGAAGCAAAATTGACCGGATCCAACTAATACACTCTGTATTCTTATTCTTTGAACTACTTTCGTATTAAGACAACATCTGTTTGCGACAAATTAAAAGTGGATGTTCTTATTAGCAGCCTCTCATTTTTAAGCTGATTAAGCTCATTCCTGAGATTCAGGAACTGGTGGATTAAAACAATTAATTTCTGTAAGATATACGGAGATACTGTAGATGGATAAATAGAAATTAAATAAGTAGCATCACAACCAAATAGTTTTCGTAGGTTTTTTCCCAATAGTTTTCCAATTTTGTACAACAGAAAGAGAAGACAGAAAAGAAAGAAAATAATTTAATACCTCATAGAATAAAGATGAATGTAAATTCTTAAATAAGATGCGATAATTTTCGCCAATGAGAAAAATTTATCCATTTTTTTGCTGCAAGGAAACCTGTTGATGTACATATTGATCTACTCGAGCAATCATTGTTTTTTTCTACACCTTTTCCATCTTAACTTAAAAAATTCTCTTCGTCAAATATGGATTTGGGTCAGCAATCGATAAAGGCTCTTCTGGCTGGGTAGCAAAAATTGTCAAAACGTGACGTCATCGATACGAAATATCAGAAGAACACCTGTGGCCTCAGAGATTGGATATTGGCTGTGTTTTGTATTTTTAAAGTCCTCAACTTTCGTCTTTTTCCAATTTCGATACAAGTAACAATTTTCATGCAATCTTCAACCAAAATTGTTCAGAATATCATCTGCAAAACTTCCATCACAGGATCTGGATTATAAAAAACTTCGTTGAAATAAAAATCAGCAGAAAAACTGTAAGAGCAACGTAAGCCAAGACCCAAAAGTAAGATACATTATTTACAAGTCTTGGGACCTTCAAAAGAATATCATTTTTAATGCAAATACTGTAATGGAGGTCGGCTTTTGTCAACATTTTCTTTTCAGCTTCTTTTCGCTGTACTTCAGTGCCTTATTCCTTAACCCTTTTTCATTCATCCAAAAAAGCAAGAAAACTACTATGGCAACTTCAAGAAAACGTATGTGGTACAAAAGAAGACAAAAAAAAATATTCAAAATTTGCACGAAATCATAACGTGCTCGTACATGCAGACCGGAAGTCGTATTTTTTTCCCCCAACTCTACAGGTCGTAAAGGTTTCAATAAGGTATGATTTATGGCTGCTATCACTTGTAGTTTAAGCTGTGAAGGGTCGCGACAAATGGACAGACAGACAGACAGACAGAGAGATTGAATGTAAGAGATTTCCCGCCCTTTACAATTTCAAACAAATTACTAACTTGTATCTCGTTAGAAGTATGGAATAACTTAGAAGGAGCAAAAAAAAATAATAATAAATTATATTACAATAATATTGTAACAATTTTATATGTAATCTAAATATTTTAAGAAATGATTTACAGTGGAACCCCGCTATTCGTACACAATCCGTTCCAGGAGGCAGTTCGAATGGCGATTTGTACGAATGGCGAATCATTTTTTCACATAAGATATAATGTAAATTGGATTAATCCGTTCCAGACCCACAGATGATTGCTTATATAAACCTTTGTAATAATATTTTAAGCCTAAAATACATAAAAACTATGAAAACAATAAATATATAGGCCTCTATTATTATATCTTTCTTTTTCAGTATAGACGATATGGTTGATTTCACCATGCCATACTGAGTTGCCAGGTCAGAGACACGAGTTCCACTTTCAAACTTCGAAAGAGTTCTTTTTTCAATTCAATTGTCGTTCTCACTGCTTTCCTTTTAGGCTTAATTGAATCAGTAATCTTTTTTGGACCCATGGCTGCACTATTTTCAATAAAAATAACAAAAAATAACAATAAAATATCACAAAGTTTCATGAAGCTTGCGTGGATGATGCGTAGCGTACGGAAGCTAGCACAAGACTGAACTGAAGCGACCGCGTGGGGCGGCCAGTAACAAGGTAACGCTGTCCGAATCGCGAGCAAGCGTACGAATGGCGAGTTCAATTTTACTTGAAAAAGTTGGACGAATAACGAGTTGTACGAATAGCGAGGCGGACGAATGGCGGGGTTCCACTGTATTTGTATTTTATTCATTTTAATCGTTAACCGTTATTTATTTTAAAACATTCGTTCTCTATTTCCTAATTACTGATGTTCTGTTTATTTTTAAATTCTTTTCCGTTGAATCAGTTAATTAATTTAAATTCGTTATGTTTTCATCCAATCATTCAGTATATTTTTAATTAATCTTCCAATCAAATTCTTCAGTGTAAATACCATAAAAACCAATGTTTTTCGTTTAATAAATTAATTCAGTTCAGTTCCAGAACTTGACTTGTTGTTTTTCCATCTCAACGACTCTCCTACAAACACCAGTACAATATTATTATTATTTTAAATGCTTTAAAAGATGAAACCTTCACTTGGCACGTGCTTGGTTATACTTTACCCTACATTCATTCAGTTTATTCAACTTTTACGGGAGTGACGAAGAATTACAACGTAGACCTACAAAGTATTTCCAATGTAATGATTTAATTAAGGAAATAAAATATATAAATTAAGATTCAATGATTCACTGAGGAGCTGTTAAGGTTCAATCATCTCATTTCTCGGTAAAAAAAAATCCAGGTGGTCAACACCCACCATATGGCAAAAGATATCAGGATTTATGAATCAATGAGATAATAAACATGCTTTTTTTATGATATAGCCATAAAAATATTTAAGAATCCAACTAACAATTTTTAAAACAGCTGATAAGACGTAGGGAACTTTGAAAGACATAGTTTTGTTGGACAGGTCGTTGTAGATATTCTTGTATATTAACAGTTGACTGCGAGTAAAGTATTTTCAACGAGTTATCACGAGTTGTATTAAACTACACATTGAAATCAAAAGCGATCTTATTTTTATTAGTTACGAAATGCCTAGATTTACTCCACAATTCATACAAAGAGAGAAACTGAAAATTACGTTTAAGTATTATATTTATATATCAAGTCATTGTTGCTCGATAGCCAATCTATAAATTTCCAGCGTTGTTGCTCATTTGTCAGACTCAGAAGACCGCAGTTACAATCAATGCATATTTACGGACATCCACGAAAGGAAACAATACAGATATAATTTTGTATTTGCAGTAACCTGCTTCGATAAAAATGCCTCTTGGTAAAGAACGCACTTCGTTGTGGATCGTCAAATTGGAATGGACTTGTGTACCACTGATAAAATTTAGACTTATAATTGGCGGATATTTAGAAAGTTGAATGTCATATTCCATTGTGATTTACAGATTCTTTTCGCAATCTATTTTTAATAGCATAATCTATTTTTCAAGGCAGTAAATAAAATCACAAATTTCATTTTCTATTGGATAATATTGAATTGATTTATAATAAATTTGCTGTAACTGCGTTAAAAGAAAACTACATTATCAAGGCAGAAATCGCATTTCATTGTTATAATATAATCAGACTCTTTAGTTATAGACTACAGTTATTACAGTAGGATTTGAACGTTTTATGAAACTTTCGAAATTATCAGGTTTTATTTTCTTTATTATAATTACTGAAAGCGTAAAACTTGTAAGTATTGTTTGCGAATATTTCGTCTCGGCTTACTGCCATTGTTTTAAGCACTTACAGCTTTTTATAACTTTCTGAGAAGGTAAGTAAAATGAATTCAAGAAAGATAAAAAAATTATTAAACAACAATGGTTGAGACCAAATTGTTTACCAAGTGATATCCTGGAACAGCTGTTTCACGCTCTTTGGCGATCATCAGCTAGGAGCAGTCACCAGTAAACAACGAGGTCTCAGTACTGAGGCTAATAGGAATATTAGTCGCAATCGATACCTCAAAAGCAAAAATAAACGATTATTCCTATTAGCCTCAGTACTGAGACCTCGTTGTTTACTGGTGACTGCTCCTGGTTGATGATCGCCAAAGAGCGTGAAACAGCTTTTCCAGGATGTCACTTGGTAAACAATTTGGTCTCATTCCTTTGCTGTTTATTAATAATTCATTGCGTAGATTGAATTTTCTATGCATTAAAAGAAAATCACTGAGGCCGGCGGACTGCTGGCACATGACTTTTCTCACTAATATTTCATTAGTGAGTTTTTAATTGTTTATTTTGACTTTTGAGGGATCACTGCGATTCCGACAATCAAAAATTATTATTTTGAAACTAATTAGATATCAAATGGAATTATATTTATGTTCTTGAATTATACGTTATCACTATAAGAAGTGTGTGGATACGTAAATGAATGCTGTAGGTCTTTGTAGGATACACGAGAAACAGTTTTCAAGACTAGTATTTACGAGTTGTGGTTCTGATACTGGAGGATGTGGTGTTAGCACTTTATCTTGCGGTGCTTCACGACAGACAGACCAGATGGAGTTGATTCAAGTCACATCAAGATCGAATTATCTTCACAATGGAGAATGGGCTTTTTGTAGAGGAAATTTCGCTGTTCCATTCAAAACCCCATTACCATTAGTTTCCAAATTCGTTGAAACTTTCTCCAGATGTTCACTGAAAGAGTGCGTTTGTGGCTTTGAGTTGGAATACGCTATAGTTAGATCTTACTGTTTGCGAAACTACAGCTGGTTTAACTATTTGAAAGTTTCAACTGTTCTGCTATGGTTCTTGTAACGTTATTTGGCAAGATCAATGAGAAAAAGTTCGCAACTCATTAAAGGAGACATCGTCGCATAATAACATTGATAATGCGGGTTCTGAGTGAAGATTATTATTGTCAATGTTGGCAAACTAATTGCAATTTTGTTTAAAATTCGTTCGTGAGAGAAGAGCATCGTACACTTATTCTCATTAGGCTGCCTAGAAGAAAAGGTTATGACGATCACAAGCCGAACGGATGTAGGTGATCTTGGATCAACGCTTGTTCGCCTTTAATTCCCATATAAGAAACCTGATTTGACAGAAGGCAGGTTAAGCCCTTGGGTAGTCTGGAAGAACAACAGAATTAAATTTAAAACAAAATCCCTGATCTATAGCTGGGATTGAACCCGACTCCTTCAGCTTGTAAACGAGCGCCTTCACACTTGAGCTATCAACTGCCATGAGAAATTAAAAACACTACAAACCCAAATTAGGTAGAAGAATTAGTCAATTGCTCAGAAATTTGCAATTAGATTAATGCTAATGGAAGAGCGCCAAGAAATGTTTCCTTTTTTACAACAAGCACACGAAATGGATTCACGAACCCCCGAGGATAGGTATTATGAACAAATTTTTAGTTCTTAACTACAAAAAAAAAATAGTATAGGATGAAAGAAACAGAATCAGTTTTAATGGTGAACTAAACATTTAATGCCGTGCTGGCGTGGCCGTGCGGTCTCAGCGGTGGTCTGCCGTGGCGGCCAGTGCGCCAGTATCTGGGTTCGAATCTCGGCAGTGGCGTGGTTGTTTCAATTTCCTTTCCTCTGTTGTCCAGCCTCTTCTTCACTTTCTCTTCGGTCTGACGTCATTCCTTAATGGCGTCCTGGGGAAGGCCACGGGAAACCACCCCAGTATCTTCCCTTGAAATTCTAGGGAGTCTGCTAGGGGTTCGCCATCTTGGGAACACTAGCGCTCCCTGGAACACGGAGGCTTCGGATACGAAGCGCGCACTTCGGTGCGTACCGGCAATACAATAATAAACATTTAATACGAAGAAGATACTGCAGACGAAGACAATTGGATGAGAACAATTAGGAGAAAACACACGTAGACGAAGCAATTCACTGTTACATCAGTTCTTTTGTTGTCAAAGATAAGGAGAAAAAAAGCAAGTCTTCATTTTATGGCCTTTCGCTCGGTAAGCATTGAAGCTATGAAATTTCATTTTCCAATTGAATTCAAGAAAGCAGAAATGGAAGGCTATCAAAGTAGACTATCTTAACTTTTAATAACACAGGTTTATGGAGGGAAAATTAGTCTCATTTATTATTAGTGAATTTGATAGATTTTTGGGCGCTAAATTCAAAAATGTAATTATCACGTAAGATCTCGTTTTTAACTATCACGTAAGATCTTTTACAAAAGCCGATTTTTTTATAACGCATTTTTCAAGCAAAAAACAAACAACAAACAAGAAAAAACAAAGCTCTATGACATTTAATACAAATATGTTAATAAATACCGTTATTTTCATGGATATCAAATACAGAATTATCAAAAAAAGCTTTCAATGATTATAATTTAAAATGTTATTGTTAACATACAAAATATATTGAATTTATATTTTTTTTCTACAAAAAAAGTTGTAAAATAATATGGCATGATAGAAACGTTCAAAATGTATTTTTAATTACACTCAAGAATAATAATAAAAATAATATTTCAAATATTATTTTTATTTGAGCTTAATTTTGCAGATCTGTGTAAATTTTAAAGAATCTTATTTAAATTACATTTAGATAAATAAAAACGCATTAAATTTATGAGTTATTTATGTATCCAATTTATTGAGACTTCAACTTCATTAATAAAAATAATGAGTTTTAGAAAAACCCACATTTTTTAGAAAATTCTCCAAAAAGTTTAAAGCCAAACATTCAAGTGTCTACAAAAAAAAACACAGGAATTACGACGTAAATTGAAGTAGTCATAAAATTTTATAATCCTAACATATCTTCAAACTTAAAAAAAAAAAAAAAAAAAACACTTTTCTGAAGTGCTTCCATTTTCTTGTAGTTTGTTTTGAGTTTTGGTACAAGTCCAAGCGCCGTCGTTCCTCTTGAGTTCGACTCTTGTTTCTCTATCGATCAGTCACCCAATCCCTGCTCCGACTGGAATTTATGAGGCGGGTTTCATTAAATCCCTTCCTTCCGTACAACCGCACCTCCTGCCCTTTGACCTCCAAACTATTTTTGTCTTGATGTAATCCAACACGTACGACACGAGCCACCGTGGAATGACGAACGACGATCACCCAAATAAAAGAACAATCATGGGCAATGTAGTCGTTATAAATAAATAAATAAATAACCTATTCGCCTAAGTAACTATTTATAAACTAAATAATCTCTAAAAAATAAATAACAACTAACTAAATAAAATAGTAATTAACTAACTAAATTAATGCTAATTACTATTATAAAAGCGAAAATCTGTAAGTTTGTTTGTTATTTTGTCATTCTTTCACGCCTCAACGGCGCAACGGATCAAATTGAAATGTTGCATGCAGGTAGTCTACGACACGGAGAAGGATATAGGCTAATTTTCATCCCGGTCGATCAAGTAGTTCGCGTGGGATGAATGAAAAACTTCCCAAAACTGTCCACAGATGGCTCTAGAGCAGTTGTCAATGAGTGCATTTAAAACATTCCCCAAATACTGTAGATTTCAATATTGTACTGCACGTCTTGTTTAGTTTCAGTTGTAAGTTTCGGTTTTTACTTGATGTAATTTGTTTTTGGAATAACTAATGCAAGGATTCCGGAGCATAGCGACGGTAGTCGGCTAGTTAGTTATAGTCCTAACTAAGCAAATTAATTACTTAATCGAATATAACTGATTAACTATCAAAATTAATTAAAGAAAGAAAGAAAGAACGAAAGAAAAAAACTTATTCATCTGAATGAATAAATAAATAAATAAATAAATAAAACAGCTAATTTTAACTACAGTAAATAAAATTAATTAATAAGTTGTAACTAAAGAATTAACTAATCTAATAAAGTACAACTGATTACATACCAAATTTAAATCAATCAATAAATAAGTAAAAGCCACTGATTCAACTAATTGATTAAATTAACTAAATAAATTAAAAAAATATGTATTTGGAAGAGTGTCTGTCTGCAGTATTCTACAATTTTATAAATTTTACGGTCATGAAACCGTAATGTATTTGTATTAGTTTATTTTCAGATCTATAAAGAAGTCAACTAATAAGAGACAATCTTTGTAAATAACAAAGTTATATTTATGTAAATTGTAATAAGGCATTTCTTTCATTAAAGTAACAAATTTTTAACAAATATTTACATATTTATATACACACAAACACGGAGTGAGGAAATTAATTTTGAGACCGTTGCAATAAGACAAATATTTATGTTTGCTTCTGTTTTTTTGTTTTTTAAAAATAAGAAAAATTTAAGACCAAAAAAGAATTTTTTTTTCCAAAGCAACAAATATATTTCTGTTTAAAAAATGTAAAAAAATAATAATAAAAAAGGGGAAAAAAAGTGACTCCACCTAGCAACACAAAACCATAGTGATGCAAAAAAAAAATTATCCAATGATGTTATGATAACAGCTTTTATTAAAACGCCTCTGATAAAAAATAAAGACTGAAATAGACAAGGTTTCCTCAGCACTTGACTAGAAAATAAGAAATCCGTGTCATTGAAACATAATATCCATTATTATCACAAGATTAGATTACGTCGGGAAGATTAATAGAATTTTGACATATTAAAAAAATAAAAAATAAAAAATCTTTCATTTCAGGCAAAAAAAATGTAGATAATAATGGAATTAACTGCTCAACAAAGAAGAAGCTCGTGTGTATTGTTTTCTAATTAATAGTTTATTAAATTTTAATTTCTCAATAATGGTGCAACAATGAAAAATAAACTGATTAAGAAATAAGAGTTATAAATAATAATAAAAAAAATAACTGATAAAAACAACCATAAACAAAAAAGATGATATCTACACTTATATTTTCACAAAATAATAATTCAATATTTAAAAATTTTAATTTTTTTTTAATCAACTAAATAAAGAAAAGAGCTTTTTTGTTTTTTGGATAATATTATTTAACTGATGTCATACACTACATGAAGAATATTACAGTTGACAGATTATATCGACAACTTTTTTTAAAACTGTTTTTTAAAAAAATTAATAATAGCAATAATAATAATAATAATAATAATAATACGCATGACGACAAATGCAGGAAATGCCACACTACGCATGAAACGATCGACCACGTAATATCAGGCTGTCCCCTTCTCTCTCAAACAGACTACCTCCACCGACACAATCAGGTAGCGTCGATCGTTCATCAACAACTAGCACACAAACATTCACTTATTAAGAGCACGGTCCCGTACTACAAGTACATACCACAAAGCGTATTAGAGTCACCCTCATATAAACTATACTGGGACCGCCCCATTCACACAGACAAAACCATACATCACAACAGACCAGACATCACACTTGTTGATAAGGTCAACAAACAGACCTATCTAATTGATATTGCAGTGCCTATCAGCAAGAACATGCAGAAAACTCACGCAGACAAGATCAGTAAATACACTGATCTAGCACACGAGCTCCAGAAGCAGTGGAGGCAGGATCGAGTACGTGTTGTACCCATCGTTCTGTCTGCCACTGGTCTGGTGCCTCACACATTGCACCACAGTCTCAGCACACTAGGACTTCACAAAATCACTTATGCACAACTGCAGAAGGCTGTGGTACTCAACACTACACGCATAGTTAGGAAATTTATGGACACAAGCACACATCCCTAATCATTCTCGCACACGTCTTTACACTTGGCAGTAGGTGCTTTGGTCCTTGACCCGCCATATTGTTTTTGCTGGGGAAACCCAAGGTTTGAAACATACAAACAGAATAATAATAATAATAATAATTTATTGTGGATTGGAGTGCATTGTGATCAAATTTTCAGGTATTATATTTCAAATAGTCTTTTATTAAATATTTAAATTATATTATACTATAATTAAGGTTATTAATATGCTGGAAGTAACAATAATAATATGACCAATACCGTACAATACATATAAAGAAATACTGCAGAATAAAATGACATGTTTCGAGATGCCGAAGTAAACGGCTCTCTTCCTCAGATACAAACACCAACAAAAAAAACTTTAAAGAATTAATTTGAACATAAAAGAATTAACATGGACAGCATGTTAACAAGCGCTGATTGGCTGTCCATATTAATTCTTTTAAGTTCATTTGTGGGGTTTTGTATCTGAGGAAGAGAACCGTTTACTTCGGGCATCTCGAAACATGTCATTTTATTAAACAGTTTTTTTACATGTATTGTGCGATATATAACATATTATTATATTATATTATACTTTCTATCAATCAATTAACGTATCGTATTGATTTATTTCTGAAATACACTCAATATGAAACGGTACCAGCGTATGTACTTTATAAAGTGTCCAACTACTTTTGCAGAATACTGTATAAAGTAGCTTTTTTTAACATTTAATTCCATTTACAAAATTGCAATATATTCCTTAGATTTGTCGAAAATAATTATTAATACTTTGCATTGCTTATGGAATTTTTTTAAAATTCTATGAACAATCACTTTAAGAGTTCCTGGATGGGAGAAATGGAAATGTCTATCTTTATTTCTTCTCTTTATTTTCTATATCTAGTAGTTTTGCTCTGTATATAATTTTAGTATTCAGTTTCAACATCTCAACACAAGTCGACTTTTATTTAATGTCTAACAGATGGATGTTGACGATCCTGTATTTTCGTGATTTCACGTAATTTACGCGAGAATACTCTCTATCCATGTCTTCTCACAAAATATTGAAATATTTAAATGAATTATAATTCGGGGAAATGCATGAGACTTTTACTACATTTTAATATAGTTTTAATAAATTGAAAACAGTCAATAAACAAACAATAAATTCATTATGTAGCATTTTCCTAGTGACAGACATTGAAAATACTAAATTCCTTGAGACCTGCTGAAGAGGCTAATGGCGAGATCTCGTGTTTTTCGTAATTCTCGCGCAAACGTGATCGTCAACATCCATCTGTTAGACATTAGGCAGTGAATATAACTAATTCGTACATTAAAAAAACAATAATAAATAGGACTATTTTCTGAAAATGATATTTTTTCATTCTTCAATTAAAGTGATTCTGTTCACGATTTGCTTTTTCTTTGTTGAAAAATATTACAGAGATTTTTTTTTTTTAAATTCCGTCTGCTTTTCGACCTTTCATCAAACAAAAAGAAAAAAAGACGAAATTCATGGATGTCTGTGGGGGTGTTGAGTTTCAAGTATGGGGTCGGAATTCAGAAACACTTTAAAGAGAGAAAAGCTGAAATACGTGGAAAAGAAAGCACTTGACAGATTGGAATCCTCCAATTAAAATTCAATTACGAAGAAAAGAAAAACGAACGAAAGAACAAATGTTTTAAATAATGAAGCGAAAACTCTTATATTTTTTTTATTTCCGACATTTCCATTTTCTTTTTTCTTGTTCTATTTTTCTCTTAGGGAATAACCTAAAAAAAAATTTGAAATTCAAAAGCTTAATTGAAGGCCAAGTCAAAACGAACAGCTACAGGGTGTCCCAAAAAAAGCACTCACTCTTTAAATGATTATAAATTCGATGTTTATTAAGATAAATTTAAGTTTTATAATTCAAATTAAAGCAGAAAGCCGTAGACTTTTTTTGAATTATCCCAAGTGTTGCAACTGAAGGTTCAGAGTGTCCCCAAAACATGTCCCCACTCTCACACCACAGGGAATTTTATTTTATTTTTTATGAGGACAGGTCAACGGTAAAGTTTTTGGCTCCAAACGACAAACAAGAAATGAACTAAAAGCTATAAATTATTAAAACAGAATGCGTCCAAAATGCCAATTGAAATTAGTCCTGATATTTACAATTCCATTAACAGCAGTGCCTGGATCAGAATGACCATCAAGTTCCAACACTTGCGATAATTAAAAAAAATTCTACGTTTCTCTGCTTTAATTGAATTATAAAACTTAAATTTATCTTAATAAACATCGAAGTTATATTCACTTAAAGAGTGAGTACATCTTTTGGGACACCCTGTATTTAGGAATAAGAAATAGTAGCTAAATAGTTTTTGGGAAGCTTTCCAGTTTTAATAACGGAGTTACTTATTTCTTCTTCGAATGTTTTTATACAAAGCAAATAGCTTTTTTTTAATTTTTTTTTTTCAATTTCTTGGAGACAACTTCTTCAGTTGATTTTGTCTGATTTCCACAATATTGAGATACATAGTCTTAATATTACAAATATATCGGAAGCGCAGTGGTGCCTTTCTTTGAGGCGCCACTGCGCTTCCGATGTATTGTTCATACTAACCTCATACGGAGACCTTGTAACTTCTCCTGGCTGATGATCGCCAAGGAGCGTGAAACAGCTGTTGCAGGATGTCACTTGTAAATATTTGGTCTCACCCATTGTTATTATAAATATACTCTTCAGCAATAAAAATGAAACACAAAGAATTGTTTTGTTTTTTTCTTTTTTGTTTTTTAATTTCTTAAAATTTTTTTTTAATTTGTTTTTTTAAGTCTCGAAAACGACAAAATCAAAAATCTACGTCTCTTTCCAAATTCTGTTAAATACAAACACTACAAACAAAAATTAAACGAAAATGCATTTAGCAAAAAGATACAGGGTTTTCAGTGAATATGTTAATCAGTGAGAATTAAGAAACTTAAGAGATTAAATTAGAATTTTGCATGTGCGAATAAATTGATAAAACTGAAGACCTGAAGAAACGCATTACGTAACACAAGAAACCAGTCGTGTTGCTTTTTATTGTAATTTCTATGATAAGTGTTTTTTAATTTTGTGTGTAGACGTCTTCAATTTATCAAGATAACGTGTCAATATGTCGAATCACTTAGAATGACGCTACTAATAAAGCAGTTCTGGAAAAAAAAATCAATGCTACTGTGTTTAAAAAAGAAAGTTAAATTCGGTAATTCTAGCTCTTTTATTTTGAAGAGCAAACGAAGTATTAGAAGCTTATAAAATAGATGGAGTAACGATTTGAGTTGCAATAAATCACAAAATACAGAATTATGAATTGATTCGTATTTTAATGGAATGTATGGGTCGCAGAGCTAACAAGGGACTGGAATCCTACTTCGCCATAAAGAAGTGAATAGACTCGAAGAAACGACCACAGATGGACAACCGACATTCTATTCTACATTCCTAGGACGAGGAAGAACCAATAAAATGTCTGCTCGGTTAGTAGACGGAGCCAATCAAAAGATAGGTTGCAGTCGATTGGAACAGAAAGAATAGCAGAAGACGTGCTCAGCAAAATGATTGAAATTGATTACGAAATTAATAATATAATTCAAGTAATTAACGAGAAATGAATGAGATTAACGAGAATTGCTACAAATATTAACTGTTAACAGTTTACCAATCGTCAACTACTCGAAAACTGTAAATTAAGCCTAGTTTCAGATACTGTTATTACCAGAAATAATTAACTAAATAAATCATAGCATCTTTGACGGTTGGATCATGCAGACAGTAAATGTAATGGGAAAGTGCGAAAGCATTTGATTGATGACGGCAATAATGAAATTGTACGAATTCGCTATTCAATAAAACAATAATAAACAAGATGTAATATGAAACGAGAACTGGATAACCTACGATAAAGTTACAGTCTTAATTATTTGTTACCAGAAACTATTAAAAAAAATTACGGAGTATATTATCTACGATATTGTATGAACACAGAAGCTCCGTTATAACGCGATCTTTGGGATCCAAGATTACGAAGATCGCGATATAACCGAACTTTTATTACTTCGCGACGTCAAATGTCGTACATCGCACCCTATTATCGCCCACACGATTCCAAATCGATTTAAAATGGTCATTTCGCGATTACCTATATCATTCAGAGCTATGTGAGAGAATTTTATATTTATAAATACATAAATCATTACCTTTTCAACACTTTGATGGGTTATATTAGCCAAAATCGATTTGGCGCCGCCATCTTGGCATCTTGTACAAACGACGAGTAACGTGGATTGAAACTAGGTATTCATATGCCTATTAGATTACATGGGCCTCTTTACTGGTTGTCATTGGCAGAAAAATAGATCTCGATATTCCATTTTGGTTAAAGTTAAAAGTCCGTGATTCTGGTATTTTTTAAAAAATATACTGTTTTTGATGCATTTCCGTAACATTAGGGTGGGTATAGAGTCTCAATTACTGTAAATAATAAGGAAATAAGCATATTAATTTACACCTTTAATTTGATTTTAGGCAAAAAAACGGCAAATTTTGCAATTTTACAATTATACACCTTTTCCAAAATAGAAGGGGTCCAAGACCAAATCGCGTTATATATCCGAATTCGCGATATAAACAACCACGTTATAACCGAGCTTCAGTATAATAAAAAGCTTTTATTAAACCTGTTAGTTCATTATATTTTATCATTGTTTAGTAATAATTGGTAAATTGCGCGAGGAACAGCAACAATGGACAGTAGACACGTGATCACGAGACAGTCTAACACTGCTTAAGTTTGTATGTTATTTGCTTTGCAAAATTCTTACAGGGACATAAAATAATAAAAATAGTGAAACAAGGCTATGGAAACTTTGCAGATCAAGCTTAACACTTTAAAACCTTGTTTTTCCTTCAGAATAATTGGAGATCTCGTTTCAACGCAAATTTTTGAATTAGACCTTCCCTTAAGTTTCCCCATTTCAAGTGCAGAATTGCAGAAGGACGAAAGAAAAAAGCTTAAAGAAGGGCAATTAAAGAAATGAACGGAGCTCGTTAACAACGACTCTACAGTTTCCTTCTATTATTCTTGTTATATTGCAGCACGGAAGTTTCTGTGAATAAAGGGTTCTTTTCATAGTTAGTAGCGCTTCATAACTGCGTATAAAAGCCTGGCTTAAATCTGCCTCGCTGTCGCTAATATGTAGACCCCCAATCTTTACATTAGGAGCTCTGCCCCGTGTCGTCTTCTCTCGTACAGTGGTGCGGCACGTAACTCAGTAATGAATTTCATATTTTCTGGCAATTTACCCGATCTTAACGTGATAAAAGTGTTTCGCAAAACATCGCATTTTTCTCGTCAATTATTTCATCACTGTGAATTCTCATCAATTGTTGACAGCGCCACCACTGCTAACATAAACAACTAATCATTTCCTTAAATATTCAGTCACATCTCTGAATATATGATCAAGTAACGTTCTTATAAATGTAACTACACACATTTATTTTCTATGTATAGTTGTATATATATATATTTTAGTATACGCTGATTTTAGATGTATCTTTATTTCCCAATACAGCTTTTATACAGTGCGGCAGCTCATTTTAATAATTGTTAGGAACAGTTTTTATATGGAGTTGAACTAAATCTTATAATCTTTTTATAGTGTTGAACTATTTTTTTAAATATGAAAGAGCTGAAATTAACTCAGAAGAGAGATAAATGTAACGTCTGCGGGCAACTAACGCTGTAGTTGAACGTTGTAATGAATCAGCGCTAAATGAGACCGCGTTAATCGAAGATTTACAATAATGAGCTGTATTATCAGAATTATCTCCATTGTTTTATTAAAATAATATTTTTTTTCACTGTTCTTAAAGTCCTAAATAGTTTGCAAGCTCAAAAGTAGTACAATATATTCAAATAACAATATTATATGAACAACAATGGTGCAACAATGAAACTGCTCATGGATTGATGATTAAATTATTGCTTCGAATGATGTAATAATGATACAATTTGTCATTATATCACAACAATAATACAAAAATAATAATTAATTATAACGAATCCTTAAATATACAAACAATAATCTACTTAAAATGAGCTAAAACAAGAAGGTTCATAAGGTGGACATTTATAATTGACAAGGGAACCAAATAAGGTGCCGAAAGCTCTCCTTTGTCCGTAATGTATTTTTAGACTTTTCTTATAAAAGTTTTTTAACAAATTTTGGTATGTTGGTGATTTGTTATTCAATTTAATACAATTTTTAAAGACAGAATTAAGCATTTACTTAATATAAAATTAATGAATAATAATAAAAATAACATTGCATGGAAGAAAAAAAAAACACTGAAAGAAAAAATATATACTTTTAGTCTTCTGATACAATTATCAGAAGACTTATAATCCCGTTTTTGAGGACAAGTATCATTAAAATCTCATTAAATTATCATTAAGCACAACAATCGCAACAATTGCGTCGCAACAATCACATGTATAATACAGCTGTACAACAATCACAATAATCGCAACAAGCACATTTATAATAATAAGGAAATTAAGGAAATATCAATTATCTTTTCATAGACGTATCAGAAGACGTTGCGAAGCATTGTGATTGGTTTACTAATCGCTAAACCTACCCTGTTTTTTTTGTTGTTTTTTTTAATCTTTGGTGAGAAAATTAAGTTTTAATAATTAAAGATTTTGCTGATAAACAAACAAATAAATCTTTACGTTGCTAATAACTGAAACTGAATCTAAGGAAATCAGTTGATCCAACACCTCCCACTATTTCTGTTGATTGATGATGTTCTCTGTGGAACCTCATTAACGCTCATCATTTGGGAAAGAGTACAATGTGTTTAATCTTAATTTCCTTCCTTTCAGCTGCTAATCTACGACGATATCCGTGACACTAATGAATCACTTATCGACCGGATAAGGACAGATGGTTATCTC
>JAFIDM010000006.1:34353209-34372353 GCA_023159025.1 Thereuonema tuberculata | reverse complement strand
CGCGGACCAACGCCGTCCACCAAAGCTAACGACCTCCGATATCGAAAAACTTTGTCTCTGTTAGCTTTTCAATCTACGATCTGAACAAGCCTCTACGTAAACAGATGGGCAGTGAGTAAACAAAAGAAAAACAAAAAATAAGTTGATGTTGTAAAAAGAAACTTAAAAAAAAATGTAAAAACAAAATCTTACTTTAGAAAAACTAAAATTAAAAATACCAGAAACTTAAAAAGAAAGAAAGAAACTACGATTACAAAAAAAACACTATAAAGAATAATAAAAAGCAGTGTTTTTTTCTTGCTACAAAACAAGCAAATATAATTTTCCGTTTGCCAAAGCTAGATTTAAGGCAACTCATAATAAAAAAAATTAAAAAATAATAAAATAAGAAGCACATTAACGTAAGAAAAAATAAGAATAAAAATTTATATACGGATTCGAACCGACAACCTCCAACGTATGAGTCCGAGATCCACCAAGCTATAGCTAACAACTTAAATGAGATGGTTGCATTTCTAACATTTTAGCTAACAGCGGAAATCGAATGAAAACAATGCCAAAAATCTCGAACCTATCTGGGGTGGCGCTGGCCCCTGTAAATACCCTGCGGTGTTTGGGCATCTGAACACGATGGTGAAGTCCGTTTGTCGATCCGACCTTCCGTTCGGGAGTTGTTAGGGGAGGGACGGACAGGACAAACGCAATAGCTTCCAAGTGGTCGCTAAAAAGTAATATCGTAGCCATTAGAAAGCAAACAGAACAAAACTAAATAAAAAACAAGGGAAAAAAACTTGGTTCATGTTCTGCACTATAAGCTGATGATCGTTCGTTTCTTACAAATGACTTGAAAGTTAGCGAAGAGCCCATTTGAATATCGTGTTAAGTTTTTTTCACAGATAGTTCTTGATCTTTTGGATCTTCTACATCCGGCTTAAGCCCTAACTCTATTCTCAAAATAAAGTTACTAAACATTTCAGTTCTTGCATGGGCGGAACAGGTTTTCAATAAGAGGTAGGATTTCTCAAACCTTTATTTGTGTATTCTCCGGAGACCGCGGGCAAGTTAACTTTGATCTGTTATGTCTTTTGAGATTGAGATATTTCCTTCCTATATTACCAGTAATATTTCTGTAGAATAACATCGTCATTCCTTAAAAGAATTCCTTACGGCTGCTTTACGCGCTCCCGAAAACTTGCCGGAAACCGGTAAATGGCTCGAACATCTATCACTTGCCCAAAAATCATGTCCGTTGCTCTAAATAAAACAAGCTCTAAATCCAGCCAAATATTAGAAACAAGTCGACACCAGCGCTCTTGGCGGCGAGAAAAGTTATGTAAAAACTACGACAGTGTTAAGCCGTGCGAACATCATGCAACATTCCTGCAATTTAGTCGCGCGATTTTGACGTCACGAGTTGATATAAACCTTTGTCAAGCGCGAACACGTTGCAACTCCGATATGCAACTCGAAAATGCAACTGACCCATGATAACGCAGATTTTAAATACGTCACATGTGACGTCAAGCAAAATTCGGTTATGTCGTTTCAAACATAATATAAGAGTGAATGATTTGCAACATATGATAAATATTTTTTTTAAATTATTAGCCGCTATGGAATTTAATTTCATGTTGTTATTTCGAATGAAAAGTAACGAATGACCAACAGCCAATAAGAAACCATGCTCTCCTGGAAACAATGACGTCATAACTTTTGCATTCTGCGTCAGCAGCCTTCGCGTTTGCCAAACCCGATGTGGAAAATCCAAAAAAATCGAGGTTTTGAAACCTCTCTGATAAATTCTTCCGCATACAATTACTGCATTTCAGTATAAACTTTATTTCTGCATGAAAGAAACTCGCAATACTCTGATATTAATTGAGTATGAGCCTGTCTTCAAAACGAATGGAGCGATAAAATTTTCGACGCCATTTTTTTCATGGGCGTGGTTTCCCAACTGACGTGTTCCAATGCTGCCCTGTGATTGGGGAATTCGATGCAACTTTCTGAGTTGCAGGTGTCAATGCAACTCGACTCGGACTTCAAAAGTTGCAAAGAAATTGCAACTCGTGACGTCAAAATCACTCGTGACGTCAAAATCGCGCAACTAAGTTGCAGGAATGTTGCATGATGTTCGCACGGCTTTAACTTCACGCTGAAATCTGGATTTTCATTGCTCGTGGTTTCAATCACATTCACTTCCTCTGGGATCTTTTTTTCCTTTTTCTTTATCTCTGTGAAATGAGAAGAGAATTAATAGCAAAACAAAGCTGCGAAATCAATTTTTTTGTCGCTTCACCGCCAACTATTGTTAATCGCGATCTAAACGAGAGCAAAACGCGATTTGCCTCTGCCCCATGTAAAGCGATCGCTTTTCATTCAAGCTGCAACTGGCAAACGGCATATTTTGGAGAGTGTGTAAAGCAACCATTATTTCGAAAACTAACGCTACAACTATTGAAATACAATCTAATTTACACAAATCCAATACAAGTCTTGTTATGTCTTCTCTTTTTCGTGTCATTCGTAAATAAATTATGAACTTTATATTAGATATAAACAATATAATTTCATTTCTTTAATTTCTCAAAACAGTGTCATCATCAACTACAAAACTACCAACTTCTCTTGGGTAATTGCAAGAGCTGTAACGACATTTTCCTTTCTGGAAAAATGGTAGTAACAGAAGAAGATGAAAGCCAAAGATCCATTTAAGATAGGCCAAAACCCTTCTGAAAAGAGAAGAGTCGGGCAGTGAATCATTCTCCTCCCACTGGCAAATGTCCGGAGCAATCTCACCAAAGACCCATTTCGGCAAATGTCAACACCAGGACTCTCACAGCAAAGTACCTGCTTCCTACCATTCTTGTCATTTTGTAGAGAGAGAAAAAAAAAGGTTTTGAACTTCTTTCGCTTTAGCCAGTCTGTGCCGAGTGCAAGTCCAATAAAGCAAGCTGGCATTTGGAGCTTACTCTTACGTATTCACAGAAAGTCACGAAGTGTTTTAGAAACCTTGTTTACGCTAAAAAAACATGCAGTTTTGCTGCAGAGAGCTGGAGTTTGTTACTTTGAAAATGTTTTCACCAGGGGCGTATTTATGATGTAGTTTTTGTATGCAGTTTACAATTATAAACACTGTAGTTTTAGGCCCAAATCAAACGAAAGAAGGAACATTCAGACTGAGAGCAAATCATGAAGTACAAAGGTATTCAGACATACATTCGGATATAAAAAAACGGAGGCTAAAATTTTATGGACATATTAAAAGAATGGAACCAACCAGACTAACTAAACAAGTTGTGGAATTCTATGAAACTCGCAGTAAGGCTAAAACGGAAACAATGAAATGGATAGCTGCAATTAAACAGGACCTGCAAGAAGCAGGGATATCACAACAAGATGTATATGAGAGGAGACTTTTTGGGCAGAAATTTTGGGGTGGACAGTTTGTAAGGCAGAAAGACCCAGGAAAACAGGAACCAATTGGACTGAGGAGAGAAAAAGAGCCCATTCTGAAAGAATGAACGCAATATGGGCACAGAGAAAATCTAAAAACAGAGAAAAGGAGGAGAGGCAAAAATGACTTTGTATTGTACTTCGCGCGGTCCGGTAGGGCCCAATCGTGAATAATAATAATAATAATAATAATAATAAACACTGTATAGTTTACAGTGCTTAGAAGTATTACAACTCGTTATAAAATCAACCCTAAAATGTAAACAATAAAACAGAACCTTCAATTTTTTAATCAAATTACATCATATGTACAGCGTAGAAGTACAGAGAATAAAGCTTCACTCTAAACTTTAGATGAATAAATTGTAACCAATTTTTGTAATATGTACAACCTATCTGTTAAATACAAGATTAATGTCCTGACTCAAGCAAATACAGGCGAATGCAAACCTTTTATTTCTTTTGTATATTTCTTTTACCAATGCACCTAAAATTCTGAAAATTTAAATAGGAACTCGTGAAGCATCTGGGATTTCTATTTTCTTGTTTTTAATTTTCAAAATATTCTACAATTAATTAAACTAAAATTCAATAACTGTCAATTTTTTGAGGCTTTTTTCGAGGTATTACTCGATATTTTCAACTCAAAAAAACTTGAAATGTCAAAAAATGACTTGAAAACCTGAAATGACAAAATTTGTAAAATAATGATTTGCGTTTACAATATTTATTATTAGTGCAACAGATAATTTTCAAAAAAAATTACTTAATCTCTAACAATTTAAAAAAACACACAATTTTTAAGTAGCTTATTTCAGCAGGTTTTGTCACTCGTCAAAGCCTCGCATTGGAGGCAAAACCGGTTGTGAAGTTTTTAATTGTAAATAAAGCTTTTAAACTACTCTTGTGTGTTGGCTGTCCGCAGTTTTTTAGTTCATCGTATTATTGTTTAATATTTAATGAATACCATCCTCTTTTTAAATACCATATTTCGCAATAATCTTATAAAATTGATTACAATTTATAACAATGTTTTTATAAATATCTTATTCTGTTTTTTTTTAGTTTCTTCATTTGTGTGCCCTTGCCATATATTCTTAAGATTTTTTTAAAGTACTTCCTATTCTGTCTTGTACTCCTATTAAATTAGATTAAAAAACTCCACCTACGGATAAATTTCATTTTACAATACATTGTTACATTGTTAGTAAATACTGGTTGTGTTAAAAAATCATTAATAATTGATTTTATAAAATGTCTTTAATTATTGTAACATAATATGTCTGTATCGTGCACACCAGTGAATGTAGTGGAAGTAATCTTTGTTATTTAAAAAAGGTTTGAAAAAGCGGGAAGATGGTATTCTCCGCGAAATATCACCATTAATAAAATGAAATTTATCCGTAGATGGAGTTTTTTAATTTTTTTTAAAGTATTTTTCTAATATCTTTCTTAACTAATTTCTAAATTTTCTTTGTATATTATAATAATTTCAGTCCATGTATTTTGCCTTGGTATTTTTGTTATCCTTTACTTATTTCTTTTAATAACATTTTAGTCATTTCCTATTTTTGTTCTTGTAATTTCATTCACTTCCATATCGTGTGGGCGTGTATTTTCCTCTTCTTTGCGTTCCCAACCATGGGAATTAATATGGAACCTTCAAAATAAAATAAACTACAATAAAATCACACTGACAGAGCTGTTCTAGTAAACGCTGGGCATTGACGTTTATGAATATTTTTATAAGTTTTTTTTTTTTTAAATGCGCTACGAAAATTCACTGAGGCCAACGGAATGCTGATACATGAATTTTTTTAATATTCTATTTTATTGTTGTTTATTTTATTTTTGGAAGCTCCACACTGGTTCTCACTATTGATCTCCATACTGAGACCTCGCTGTTTATTGGCGACTACTTCTAGCTGATGATCGCCAAAGACCGTGAAACAGCTGTCCTAGGATACCACCTAGTAAACATTTGGTCTCATCCACTGATGTTTCTGAATTGATTCACCTTCTTTTGTTTAACTTTTTTCCATAGTCATTGTTGCTAATAAAGACATAACTATGTTATGTTATGTTATGTTATGTTATGTTATGTTGTGAGTGTGGGTGGCAGGGAAGCCGAGCATCACGACCGTTGGTCTATTGTGCTATCCCACGGAAATAAGGACAGACGGAGAGAAAGACTGAGAAAGAATGATGGGAGAAGTGCGGGGGAAACGGGAGAACCCCGAGAAAAACTGCCTAGCGCCATCACGACACCCACATGAGAACCGAACCTCGAAAAACTTAGCTAACTAACCAATCAAAATAAATAGTTATAGTGCGACCACGAAAACGTGACGATTCGACGTCAACACTAACCTCTCTCAGAGGTTCCGAAGAATATTACGTTACAGCTATAAAACAAAACAAAAACAAAAATTTAGTTTTAATTTTAGTCCTCCATTTTTCCAATTCCTTTCGGAAATAATCTTCAACCTGTAAAATAATTTTTCGAGCCCTGCTCTGCAAAATACTCTGAGGCAACATTTTGAGGGAAATTAATAGAGACCTGTGCTTTGAGGCGCGCTTGCTTGTGATTGGCTGAAAAACAGATACGTCATAATCACGTGGTATTTCTTCCGTTCGTCGCGCTATAGTGGTCGGACTATAGTAAATAGTTTCAAAATAAAAAGCACGAATTAGAATAAGACCTAATTAGTAAAAATATTGAAATATAACATTGGTAATGGTTAAGATTGATTCCTTGGTGAGTATTCTTTGCACGCAGAAACCTTATTAATATCTGAAATCATCGGCACACGTCACGGGAGTATCGGAATCGCATCTGTCCACTGCCGTGTGAATCGACTGGGAATTTGTGGTCTGATGGATCAAATCTCATCTGTTTATGGATTGTTAACCCTTTGCCTCCATCTACAACACCAGCCAACTGGAAGAATTCTGAGGAGGCGGAGCAGTCGTCCGAAAACAAACACCACCACAAACAGTTCAAAGGGGAAACGAATTCTTAAAATGAAAGATTCCCCCACAGAAAATAGATACGAGTGTCAAATCCATGTCGAATTAAAAATGAATGCATATACAGTATTTAAAGAAAAGAAAAAGCAGTTATAAAACTTAAAATACAATTAAGCAATTAAAAATTTGGAAAAGCTTTAATAACTATTTTTTTATTCAATTAAATTGAATTAGGGCACTTATCAAAGCCTCGTATTGAAGGCGAAACCGGTTGTGAAATGTAACCTTTTTAATTGTTTATATATTGTTTTTACCTAGTCTTGTGTGTTGGCTGTCCTCAGTTTTTAATCATTATGCGCACATCGAAATTTCTGTTTTTTAGGATATACCAAATAAACTTCAAACATTCAAACAGTAGATTCCAATATTTCGTTTTATTTCTTAAACTTTCTCAAGGTTCCAAAGAATATAGAACGATCCAAAATAAAATAAAAAGTATAAAATAAGCAGAAAGAGAAATCTTTCTCTAACTAAAAGAATGAAATAAACAATAATGAAAGTATATCATAAAAAAAACAATCAAAAAATATAATACATTATAAAAATGTAATAATATTAACGTAATCGATGGCTAACAAGTAATTATGTGAGATTTAAGAATTCTTTCAATCTCATATTGTTCATCAAAAATTTTCTGTACATAGATAATGACATCTCGTTCACTTTTAAAGCTCTGTTCTTGTTGAAACAATCGCAACAATTAATCAGGCCAGATTCTAACATAAATCTTTTGTTCATCTTGGATGTTATAAACAATCTTTATAAGTGAGTCTGGATTGTGTCCGTGCAGCAAACAATGGTCGGCCCAATCAGATATGTTCTTATTCTTGTTGTTAAAAGCACGTACGGTACGTGTTCTTGCACCCTCTCCTTAACAGTCCTGCCCGTGCTTCCAATGTATGTACCTTGACAATCTCTACATTGCAACGCATGACGTTTAACGATATACGTTTTTGAATTTCTGTATTTCAAATTGAGTTTTAAATGTTCTTTTTACAAGACGTAATAGGCCTAAATGCCTTTTTTATAAATCTTTATCTTTTGAGCTTTATTGTTTTCATTTAGCAGCAGATAATGTTACCTTATCTTTAAACATGCAGATTCCCTTCTGCTTAAGCAAATTTTAGACGAACTCTGCTTGTTCACATTAGATGCGACTTTTGACTTTTCCTTGCGCGCGATGTGAACAAAATCCCAACCCGGGCATTGATTTTATAAAGAAGAAAGATGCTTCTGAATTACGGAAGGCTTCGTTCCCCTTAACTGCAGTACCGGTGTTCCTCGCGGCACGTTGAGCGTGACGTACTTCACTCCAACTGTGTACGCGCTACCTCACGGTATGGCTCCGCGAGACACGCGCTAAAACAATGAAGCCGAACGCGCAATTTACGCAATTATTGCAGCCTGCTTACAGTTTAACAGAATATTAAGAAGAAGAAAAAAAAAGCAGTCTTCGAACTATCATTCATACAATATTCAAGTAAAAAATAAACAAACAAACAAGATGTTCGAAAAAGAAATTTTAGCCTACTTTTTTAAAATATTACTTTCTCTCTTTTTTTTCAAAGTAATGAATACGTGCTAAAACAAAAAGCCTACATTTAATCCACTGGATATAAACAGCACACATTTTTTATTTTCCGAAAAATAATTAAAATTGCAATATTTTCTTAAATTCTCTAAATTCGGTTAACTTTTGGATTAATCGGGCAATGGATTAATTAAAAGAGGATTAAAATTCGTTATTTAAAATAATGAAGCATTAATAAAAATAGGATAGAAATCCATTGTTTAGACTCCATTGCTTTTCTAAGGGGATTTTATTTCAATTCGCGCGCAAATTTTTCGATAATGACATCATTGGAAACAGATTTTAAATGTAAAAGTAAGATTGTCCCTAGTCCTCGAATATGCATGCCAATTTCCAAGAGGATCGGTCGAGTGGTTCAAGTTAGTAGGCGATTAATACACAAACACACACAGACTGACTCGTTTTATAAGCCTCAATTTTCTATTCGGAACATACAGTTCAGTTCATGAAAGAAGAGCTTTTGATGACGTAATTTCCTTATAGATTGATGTTTCCAGGACGTAACAGCGCCATCTATTGCTAAGATGTATAATCTTATAAGCATTATGAAAACATTCTGGTTTTTGTAGTTTCTACAATTACGAATACATTTCTATATTATTGTTATTATTATTATTTTAATAATTACAAACGCTCCACACTATTCCCCTTGCTTGGCTATGCAAAGTTTGTCCTTTATTGGTCACGCTTACGCGATCACAAAACGACGCCATCTTGAACTGACTGCTCGGAGTTCAGGTTGATGACGTCATGACTGGTGACGTTTGCTCCAGACAAAATCGATCGCTATATAATCACCGTATATGGCAAACCCTTCTTTTTTGAAAAATACTGTAGGCTTGAAGAGAAAAACTGAAAATTTATTCATCATCTTTACCAAAGAACTATCAAATAAGCAAACCAAACTAAGTAAATAAATAAATCGCAAGGAATCTAGCAATAATATTTTTTATTTTACCACATGTAATATTTTCTTAATCAGACGAAAAAAATGTAAGAATTTTTTTTTCTATCTTACTGTAATAAAATTGTCAACACGTTTATTAACTATGTAAATTTTAACGCAAAATATTCAAAAATATATTAAAAAAATAAAAATATAAAGTGTATTCTATTATCAACAATGTAATGACTACACGATGACTATGCAAAACCAAGAAGAAAGAAAAATGACAAGACGTCATATCGAAAAGGAAACAAAAAAAAAAAAAAAAAAAGAAAGAAAAACATCAAATTACAGTGAATATAGAAAATCGAATTAAAAAAATTAGAAGACCATGGAAATTCATTTTATTGGATCTCAGAGTAAACAGAATTTTTCAAACTAAACAGAGAGATTTATGAACTCTATACGGAAGACAAATATAACTCAGGAGCTATGTACATCAATCATGTAAAGAATATGTGATCTTTTAAAAAAATACTTAAAAGTGAAAAATATTCATAGTGAATATACTATTTGATTGTTTCAGTAGCGTGTCTAAGAGCATTGTGAGCATTTGTCAGAGATCTATCCTTGCTGAGTGTTGTCTTTGTATTAGGTCATCACAACGAATGGTGAAAATGAAAAATCATTACTGTACATAAGAAACTGCCAAATCTTCATTTATTTTATAAAAAGCGACAACTAATATCTCTTCGACAACATTTTAATCATGATATTTCGTGTTTTCTATGCGAAAACACTTTCTTCAGATGTACGAGGATAGGGATATTCGGACATATCCTTTATCCTCCGAATTCATTTACAAAAAGAATTTTAATACAATAATAAATTTAACAAACTCAAACAATCTCAAATTATTGTACTCTAATTAATCATCAATTTCGTTGTTAGCCAACTAACGTGGTCCACAATCTTTTTTTTTTTTTTTTACAAATGCCCGGGCTCTTAAATTAATCATCTTTCTTTAGCCCAACAACAAGGGGAGAGATATGATGCCTTTATCCGACGAAGCGTTGCCCAGGGTACGCCATAGGAGGCAGCATCAAGTGATACCCGCAGGAACTGACAGAAGGAGAAACAGAAGAAGAAAGAAACATCCATGCCACGACCGGGATTCGAACCCGGGTACCGGCACACTGACCGCAACGGCAGACCGCCGTCTAGACCCCACCACCACGCCGGCACGGTGGTCCACAATCTAAGCAGACAGAATATGGCTGAAATGCTTTGAGATTTACTAGATCAGCGGGTCTTCAACGTTTTTTTTTTGTTCGGGTACCGTCAGATATAATTTATCTTTAACTCAGTACCCCCTCAAGATTTATTGGTCCCTAATTCCACTAGAAAAGGGCATCGAGTAGATATGATTAAGACGCACATCAGAGGAAACAAAACAACTTTTGCTTCAAGTTAAAGTAAAATAAAAAAAAAGAAATAAACTGGAAAATTAAAGCAATAAAATAAATTTTTAATACTCCAAGTAATCTCCTTTTTTTTTACGTAGCCCCTTATATTTCTTCTCGGATCCAAAGGAATCCAGGTTGAATACCACTTTACTAGATAAAAAGATCAACATACCGCAAAGAATGCAATTTATAATGTAAAATGTATAAAACTGAACAAAAATGTGGAATTTGTTAAAAACCAATCGAAAGACCAGATTCCTGTTTCTACAGGGATCATCATGGCGCAGTCAGCGACATCCTACGGGAATTTCAGAAATAAACTAAAACGCAATACCACAAGACTTTACAAGTTTTCTATTTAAGCAATAAACCAAAACACAGCCATTCATATCTACAATCGTACAATAATTTTTAAATTTAATTTACTATTAACTTTACACGTTTTAGTTCTTTTATTTAGATTTTTTTGTTTTTTCAGCTTTTAGTATTTTATATTTTATAAAATTTAAGATTCTTAACTATTTTTAGTTTTTATAATATTTTATAATTTTTTTTTTAATTTTTGTTAGTTTTAATAGTGTATTAGTTCTTTTATAGTTTTTTTTTTTTTTAAATTATGTTTTAAATAATTTATATTTTAAAGTTTAAATATATTTCTTCTTTAAAGCAACAATGTTTACACACTGAAGTTATCTCAATGACCTAAAAACAACAAATATAAGCAAAATCCTTCAACATAAACAATTTTGATACCAATAATTGAAATTTATCGTCTTTATTCCTCATTAAGTTCTGGAAATAAGACGGTGTGTTATTATTAACTGAATAACCTTTATCCTTGTTGATGCAGGGAAAACTTTATTGTGCAAATCTCTATTGTATACCTGTATACATTATTCAGTGTGTAAACATTGCTGCTATTGTTATTAGATCTTATTATTGTTATTTTCAATTGAGAAATTCAGAACTTGAAGAAGCAGAACTATGGCTTCAGTGAAATCTCGTTTGTAGTTGTATGAACTTTGGAAATGAATTTAAAGAAGAAATTTATTTAATATATGACGAAGAGATTTTTTTTATAATTTAAATTTTATTAATATTAATAAATAGAAATGATGACAGATATTACTTCAAACTCCACACTTCCTAATTGCCTTCCTATCAGACGCGTCGGCAACCTGGGTTCGAATCCCGACACCGGCATGGATGTTTCAATTTCCTTTCCTGTGTTGGTAAGCCGCTTCTTCATTTTCTTTTCGGGTCTGAAGCGAGGGAAAAAAACCACCTCAGTATCTTTCCCAAGAAAATTCTATGGGTTTACTCATAAATTCACCGAAAATCGGATACCACTGATGATTTAACAATAATAAAAAATTATACGGGGTGATTCCAAAAGGTGGGTCAGAAATTGAGCAGTTGGTTCTACTCATAAAAACAAACAAAAATGAAGTAGAAAATGTAATGGGTCCGGAAATAAGTACAATAAATAAATAAAAAATAAATTCGAGAAAAACGTCTTTTATCATTATTCAACGTAGGTGTGTTTGTTTCTTGTGTTGTTGGTACAGTATGATGCGAGAAAACGTCTTGCAAATATTCACAA
Organism: Thereuonema tuberculata; assembly: GCA_023159025.1. Taxonomy (NCBI): domain Eukaryota; kingdom Metazoa; phylum Arthropoda; class Chilopoda; order Scutigeromorpha; family Scutigeridae; genus Thereuonema; species Thereuonema tuberculata. Next base: position 34,360,321 of record JAFIDM010000006.1, on the reverse strand, counting down.
AATGAAACACAAATAAGCAAGATAGGAAACGAATGATTTAATAAACGCTGTTAATAAAACACATGTCAATAAACTAGCGAATGTAAATGAAGTTAAACACGGCTGCACAACAATTAATTGTTTTGACTCTTATTAACAATACAATGTTTACTGCAAACTACGTTTAGCGAGAAAACTATTTATTTCTGTATCCATTAATTGTTTGTTAGGCCTCTGATACTACGTATCAGACGCCTTATATTCCCGCTTTATCTGTCCATCTGTGGACAGATATCAGCTCAGCAACAATCACAATAATCGCAACAATTGGGCCTTTTGCATTCGCAACAATCACATGTGTAATACAGCTCAGCAACAATCACAATAATCGCAACAATTGCGCCTTTTGCATTTGCAACAATCACATTTATAATATAGCTCTACAACAATCACAATAATCGCAACAATTGCGTCTTTTGCATTTGCAACAATCACATTTATAATATAGCTCTACAACAATCACAATAATCGCAACAATTGCGCCTTTTGCATTCGCAACAATCACATTTATAATACAGCTCTAAAACAGTCCCAACAATCGCAACACTTGCGCCTTTTGAATTCGCAACAATCACATTTATAATAATAAGGAAATTAAAGCAATATCAATTATATTTTCTTAAACGTATCAGCATTGTGTATCAGCCGTTGCGAAGCATTGTGATTGGTTTACTAATCGCTATCGCTACCTTGTTTTTGGTTTACAACACCGTTTATTAAATCATTCTTTCCCTATTTTGCTTATTTGTGTTTCATTTTATGAATATTTTCAATACTTTTTCTCGCATCATACTGCACCAACAACACAAGAAACAAACATACCTACATTGAATAATGATATAATACGTTTTTCTCGAAAACTATTCACTTCCGGACCCATGTTTATAGGAACTATATAAGTCCTTTTTTTTTGAGGGATTTCTTCACTCCGGGATGAGATATTTTTTCGATATTTCGGCCCGGTGCCTCGGGCCTTCTTCGGGAGATGTATATATTTATATCAATTACATCAAGGTGAGAGCAGAACTAACAACTTCCGTTGTTAGTTTCTCGGATAAGTTTCTATCATGTCCCACTCCTCCTCAGGACCAAACTATAGTTTATAGGAACTTTTTTGTGTGGTTTCATGAGCCTAAATTTTTGACCCATCTCTTTTGGAATCACCCTGTATATTTAGATTAGTTTCAATTCCTCTGTAATAATGTCGTCTCGTGCACGAGAACTGCTGTTGATCTTTAAACAAAGCTTTTATTCGGGACTTGCAACCAATACAAAACTCAGCCAAATTCCAATGACTTCATAAATGAATTTTCTAGAAACAAATCAATTGAAAACCAGGGGGAAATGCAATGAATTGGCTTTCGTCAGTGTGTTGCATTATTGCCGTCATTATTTGACAATGAAGGTTTCCTCAATGCAATTAGTTTTCTAGAACAATAGAACTCCGTTGTTCTATTTCTACGTCAATTGGAACATTATCAATCACACAAGAAACGATTTCAAGGTTATAATATTAGCGTAAACAACGCAATAACCTAAAAACGTTCAACCTATATTTTCGAAATCAAGTTCGAGTCCATTATATTTGATTTAGAATTCTGTTTTTTGTTAAAACTGGGAAACTTTGGATACTAAGTGAAGCGATCTCAAGGACAAATCGAACGTTTTAGAAAGACTTCGTCCTTTGTTCCCGAAAGTTTCAGGGTCGGGTTTTTAAATCCTGTATTTATTATAGGTTTGTTTTTTTTTTTTAATTTATTTGTCTTTTTTAGGTCCCACTTACGGGAGCCACTATTGTCAGACAACAATTTTTCATTGTTAAATAAATCAGAAAACGTTGTTCACTAACTTTTTAGATGTATTGTAAATAAGAAATCAATATCATCAAATTCTTATGTAAGTCCAAATAACACATCAAAATTCGTAATTTGCTAAACTGGTCAAAAAGCAGAAAAACGGAGAAAGATCAATAGCACCACGTCATTTCTTCGTCCAAAAATAGAATTCTCTTTTGGCAAGAAAAATCAAATCAAATCAAATGGACGAAGAAGAAGGAGAAGAGAAAGAAAGAAAGAAGTCACAAGTCATAAAATCATCAGCTTTTTTGCTCCGATTCGTAATCTTTCAAGTCGTGTTGTTCTTTTGTTTTGTTTGCGATATTATTTGGTTTATAAGAAGATTGCATTATTTTTTTTTCTAACAAATTATTATAAAAATTTAAACATAACATATTGGAGATGTTACGGAAAAGACAGCTAAGGAACAATGAGGGATGATAATTTTTAGAAATCCCAGTTCTTTGTAATGAGGATATAATAAAAAAAAATGGAATGAAGAACGCGTTCAAAGAAAGTTATAGAAAGTCGCCTTAGGACAAGTAGGAAGAAAAGAAGATTTATTAGAAAAGTGAAGGGTGTACGGGAAATTCGGAGTTAAATGAAAATGACAATAATGAAAGAGACTGGCTTCTCTGCAAACTGAAACCTACAGCTCGTATAGAACACATACCCCTATTTGCTGCGCTTCGCATTTACGACCACTTTTCAACTGAAATACAAGACATTAACTTCAACTTAAGACACTGACTTCGCAGTTCCAATACCGTAGAGACACGACTCTTGCATTCGCCTTCCACCAGGTGTCGTTGTGGTCAGTTTTCAATGTTAACCCTGTAATTATATCTGTTTCACTGAGATCTACAAGGAAAAGGCAATCAAGCAAGAGAACTGATTGTTTGCATGCAGATACAACTATTTCCATGTTAAACCAGTGTTCTGGAATGTAACCACTTTTGGTAAGTGCAGAGTATGTCTGCATTCTACTAACAACTCATTACAACGAAATATTATCACAACCTTTAATTAAAACAAAAATCCTTACTGTGTACTCTTACTATTTTGAAATAACAACATTTTTTCAAAACTGACATATGTTGAGGATGAAGATCTTATCGACTTAACTAAAGAAATTTAACGTGTGAAAAATAAATCTTAATATATAAAAATGAATGTTTGTTTGTCCCGTATGCGTTCCTATACATTCATCAGATTGCGATGAAACTTTGGTGAGTTGTTGTGCGAAGGTTTCTGAATTAGTAGAACCATTTTACCATTTTACAAGGTGCGCGAGTCGTTTCAACAAATGAGTGTATTTCCGGTTTCAACGTTTGCAGTTTCCGGTGCGACTCGCATTTGCAATGACCGTCAACAAAGCACAGGGACAACACATGGACAGCTGTATGTGGGCTGCTCACGCGTCGGAAAACCTTCTGATTTATTCGTGTATGCACCAGACGGAAAAACAAAAAATATTGGGTATCCAAAAGCACTTCAGTAAACAGAATTAAAACACAAACACTTTCTTTCTTTGAGTGGCATTGCAACGCATGCCGGGTACAGCTAGTATTTAAATAAAGCCGTAATCTCAAACATTCGTAAAGATATTACAAGATTTATTATGAATATATACATTCTCACTTAATTGTTTCTATGTGCATACCACGGAAGATCATGACACCAATGCTTCCAACATTTCGTCAGTTGTGATTGGTTGTCAATGTCCATCACGGGCGGCGTTTCTACGTTCGTTATAATTGGATGTAATGAGGCTAACGTTTAAATTCCGGAGAGACTTTATATTCTTACCTCACTCGAAAATGACTGATGGATAGCTGTCGAAATTAATAGTGTCTATATTTATATTAAATCTTTTCATATCTTTACGAATGTGTGCGATTACGGCTTTATTTGTCTATCTTCCCTATTTCTCTACACAGTTCAAAGTTCGTGTCCCGAAACATAGTGATCTACTTTCAGTACGTTGAAATTACTGCTTGCTGATGTAAGAAATGCAGAAAACTGTAGCATAAAAGTATAATAAATCAACAGCTTTTTCGGTATTAAAGAAGGGTGGCAATACCTTATTTTTACAAAACACATACAAAAAAACAAAAAAAACAAACTGACATATTAAAATTTTTGCACCTGTTCCTTGTACATTTTGCCAATATGCTCATTTATAAATCACGTTCAAAAAATATTCTTTAAACAAATCGAAACTAGCAGATATCTGGCTTTGTCATTGTCATTGTCTTTGTCATTGTAAGCTATCAGGACTTAACTACTATTGTTCGTTTTTATTTACGAGAACCTTCAACGCTTTTGCGCATGCGTCAGGTCTCCTTCGATTTCAGCAAAATAGGGGTGAGGAGAAACAAAGAGGGGATGTTTACTTTTTATCAGTGTTAGTTTACTAGTAGCTGCGTTCTATTTGCGCTTTTCGGGAAAGAATTATGGAAAGAATTAATACTATTGCAAAAATGCTTATTTTTTTCTTAAAAGCGAAAATGTGCAAAAGATTATCCTAGGAAAGTGCACATCTCAGCGTATCACCCCTCTGCGGAGTAAAATCGTCCGCCAGAGATGGTTCTAGCTTTTGAAAACGAAAAGTACTAAGTTTGTTTCTTTGTTTGTTTGTTTTTACTTTTTCAACTTAGATTAAAAGCAATTGACTTTAAATTAAAATTTAAAATTAAAAAAAAAAAAAGGTTGTTAATATTGTCCGCATTAGTGACTAAGTCGGTAAATATTAATATTTTAAATGGACTATGTTAATTATATTTACCTACTTCGTCACTAATGGTCGTTCGGTTGCTGAGTATTCGTAATTAGCGGTGGCTTTTGAGGCGATAATGATTTGTTTTTAATTATTTTTTTTGCCTGTGTTGTTGGTTGTTATCGACCCGTTTGGGAGCTATTGGGAAAGCGACCAAAATCGGCAGCTATTGCATTTGTCCTGTCCGTCCGTCCGTGTCTGTCCACCCCTAACAACTCCCGAACGTAAGGTCGGATCGACAAACGAACTTGACTTGTGTTCAGAAGCCCAAACAGCGTAGGAGTACGGTATTTCAGAGACCAACACGCCCCTCCTCCCCATGTTGGAGATATTGGGCATTGTTTTGATTGGATTTCGACTATTAGCTGAAATGTTAGAAATGCATACCTCTGATCTGTCAGCTACAGCGTGATGCTTGAGATTTCAGACTCTTATACTGAAGGTTGTGGGTTCAAACCCATATATCTTACTTTTTTTTTTCCTCTTAATTTTTTTTCTCAAAGTCCGCATGGGGTTTTTAGGTTTTGCTTTCCAATTGATGGAAAATGATCACCGAACAATTTATTTTTAAAAAGGCCTACATCTGAATGGACTTTTTACAACTTCAAAGCCCCCTCCCCCAATCCTTAATCCTGATTGCGCCACTGGTAGTATATATAGGAAGATGTTAATTTGGTGTACTCCAAAAGGTTCTCCACAGAAAGTTCGTGCATAGAGACGAAGGAGTTTTGTATAAATGCCGAGCTCCTAGCCTCTTCAGGTAGACTTCTCACTGGTTGTAAGAACAGTTAGGTTGAATTTGTATCTTCCTTTTTTAAATGCTTTCCTTTACGAGTCTGCTCGGTTGATGTTTTTCTTTAATTAGATCGGCACTTGTCTCTTTGGAAAAGACAATTTTCTTTTGTGAGTATCTGGAGAGGAAGTGAGTTTTTACAGAACGGGGGAACCGTGTTTACAAGGAGGGAAATGACATTCCTCTCACGCGCGCACTTTTGATGTGATTTCTTCGAGTGACGCACTCCCTTCATTGTACCCCCATTAGAAATGTCAGTTCGCTTCGCTCCCGGGTCCACCCACCCACCCACCGTCAGAGAAAGAGAAGGATTTGGCTTCCACCCCCCCTCCGAGTGCAACAGCGAAAAAAGAAACACAGTCTCAGAAGAACAATGAAGAGATTTCAAAACCGTTTCCTCTTTGCTTTTGTGTCTAACGTACATTAACATTTATTGGTCTAATATTCGAAAGAGTTCAACTGCGCAGTCGATCTTCCCTGTCTCCTTAAGTGCTTTATCGTCAAACAATTTAAAAACGATATGTCTGAGATGCTCAAGGACAAACAATACCTTACCCCTCCATCGTCTACAAATAATATTTCTCTTTATTTATGATCTTAAGAAAAATGACAAATATTGCGATGACAGACGGTCTTCTTAATCAAGTAAGTGGTAAGGTCCCTATAAAAATGGAAGGTGAGAAGAGAATTTATTTCAATTTCTTCTTACTTTTTGAAGAAAATTGTCTTTATTTCTACTTTGTTCTATTAATTTGTATTTACTTCCTTTCGATTGTTTAAGCAACTAGGCCATCCCCTTGTTTCCTCCTGGTAAGAATGAGATAATCCAAGAAGAATCGATACCAAGCGGTTATGGCAAAAAGTGATATTTTATTCCTTTTTGAATGAACTCGTTATTTGATAGCGCGCGAGCAAATAGAATAGAAGTAGGGTTGGATATTGGGGGACCAGAGGTTGTTGTTTTTAATATGGAGGCCATTGTTTTGTTAACTATTGTTTACTTTATATGTTTCTTACAGAATGAGAAATCATCAAACACACAAAAAAGTTGTTAAAAAAAATGTTTATCTTTATAATAAAAATGTTTAAAAATACATTATGGAAAACCAAAAGGAGACCTTTCGGAATCTTGTGCTGTTCCGTTGTCAATTGAATTCAGGATGTCAACTGATTCAGCTGTTCAGGATTGATAAGGGACTCGCACAAGATTCCGAAAGCTCTCCTTTTGGTTTCCGTAATGTATATTTAAACATTTTTATCGTAAAGACTTTTTAACATTTTTTTTTTGTGTGTTTGGTGATTTCTTATTCTACTGTATTAAATACAATTTTAACACAGGTAAACCTTTTTAGGTTACTTGGGATCACTGAGCTGTAAGATACTGGGCGAATCCGGCTGATGAAGGTTAGGAAACCAGAAACAGCTGTTCTGGATTCCCGATAACGAAAAAAAACAGATCAGTGATTCCTTATTTATGTGCGTGAATGTTTTAGTCTTCTGATAAGGATCAGAAGACTAATATTCCCGTTTTATCCGAGGAGAAGTATCATTAAAATCTCATTAGCAACAATCAGAACAATCGCAACGACAATCGCAACAATTGCGTCTTTTGCATGCACAAGAATCAGATTTATAATACATCTACAACAATCACAACAATCACAAT
>JAFIDM010000006.1:34340507-34353199 GCA_023159025.1 Thereuonema tuberculata | reverse complement strand
TATATTTTCTTAAACGTATCAGAAGACGTTGCGAAGCATTGTGATTGGTTTACTAATCGCTATCCCTACCATGTTTTATTCTTACGTTAACAATAATAATACTAATAATTATTACATTTGTTTGATATACTGTTTCGGGACTTCTAATTAAAACGTCCAAAATTACCGCAGATGCCTTTGGAGCTTTAGTATCTGAAAGGTTTACTTTGAAAATGGTCAATATTTAATGTGGATTTTATTCAGTTCTAATGAATTCAGTCTTTCTTTGGTGATCCTTGATCTTTTCAAGAGGAGAAGCAGGTTTTGAAGCAGCGAACGTTTACAATATTTTAAAAATGCAGATTGTTTAAAAGAATCCACGCAAAGGTCTTCTGCTAGACGAATCCTCATTCGAGTGCAATTAAATATTAAGCAGATTATTATTTTTTTTTTAAGGTTTCATTCCATTTTTAGTAATTTTTTAATCTGTACTAAATTATAAAGCTGAAGAGTTTGTGTGTTTGAAAGCGCTAATCTCAGGAACTACCAGTTCGATTCGAAAAATTCTTTTTGCATTAGATACCCCGTTTACTGAGGAAGGTTATAGGCCATATAACATCACGCTACGACCAATAGGAGCGGAGCAGTAAACATAAACGTCAACCAGCGGCGGGTCGGGGGCGGGTTGGCCGCACGACGAGAATCGAACATTACTCATAATGTGTACTCATAATATCTGTGAAACAGATATGTATAATCACAATTTAAAGCGGGTGAAACCGCGGGGCACACCTCGCTTTATTAACAAACTAAATGTAGATAATAATAATAAAAAAAATCAGTAAATAAAAGTGCCCTCCATGCGCAAGGGACGAGGCAGATGAGTCGGAACCTGGGTTCGACTCCCGGTAGCGGTTTAGCTTTTTCAATTTGTTTTCCTGTGTTTGTCAGCCTCTTCTTCACTTTCTTTTCGTGAAGCGATTCCGTAATGACCTCCTGAGGAAGGCAACGGGAACACACCTCAGTATCTTTCCCCAGGTGATTCTATGGGAATTCTAGAGAATTTCAAAGAATGTTAACCAGTCTAAGGACTGAATTACTTAAAAAAAAAAATTAAAAAAATAAAAGTAAGTGTTCAGCTTTGATAATCACCCTTTTTGAGTTTTTAGAGCATTCACAAATAATCTCACTAAAGCAGGGTGGACATAAACTAGATAATGATGTATTGTTAAACATCAAAAGAAATTAAGTTTTTCACTTCAAATAGTTTTCTATGGGATTCTTTGTCTCCTTCATGGGAAGTTTCTCCACAGAGTTCTGTATGGGAAGATCTTCCAAAAAGTTAAATCGTCTCCTACCAGTAAATATGCCTACAATTATATAAATATTCGTTCTATACACTTAGCTGGCTCTTAGTAGCTTTGTTGTATTTTATTGGGTTGGTCAAAAAGTTCGTTCGGGTTTTTTACGTACCTTAGCTCTAGTAGTGCTTAGGTGTCTTTAACGTCAATCGACACCATTTTGTTAGATTGTATTGTGACAGCTGTCATCTCAGCATGTGTTAACAAAAACTGATCAAAATTGGTGAATTCTGTGTCGCCAATTTAATATTGAAGATGGAAGACAATAAGCACATAAGACCGCATGTTTCTTTGATGACCAGACAAAAACTGTTACAGCTTGGCTGGGAAGTTCTGATTCATCCGCCCTATTCACCAGACATTGCACCTTCGGATTTCCATTGATTTCGGTCTTTCCAAAATTCTCTTAATGGAAAAAATTCAATTCCCTGGAAGACACCAAAGACATCTGGAACATTTTATTGCTGAGAAAGATAAAAAGTTGTAGGAAGATGGAATTAAGAAGTTGCCTGAAAGATGGCAGAAGGTAGTGGAACAAACCGTTGAAGACGTTGTTCAATAAAAGTATTGGTGACAATGAAAACCGTGTCTTTTATTTCTACTTAAAAACCGAACGAACTTATTGGCCAACTCAATAATAAAAGTGCCAAGAGAACTATTTAGTATTTAGTATTTAGCGAAAGACAAACTTGATGACAAGTACAGCAAAGCAGAAATTCCGCTGCAAGATAAACACGATTTACAATTTTACAAGACAATTTGGAAATTTTTATCTTTGTATTTCGTAGATTGTTTCCTAACATAAAATTTACTAGGTTCGTTCGTCCTACTTTAACTAATGCCAACAAACCTATCCTTATTTAGGAATCCGCACGTGGTTTAAGCTTCTCGAGGAAGAGAAAACAGATTTATTTCACCGTAATTCGTGCGTTTCATATCAAAAATATGCCAACGCTGTGTAGAAGCAATATTTTTATTTGAACAAATTCGTTCGATATAGTAATATTTTGCTGCAAAACTCCGTTGATAACCGGGATTGAAATCGCCGCGTTATTACCTTGTCACTTTTTGACGTGCCTATAAGCCAGTGTTTACATAAGCGCGAAACCTGTCTATGCATTCTGAATAACGGATTTTGTCCACATTACGTTTTTTTTTTTCTACCCGTTGTCAACTTTTCTTTTACTAAAACTACCAATAAATAGCAGTCGAGGCTTGAGACGCGCTTCCAATAAATTCCGCAGGTGTTTTTGGGTGGGCGTCTATTTAGAAAAAAAACCTTACACAACAAAGAAAGACTTCGAGTTTCGAGTCGCAAATCTAAGGATCTGACGCCAACGAGAGCAGATGTTAGCAACAGTGGAACGAATGTAAATCAGAGTGAAAAGCGGATCTGACACCGCATTTGAAATGTTTATCGATGGTCTATAAAAATTTGTCGTTCTCCGGGGGTTTTCCTCCCAACAGTCAACACCAATCAGTGCCGGACAACCTTTAGTGAATTAGAGGAGAGGGGGGGGGGTCTCGCGAGATGATACCATTACGAAATCAAACGGAGAATTCATTATCCTTGCATTGGCAGTTCTGGCGCCAAGCCATCTGCAGCAATCGCATCGCCTCCTTGGCAAGGAATGCCTCCCACGCATAAAGACCTGTACATTATCTCCTGTAATTCCCTAAGATAGTGGATTTTTTAATTTTTTTTTTTTTAGTATTTGTCGGAGTTTCATTATGAGACATCTCAGCTATGTTCCATGCAAAAAAAATAGGACAACCTTTTTTTTTTATTCCTTTCTGGATGTATTCCAAATATCTCTTAGTTCAAAATCCTCATGAGCGAATCCAAGCAAATACGTATTTCCCGATCTGAACACCCCTTCTTCGGCAGACATCGTAATCAGTACACTCCGTCTGCACTCCGTCTGAGATGCATATAAGTTTTGTTAGGTGGTTTATGATTTTTTTTTTTTAATTGGAGGGCCGTTGTGGTGTTTACTTGTGTTCTTCTTATATTTTTTCCGAATTCACTGAGATGTAAGATACTGGGCGGATCAACTTATGATGGTCAGGAAACCAGAAATTCTCCATCTTGGATTCCCAGTATCACAATTTCCAAAAAACAGACCAGTGAACTCTTAGTCTAGTGCATTTTTCTTTTATTTCTCGTGTAATTGTTTGTACGCACGTTAAACTTATGCATGGTTTATGATGACTTCGACGAATACTTTCTCTCCATTGGGTCATCGCAACAATGAGCGGTGAAGTTAAAACAGGCAATTCAGAGTCTTATACTAATCATACAATAATGGGATTCCGTAAACAATTTGCAACGTTCTATCAGAACGTTGTTTAGTGACACTACTGCGCAAAACTTGTTTATTCACGTCGTTGTAACTCAAGGTTCAGATACAATTTCAAGCGAAGCCTGCACTGCGTTCATTTAGTATAAGCACTTTACACTTTATCAGGCTAGTGGCCATAAAAGAATGTATGTCATTCTTATACCGTATATACATACCTGTAAGAATATATCCTAGTCAATTAGGCAGCCTAGTCATATCCATCCTAGTCAATTAGGCAGCCCCCTAATTTTGTCCAATTAGGACTAATTTCCTGATCCCGGTCAGTGTCTCCTAAAACCGGAAGTTTCTGAACTGGAAGTCGTGATTTTCACAAAACCTCCAGGTCTTCTCAGGAGAGTCGAACGAAATATGTAGCTCCTGGGACTCCGACTCTCGGTTTAACGAGGCAGCAACAGCTCTTCCGTACAGAGTCGTAAAAATACAAACATAAATAAAAACATCTGAGCAATCAAAGTAAAACGCAGAGCCTAGATCCACCGGTCTTAAAATGACTGGAAAGTCATTCCCTTACAAATAGGGAATATGGGATAATGTACCACTTTAATTTTCTTATGTCTAAAAAAAAAAAACTACGTTTCGTTCAGAATTATTTCAATATTTCCAGCTGATTAAAAATTTTTAAGCCTATCGTCTTTGAAATGGTGCATCTTATATTTTTTTATTCACTTTTTAGTGCCATGAAAAACAATATGAAGGAAATTCTCCAAATTTAATATTTACGATGCTAAAATATTTAATATTTCTGGGAATTAATTAATTTGTAAATACTTACTTGAATTTACCGAAATCCAATAAATTTTAATTATATTAAAGATGAGCGCGTGGATTAGTAAATAAATGTTGAGCATTGTTGAACATCGATAAAAAAATTTAAACAATCATTTTTTTATGATGTCCAACAATGAATAGTAATTCATTTAAAAATCCACGTGCGCATTTTTAGTCTTCTAATCAAGATCAGAAGACTTAGATTCCCGTTTGGCTGGAGAAAGTATCATTAAAATCTCATTAAAATCTCAATAATAACAACAATCGCAACAATTGCGTCTTTCATAAACAATCACATTTATAATAAGGAAATTAAGGCAATACGTATCATTATATTTTCATAAACGTTGCAAAGCATTGTGATTGGTTTACTAATCGCCTTGTTTCAATTATAACATTATGATATGTAATTTTTTTTCAAAGGAAATTTTATCAACTTCACGAGTAAATTTCTCCAACATGTAAAACATTTTTAAATGTAAAACTTGTCCGTAAATAAGCTGGCATGTTTCAAGAGCATCCATTCATCGGTTTCAATAGATACAAACACTCACACACAGTTTTATATATAGATAATAAGTTATCCGTGATTGAATTAAATGCCCACTTTTTTTTAATAAAATAATAAAACACGGAATTCACAGAATTCTAGATATTTCCTAAAGTTTCAAGCTTCCAGTTTTCAAATAAAAATTTCATTAATTTTCTTTCGCAATTTTACAAACTTTTTAGCTTCGAGGTTTTTTTTTTTCCCCGTTCTCTGTAATTTCGTTCCAAAATCCTTTGTTAAATTGAGCGAAAAAATATTAAAGGTGAGAATAAAATTGACGAAACATCTGCTTTTCACGCGAAGTGAAATCAGTAAATGAATCTTTAAATCCACTTCAGGTTTAAAGTAAAGAATTTAAAATTTTAATTTTATGCAGTCGCAGAGTAATTTGGTTTACTTGGAGTTTCTACGGTTTGTAGAACTTTTAAATCTTTTAGTTTTAAGAGAAAAGGGGATTTCTTAATTGTAACTTAAGTCATCATTAAAAGTATGTAAAAATCCTTTCTTGTCTAATAAAAGAAGTTGTGTACGTATCTCCATATTTTGGAAAACTGATTTTATTTTTAATAACTTTTAAAAAAATTATTTTTAATAACTTTTATAAAGTTTATTTTTAACAACTTTTATAAAGTTTATTTTTATTAATATAAAAGTGTAAAGAAACGATACAGAAACTAAAAATATCTGAGCTTCCATTGGTAGAGTCTGGGACGGCCGTTTCGTCCTTTTATGGACTCATCAACCAGACCCAATTACCGACGAAATCTCAGATATTTTTCATTTCTGTGCCATTTCTTTGCAGTTTTATATTAATTGGTACCACGTTAAACCTTACTTTAATTAACCAGTTTGGATTCAGTCTTTGTTCTCTTCAAATTCCTTTTGCGCCTGATGGACTCGCAGATCAGGATTTGAAGCATTGCTATTTAGTTTATTTTATTTTTTTTATTTGTGTTTTGTTTTTGAAGGAGACCACTGTCGGGTGAGAGAATGGTTTCGCTTATCACTCTTGCACTATCTTCGTCTGGGAATGGGGCTGGCTGATGAGTTCACAAAAAAGTAAGAAACGGCCGTCCCAGACTCTCACCGATGGAAGCACAAATTCATTTCTATTGTTGTTAATTTCTGTGTCATTTTGTTTACACTTCTACAACAATGAGGGAACTTCATTTTGTTATATATCAAATTACTGAAGAAAAAATTGAGTCATTATTAGAACGAAATGACATTAGCTTTTATTCCATCCCTGAGATTAAATTCAGTAATAATTAGATAAGAGACGTTCTTTATTAAAGTTCTTGCACGTTAGTTAATAATGAGACCAGCAGCAAACAGTCTGTCAATCATTTTCAGAGTTAATTAAGTATGAGCCTGATTGAAACAATAAGTTGTCATTTTTATACATCATGACATCATCTGCTAAATTAAGGGAATTGTTATTATTGTTATTATTGCTTATAATTAACGTCATGCTATTAATAATTAACTCATTGACGTCACGTTTGAATGTTTACCTCTGTTCTAAATATTTATTCTTAAATCATTAAATTTGTTAATTAACTCTCAGAATTACTTATAATTTTAATTCAGTTTCCATTTTTTTCTATTAAATTAAGAGTTGATTGTTGAAGTTTAAGCTTAATAACTCTTCATTAACTTTGTTCCAATAATTATCGAAAATTTAGCAATTACATCTAACCTAATTTAGTGATTATATTATAATTTTCATTTATCAGTTTAATCGTTTCCTACCAAACGACAATTCCGTTAATTTCATTTTCTATTTCAATCATAATTCACAGCTTTCTAGGCTTTGATTCAATTGAAAACAAATTCGCGGAATATTGGACAGCTATTTATTTTTACTTCAATTTTATTAGAAAAAAAATTATTTATATTTTAATGGCAACGTTTCACTCCTAACAATGGGAGCTTCTTCGGTCAGAATGTTGAGTTTAGAGAGGAAAGAACGCTTTCAAAGGTTTTTAAGAGCTCCCAGCACCAAGAAAAATTTAATTTGAATAATTTTGAAATAAAAACTTTTGCTTTCAGATAGTGTATAAATAGAACGGATTTTTCATATTGTTTTGAAATAATTTTAGTTTGTTGTTTACTCTTTTATACAGCTTTTGCGTGGTCATTCTATAATATCTAGATTGCGAGAAATCTATTATTATTTTTGCTTCTTCCGGTTCCAGTAGTTTATATTTTAGCCGAATTTTGAAATTTTGATGTTAACAAGGGCTGTCACGAGTAACATAACCAAAATAAATATCATGGAGTTTCCAATGGAAAATTGGACTTTTTTTTTGTACATATCTTGAGCTGTTACTTGTTATGCAAAACTAAAACGATTCTTTTTAGGCAAAATACAATCTTTCATTCAATTCTATAGCTTTATTTAAAGTCAATCAATTTTCAAAGCTATTTCTTACTTCTTCAATTTCCTTTCTCGTCAAATAAGCGGAAATTAGCAGAGAAGATAACGAAGAGAGGAGGAACCACGGATGATGGAAAAGCCAAACTCATAAGAAAAGGCGAAGAAAAGAAGGAAGCAAAAGAAATTAAAAAAGAAAAATAAGCAAATTACACACAAAGCCAGCACCGCACTGTCATGTTAAAGCAAATTAACAGAAGCAGGTAATCCTCTTTATTTTTCTAAATTGCTTATTTTGTGCAGTTTCATCTTATTATTAACATACGCGTAGTTTCCTGTTTGGACCAAAGCTAAGGAAATAATTCTTCTTTTTTATATCTGTATAGTGATGTAAATATATTTTTAAAAGTTAAATTTTTTGAATAATTTATTAAATAATTTCTAACAAAAAAAATTACTACAAAATTTTAAACTTTAAAATTTTATAGGATGCTGATAAATTTACATTTACGAATCTTCTGAAGTTTTATTTGTATCTTGTACTTTGGTTAAATAAAGGATATTTCAATTGAGCGATTTAATTATAAAATATAATTGTCGCTGTGGATAAAAAGGTGAATGTTTTACGAGAAGGTAAAATCATTCGCAAAACAGTAAAATACTTTATTCAGAAATAATAAAATTGGCTGAATATTAATAAAATTTAACGTGTGTAAATTATCATAATACAGCCAACACAATGTACTCTGTATAATGTAATGTAAAACACAATGTATTTTAATGTATTAAACAGTTTTATTTTTAATTTTTGTGTTGGCTTTTAATTTGCTATCATAATTAACACACATTAAATTTTATTAATATTTATTCAGAAACTTACAGTAATTTTAATTTGTTTAATTATCATAATGTTAATTAACTTCACAAATGGAATAATACCTGCACGGAAATTAAAAGTGGATAATTCTACTAATTAAATATAGTTAACTGCAGTTGGTTTGTCAAAGCTTTCAGGTAATCTCTTCCCTATGTTCTCAAACATTAAAAAAATCAGTCTCAAATTTAACTTAAATGAGAACCAGTTCTACGTATTTCAAAATTGCAAATATTTTATCCGCTTTTCTTTCTTTCACTATTACCTTCCTTAGCAGTATTGATGTAAAACAAAAAAATATATCAAGTAACTACGTTGTAGTATTTTTTCAAATTATAATAATTAAGAATGTATGATAAAATATGATAAATATTAAACTGTTGAACAGGAACAAGAAACAATATCTCAGTCTAATAGAAGTTTTTGACATTATTGGGCCTCTCTATTATGTGACCTCCGGCTGAATCTAAGCGTACAATTCAATATAATTATTTCTTCTATTTTTAACATTATAAGATTAAAAATAAATTATATCAATATATCTGAAAATTTAACTTAGAAGGACCACAATTTTTCGACATCAATTTTCATGACAAAAATAAATAAATAAATAAATCTAAAATGACTACTTTCGCAACCCAAAAAATTTTTTATATATATTTTTCACAATTATTTACGAAAATCCGAGACTATTTTCAGAATCCGGGACTTATAAGTTAAAAATGCCGGACAGTATTCGAAATGCAGGACATTTTGCGAGACACTAATGATGCGGGACAATGGACTAAAATTCGGGACGAATGGTCAACCTAATTTAAATTTACGTCATCGCAACGTTGCACATTTCATAGTAGAAACAATGATTAAGATTCGATGATTGTTGTAACAAATAAGCGGAAAACATAGAGATGTTAATACACGTAAAAAGTATTCATTTATCGTGAGTTCCCTTATTTGAATTTCTTAATTCGGATTATTTCTTTTTTTAAAAGAGGCCTTTTCATCAAAAGTATTGCAATATGAATTTGTAAATAGTTAAGCCTAAATTAGAACACTGATTAGTATTACGTCTTCTCCTTTAAAAACCAACGAAAAACAAACTCGGAAAAAAATGAAAAAAAGAAACATTATAGCAGTGGTTTTCAATTTAGTCATCGTTAGGATATGTGTTAAATTTATCTTACCATAACACACTTTTTCTTTACTACTTGCCATTAATATTATCAACATAGGAAGAACATTTCTTACCTGAAAAAAAAAGAAACAAAAATAAATTAATCATTTTATAATTGTGAAATATAAAAATTATTAGTCAATATTATAATAATATTGCAGTCGTTAAAAAATCTTTGTGACTCTCGTAAGAAATTGCAAAACAACAATAGAAAAAAAAAAGATTCTTTAAAAAAAATAAAAGGTATAAGTCAATAAAAAGTAAAATTTTCGCAATAGAAAGATTTCTGAAAGTTTGACTACTTTTTCTATTTTCTTTTGCATTAAACAATCCTTCGGTTATTATCATTTTAATAAACTGAATCAAAATTTTCGAATAATATTATTGCAATAACGGCTATTTTCAATTTTGTTTGTAAATAACAAAATACTTCGTACAACATTTTAAAGCTGTATCAATATTTTCTAAATAACTTGTGAATATATTTAATTTAATAAAGGCATGCCAATTCAGAAGATTAAAAACGAAATATCATAATACGATGGAAAATAGCTGATCAATAGAGTAAACAATAAATTTATGTTCTGTTTAAAAATATTGCGAAAACTTGGTTACATTTTAAAATACCAATACTAAGTTACAGTAAAACATAAACTGTGAACAATTGAAAACAAAAAAATTGTAGCGTAGAAAAGGAAAACAAAAGGCCAACAATCGTAAAAGTAACCTAGCAACAATTGCTACGACTCCGCGTTCTGCACGTGTCTGCAACGCTGCAATTGTTAATTATTCTGTTGCAAAATTAAAGTTGATTTTAAACAACGCTTTGTGAGCAATTTGAAAAGGAACAGATATAATTTGGTAAAATATTCACAGCAAATCAGAAAAACGTAACCGAATTGAGATTCATGTTTTCCCAATTATGCGAAAACAAACATGAATACTTTTAATAAAATGTAAAGATTTATTTAGCATATATTATCTTTATCTATTCACAGAGATACAGTGATGAAATCCTTTCTTTGTTTATTTCAATCCGTTCTTTAAATAGATTCTATACGATCTAACGATACAATTTATATATCTCCGATTTACATACATCTGATATTATAATGTTATAATTTAGTAAACGGACTATATATGCCAAATTAAGATCTCATTTCTTTCAGTATATTCCAATATTAAAAAAACGCTTATAATAAATATAATATGAGATAGCTTATAATGGAAATATTTGGTGATTATTCTTAATAATATTTTTTTAATTATTATTATTGTTATAAATTTTTAAGAGAGTCGGTAATTAGTTCCGGTTCCGATAACAGAGTGATTTTTGGCTTTTACAAATCCGTAAAAAATGTTGCAAGAACTTCTATTGTTTACGACTGAAATAAAAATTTCGTAATCAACAAGAGGGCAATGATTCTGGCGTCCAGATAAGATATAAGATTTTCCTTTCTTGGATAAATAAATAATCAGGTTTGTGGGAAGTTACTTAAGAAGGTGGGACTGAATCATCACATTATGATTAATGTTGCTTTCCCCACCGGCTGTGCAAGACTCTTCCACATACCGTAAGTGTCGACTGATCGACGGCCATGTTGGATGACTTGGGAGCGGGTCCAGTCAAAATTGAGATTGAGACAATATAAAGAGAACTCACCTTCAGTTCATTTTTATTTAGTGCCTGAAACACTGTCACGAGTTTTTATTTATTTATTTATTATTATTATTATTATTTTTTATTAATTCATGTTTCGTTTACATTTATAAAAACTTATGTAAATTTTAGACACGTCGTACGGTTAACGCTACTTGCGCGGTAAAATGGAAGAGATTGTCCGTATGCAACACGATCTCAAGTACCCATACTTGAGAATGGTTTGATTTAAATCGAAACGTAGGTTGTACTTTTAAACTATAGTAATTTTTTTAAATTTTATTAAGCAGGTGTGCCGGCTTCATTTTTGGTCATTCAATTATGTTCAGCGCACGTAAAAGCTTTTCTCCAATTGAAACGTCAGAATCTTTTTACTTTTTATATAAAAAAGGACGCCTACAACAACGTTGGTAATTGGTTAGCACTGTTGAGAACTGGTTAACCAACCGATGCCAAAGTAGGGCCTACAATTTGGTGTAAATTAGAAAGTCTTGAACCCAAGACTTTTTGTACAAAATATCATTTGACGATTGATCAATCAACTGCTTTTGATTTCGTATCATTACGTCTAAACAAAACAAGAACGTCCAATAGAGTTTCTTGTCACTAGAGCATTTGATAGTGAATTGTATTGTTTTGCCAACCGCAACGTTAGGTTTTTTTTTTTCCCCCTGAACACCAGCAGTGTTATGTTATGTTATGTAGTGAATGTGGGTGGCAGGGAAGTCAAGCACTGCGATCGGAGGTCTATTGTACTATCCCACGGAAATAAGGATAGATGGAGAGAAAGACTGAGAAAGTTTAGTGGGAGAAGTGCAGGGGATACGGGAGAACCCTGAAAAAACCTGCCCAGCGCGGATCGTCCACCATCACGAAACGCACGTGACAACCGAACCCCGATACTCAGAGGTGAGAAGCCGATGTCATAGCGACAACGCCAATCACGCGGCCCACCAGCAGTGTTACTTTGATATTTAAAATTCACAATATTTCAGGATTTGAATTATTAATGCAATGTCAACAAAAAAGCACTGCGATCGGAGGTCTATTGTACTATCCAACGGAAATAAGGACAGATGGAGAGAAAGACTGAGAAAGTATGGTGGGAGAAGCGCAGGGGAAACGGGAGAACCCCGAGAAAACCTGCCTAGTTTCGTCCACTATCACGAAACCCACTATTAAGAGCGTTAGATCCAAGCAGAAAAAAAAAAAACCACACAGATACTTTATAAGTCAATCGAGTTTCAATTTTTTGAAACAACTCCTCGCACTTATTTGTTACATGTATTTAATATAGTTTTATATTTAATATAGTTTTATATTTACTATAGTTAAATATATGAACCCCATAATTACGATATAGGAAACATAAATTCGTCTCCAAGCATTACATGTGGAGGAGTATATTTTGGTAATATTGGATGTATATTAGATGAACGAGTTAAAGAACTTATTATCGCGATTAAAAGTTCAGCCCGCACACAAACGGCATAAAAGTCTAAAAATTAAAAATTTAAAACATTAAAATTTTAAAAGAAGTTCCATAGCTTTCGCCAGCACTTAGACGTGGCTTCTTCAGTGGAGAT
>JAFIDM010000006.1:34318205-34336487 GCA_023159025.1 Thereuonema tuberculata | reverse complement strand
GGGACCGTCCCATTCACACAGACAAAACCATACATGACATCGGACCTGACATCACACTTGTTGATAAGGCCAACAAACAGACCTATCTCTTTGATATTGCAGTGCCTATCAGCAAGAACATGCAGAAAACTCACGCAGACAAGATCAGTAAATACACCGACCTAGCACATGAGCTCCAGAAGCAGTGGAGGCAGGACCGAGGACGCGTTGTACCCATCGTCCTGTCCGCCACTGTTCTGGTGCCTCACACATTGCACAATAGCCTCAGCACACTAGGACTTCATAGAAATTCCAGAAGTCTGTGGTATATGCACTCCTCTAGAAGTCTGTCACATTCAACGCAACAAGCATTGTTAGGGAATTTATGGACACATCCCTAACGATTCTTGCACACTTCTTCACACTTGGCAAAATGTGCTTTGGTTCTTGACCCGCCATGTTGTGTTTGCTGGGGAAACCCAAGATTTGAAACTTTTTCGTACTACTAATAATAATAATTTTTATTATTACTGCTTTATTTTTACAGTCAACTCCTGTTTGGAGCTTTAGGCTCCCATCAACAGATGCTAAGATTAATTTAATGTTAAATTCTGTACAGTACATAATAGAAAAACAATACCGTGTTGTCCGGCGTATAAGACGACTGGGCGTATAAGACGACTGGGCGTTTAAGACGACCCCCAATTTTTCCAATTAAAATATAGAGTTTGGGATATACTCGCCGTATAAGACTATCCCTCTTCCAACGCACACCAAATAAAAATTAAAAAAACATCAGATTTGATTTCAATCTGGTAATTTTAATTCAGATGCTTATGACATGACGATACTTAGCAGGAAAACTATCAATTATAAACATAATGCTGTTTGTCATCAAACATGTAAACATAAAACAGTGCAAGTGGATTAAACTTTTCCTTTAAAAGTGATGTACCTTACCGGCGATTGGCTGGTTGTTGTATACAATGCCTGCTTGGATTGGTCACCTTCCCTGTCTCCAAGTAACTGTAGCTTTGTTTATTGTGGTGCATTATTTTAATGCTACTTTTTTTTTAGAATTTCACTAAAATCCTAGTATTTCTTAACTGTAGCCTTGTTTATTCTGTCCCCGCTCTATCTCTTTTTTCCATACCCCGGGCGTCCCGGGCGCCTGCAGCTTGCTCCGCCCTTCACATCAGGACCGCGTTAAGTCACTTCTTTCCACGAATCCTGGTGAGTGGATTTTCTTCTACCGTATTTGTATAGCACCGTCCTTGCTGCTTTCATACGGTTGCCGCAGACGGCGGGGATACGGCCGCGGCCGTTTTTGAGCTTCCCCCCACTATATGCGGCGACCGCAGATTCTCCAGTTCGGCTCGGAAGTTTCAGCACCCGGCGTATAAGACGACTCCCGACTTTTGAGAAGATTTTCCTGGTTTAAAAAGTCGTCTTACACGCCGGACAATACGGTAAATCTAATATGATAGTATATTAATGGCATACAGTATACATTGTGGATAGATTGAAAAATAAAAACTTAACAAAACATTAAAACTTAAAGAACTGCTAAAGAATCAAAATTAATAATAAATAAAAATAAAAATTTAAAAATACCAATAATAATAATAATAATAACCACCGACACAATCAGGTAGCGTCGATCGTTCATCAACAACTAGCACACAAACATTCACTTATTAAGACCACGGTCCCGTACTACAAGTACATACCACAAAGCGTATTAGAGTCACCCTCATATAAACTATACTGGGACCGCCCCATTCACACAGACAAAACCATACATCACAACAGACCAGACATCACACTCGTTGATAAGGTCAACAAACAGACCTATCTAATTGATAATGCAGTGCATATCAGCAAGAACATGCAGAAAACTCACGCAGACAAGATCAGAAAATACACTGATCTAGCACACGAGCTCCAGAAGCAGTGGAGGCACGATCGAGTACGTGTTGTACCCATCGTTCTGTCTGCCACTGGTCTGGTGCCTCACACATTGCACCACAGTCTCAGCACACTAGGACTTCACAAAATCACTTATGCACAACTGCAGAAGGCTGTGGTACTCAACACTACACGCATAGTTAGGAAATTTATGGACACAAGCACACATCCCTAATCATTCTTGCACACATCTTTACACTTGGCAGTATGTGCTTTGGTCCTTGACCCGCCATATTGTTTTTGCTGGGGAAACCCAAGGTTTGAAACATGCAAACATAATAATAATAATAATCAAATACTTCGATCTTCTATTACAGAAATTCAAAAACAGTGGCACATGAAACAGTTTATACCATCCCGATCATTGTCTTTGCAACAGGTCTAATCCCAAAGAATCTTCATCACAATCTACTTACTCATTTTAATCTACTGACTCTGCATCCGAACATAATCAAGCAAATGCAAAAAGCTACTCTCCGAAATACATGCCATATAGTCCATAAATTTCTACATGGGAACTCAGTTCATTATAAACCATAGAACATCATCTGATCTTCATCTTGAGAAAGAGCTCTCCGATGAGAGATCATATTAAAACCACCAGTCAAAAACTGAGCAACAATTTATAATAATAATAATAGTGGTACACCACAGTCTCTTCACGAAACATTGTATGCTGGATTTAATTTTCGAAATCATACGATTTTTTTAACAGGAATAAATGCAATAATGTAATGTCGGTGAAGAATACAAGTTTCGAAGAACACGGATACCTTCCCCCGAATTACACGGTTTCAAACTACATGATTTTCGAGTAATTCTTTTGAAAAAGAATAAAGTACATATATTATTTGATATAAAATTACAGTAGTTAAAAATTTAGAGTAACATTCTCATCAATTACGTCAACGATTAATGAAGTTTTAAGCTTTTTAATACTTTTAGTGTTCTAGAAATATATTTTTCTCAATTAATTTGACTGAATAATTTATATTTTATATAGTTTTCCAATCTTAAACCAAAATTATTATTCAATTTGTTGATTTGAAAGATTTTTAACCAATTGTATCTAGTTATTTTATCATTATTTTTATTTTCACACTTGAAACGGAATCCCGTTTTTTGTAGTCTCGAACAACACGGTTTCAAAGAACACGGAACACGAACACAGTTTCAAGGAATCGTGTTTTTCGGGATTTAGGTGTATATATGTATATTCATGGATGAACATTCTTCGTGTTGCGGTATACATCCACGGAATAGTGATGTCACCGACGTTATATTATTGCATTTATCCAAAAAACACTACATAATCTTTTGCAGCAGAAGTCTAACTTCCCGGGAAGAAGTTTGGAATAAGATCTGCTTCAATCATTACTTATTCCTGAGAGTCATAATTTCTTAGTTGAAATTTTCATTTTCCTTTTTATCTTTGCGTCATTTCGACAACAACGTCTTCTTACCAAAAAAAAAATAGAAATAAAAAAAGTGACTGGACGTTGAAAGGTTTCAGTGGCCGACTCAACCTTGGTAACTAGAAATTGAATTAAACGGAACGCAACCTGGTTGCCTAGACAACCTTTCAGAGACGATCATTAAATTTGCTGTCTCCGTCTACTAGCAGAGACGGGGATGTTGCAATCAGACCCCACAAAATAGATTTCAAAGGTAAGTTTATGATATTAACCGAAAAAAAATAAAGGTAGAAGAAGAGACAAGACTACCTGGAAAGCAAAAGGAAAAAAAATTGATCGCCATTTGAGCTACTTAACGTAGAAAGGACAGTAGTTCTGCGTGATGGGTGGGAAATTAAATAGTCAAGAAATCATTTGAGACTATGAAGCTCTCCGCGAATCCTGATGCGTTCACTGAACTCTTGATGCTATCCAACCAGGTTCATTAACACGTTCTACAGATTTTTTTTCTGTTTTTTTTTCTTCAAATAATGCCAGGTGACAACAAATGACGGTCGAAATGACACCTGACTAAAACGTAGATGAGACAATTCCGCCTAGAAGGACGTCGTTCGCCGTCTCCGAGATGTCTATTTGTGACAAGCTACTAAACAAAAAATATCATTATCATTACACAGAAGCTCGGTTATAACGCGATCTTTCGGATCCAAGATCTCGAAGATCGCGATATAACCGAACTTTTATTACTTCGCGACCTCAAATGTCGTGTATCGCACCGTATTATCGCCCACACGATTCCAAATCGATTTAAAATGGTCATTTCGCGATTACCTATATCATTCAGAGCTATGTGAGAGAATTTTATATTTATAAATACATAAATCATTACCTTTTCAACACTTTGATGGGTTTTATATTAGTCAAAATTGACTTGGCGCCGCCATTTTGGCATCTTGTACAAACGACGAGTCACGTGGATCGAAACTAGGTATTCGTACGCCTATTAGATTACAAGGGCCTCTTTACTGGTTGTCATTGGCAGAAAAATTGATCTCGATATTCATTTTTGGTTAAACGAAAAAGTCCGCGATTCTGGTATTTTTTTTAAAATATATTGTATATGAGGCATTTTCGTGACATTAGGGTGGGTATAGAGTCTCAATTACTGTAAATAATAAGGAAACAAGCATATTAATTTATACCTTAGATTTGATTTTAGGCGAAAAAACGGTAAATTTTGCAATTTTACAATTATACACTTTTACAATTATACACGTTTTCGAAAATAGACGGGGTCCAAAACCAAATCGCGTTAAATCCGAATTCGCGATATAAACAACCGCGTTATAACCGAGCTTCTGTGTATTATTATTCAATTTTCATGATTGTTATTTTTATTCCGAAATATTTTTGGAGGAAGAAATGATGTATTTCTTTTTCTTTTTTGTTAACTTGAGAAAGAAAACCGATACGGTTTTCGAAATATTGTAAAGGAGAATTTGTGAAGGAGTTGATGAATAAAGATGATTAATAATATCAGGGTACTGTACGTATTTTTATTCAAGATGAATTTAGTTTAAATAAAAGGTTGTTTCTGAAAGTATTACGGTCGCCGTAATTTTAACGGTAAAGCTATCGTTTTTTTTTTCAACATTCAACTTTTTACAGTGTATGACAGAATGAATATTATAATTACGTGTGTATATGTAATCCAATTCGTTATTGAAGCAGGTAGACGGAGACTTTTAATGGAAACTTCGCTTCTGCGCTAAATTAAAATATGGAAGATCGCTTTGAATTTCACCATTTTTCCAATAGACTCCACAGACCTCCAGAAAGATGGTCAAATATTTTCTTCACCTTGATCAAATTGAATTTTCAGATGCCGATAAAAAAAATAGGGGGGAATCCCTTTCTATGGCTTAAGCGTAAAAATGAATCAATATCTGATAAATTCCAATAGCGAGGTGAAATAGATGCAATCTCTTTCAAAATGAATCGATTTTTCAATTCATTTGATGGGGAGCGACTGAATTCATCTAGTTTTTATGTCTAGGATTTTCTCGTATACGAAGAAAACGCACGAACTGCCAATCAAGGTTTCTCAAACTAGAGTACGTAAGGCGTTATGATGTATTTTAATTTCTATCCTATTTCTACTATTTACATAGAAGAAATTTACAATCTTAAACAAATGGTAAGTAAAGAAAAAGATTAAAAATCACTGAAATAATTATAGAAAAAAATGTATTTCTCGTTGATAAAATGGCGTTCATGTTCAGTAGCTGAGCCTTGGTCAAAGTGGAAGAAAAACCTAGATCCGTCTTAAACCTATTGTGCCAACATCTTTGTGGGGTAATCGCGGTTCAGAAGCGTCGACAAGTTGAACCTCCAAATGCAACCATTGCTGTATATAAACAATATCTTCAAATTTTCCATTTTCTGAAAGTTAATTAAATCTGCAAAAGTACTTAATTAAATTTTTTAAATGCGCAGATGAAAATGAATTATTAAATTGATTGCCATTACAATTAGTAATCAACAATGCAATAAAAATGAATTTCTATTGCATTGTTAGACAAGCAATAGAAACTCATTGTTTCGATGAGAATATTTAATCTTTCATGGGAATATTTTCCCGTGAAATTTATCGATTCGAAAATAATATTAAAATACAAAAATTATAAATAGCATTTAACGTGTGTCAATTTCATAGACGACGTAATAAAAGAATGTAGACAATATTTGAGGAAAGAAACTGATTTCTTCACCTCTATAATTCCATCGATCTTAAAGAATACATAATTTTGAATAAATATTCATGAAGATCGATGGAATTATAGAGAAGAAACCAATATTGTCACCTGAGGAAGTTTCTCGCTAAGAGAAATGAAATATTAGGAAGAATAAAATAGATGTTTTGGATTATACTATAAAGTTATTTTATATTATAAATATCTTTCGAAGTTATGCAGAATTTTATAAAGAATGGAGCCTACAGACAAGAATAAAATTAGAAATTGTGTTTTAAAAAGAAATCATGCGATCGGTTTCGATCTTACATCAGATCTTTCTCAAGCAATATTAAAAAATTTTTTTTTATTTTAATATTGCTTGAGAAAGGTCTTATGTGAGATGAAACCGTTCGCATCATTTCTTTTTAAATACAGAATTTCTATTTTATTCTTGTGTGTAAGCTCCATTCTTTTATTACTTCATACAAAAGTAATATTATCAGTAAATATGAATGTCAGGATTCACTGTTTCAAACATCATAAAAGACCCACCGACGCACTTAAATTCATTGATGGATTTTATGAGCATTTTCCTTAGGATGCATCAAAAATTAAATTTCCTGTTAATAAAAGTGGTGTCTAACCCTAAATAGAAAGAATTTAATTACACAAATTCAGTAAATAACAATAATATTAATAATAAAATTATTAATAATAATGCGCTCTACATAATAATAATTTTTGATGCATGTCCATTCATTATTGCTATTACAGCAAAAGTTTTGTTTAAATAATATTAACAATAATAATAAAAATAATAACAGTTTTATATTTACTTGGGAATAGTTGCTTACGATTTCATAATTTAACCTTTGAAATTTGCATTTTAATTAAATTGCAGTCAAATAATGAAAAACATTCCTTTCTGTATCTAATTAATTGGTTGAAATGATTTTAAGAGCACGTGATATAAGCACGCCGTTACAGCGCTTTGTACAAAAGACGTCCGGTGTTTTCACAGAGTTTATTATTTTTGTTTTTCGAATGTGGATTCCACGTTGCATCCATAATCCCAGTTCAGTCTGTATCGTATCTACTGATTGAAATATAATACTGTGCCACTTTTATTTATTTATTATTTCTTTGTTGCTCTGCAACAATTTACTGTTTGTTGAAACAACCTATAGTACACCGGAACCGAAAGTAGACAGTACGAGTTTTACCTTACTTTATGTAAGCAGTATGTAAATAAATTTACAAGCGAGGTCAATTATTTATAAGACGGGACTGTATGAAATTAAATAAATAATCAAATGATTTTATTTTGTTAATAACTACGTTATTACACATTGGCAAAAACAAAAATTCTTTTTTAAAATTTTTATAACATTATATTTGATATAAGAAAAATTTTTAAATGTCATAAGTGTTTACAGTCACTCTATTTATATTTATAAATAGAGCTCTTATAAATTAAGAGATATATCAACAAAATTGTAAGTTTTCTACGCATATCTAATGTTTTTTGATAGAATGGCCTATTTTAATCAAAAAACATTAGATATGCATAGAAAACTTACAATTTCGTTGATATACCTCTTAATAACAAATATGCATTTTGCATATAATCAGAGCCTTATTTATAAATAATCTGAGTTGTGCCTCTTGCTCGTAATCTATCAAATAAAAACTATCAACCCAAGATATAAATAAACAAAGTAAAAGATTTGAATGTAACGACTGCCGAATACTTCTTTTTTTTTAATATTTAACTGGGAAAAAAAAACTGTAAAGGACTCAATTGCAGTCCAATAAAGTTTTATTTTTAACTTTAAAATAAGCGTTTTCTAAAATTCTAAGGAATAATTATTTGCGATGCTAAACAGACATACGAAATAAGCAAATTAATCACGCAACAATTAAATTATGGTTGCCATGACATCCATTGTTTGTTTCCGTGGCAACTATTGTTGGCTTCGTCTAATTAGAAAAGCAAGTGTTTTTGTGGTGTTTTACAATTCTGACACGTGGTTAACCTTGTCTTTCTGTAGGTTTTTGACGCATCTTAAGGATTCGACAGTCAAAGATAGACAAACACAGTCAAACAAACAGTCAAAGATGGAAAATGTTGTTTAATTGAGAAAAATAAATGGAGGCGATTTCTCTCTTCTTCTAAATTCCTTATTTACAAGACTTGGGAGGAAGAGAGCGTCAAGGACGAAGATTCTCTTGTTCTGACCCATAAAGAGAGCCGCCGTCTTCATGTTCTTATTTATTTGTTTGTCTGGTGGGTGTTTAAACACCCTTTACACTGAGTTAGAACCGATAAGTTGGAATTTACGGCACCGAATTCGGAAGATGCCTCAGCTCAACTCTTCAAAAGTTTGGAAATTCGGAATTTATAGATAAAGGCAAAAGACTGTCTGGTCTATTATTCTGATTTATACTTAAAAGAAAAGAGAATTCTTGAAAACTCAATGGACAAACAAACCACGAAGATCTTCACAGAATCCACCAATCAATATCTCCTTCTTTTTTAATCACAGGCATTTATTATATTCTAAATCAGAATAGCCTAACATGCTAAAAACAAAAACCTATTGGGTTTGCCAAAAAGTTCGTTCGGTTTTTAAGTAAAAATAAAAGACACATTTTTCATTGTCACCAATACTTTTATTGAACAATGTCTTCATCAGTTTGTTCCACTACCTTCTGCCATCTTTATGGCAATTTCATAATTCCATCTTTTCACAACTTTTTATCTTTTTGAGCAAAAAAAATTGTTCCAGATGCCTTTGGTGTCTTCCAGGGAATTGAATTTTTTCCATTAAGAGAATTTTGTAAAGACCGAAATCAATGGAAATCCGAAGGTGCAATGTCTGGTGAATAGGGCGGATGAATCAGAACTTCTCAGTCAAGCTGTAACAGTTTTTGTCTGGTCATCAAAGAAACATACGGTCTTGCGTGCTTATTTCTTCCATCTTTAATATTAAATTGGCGACACAAAATTCATTAATTTTGATCAGTTTTTGTTTTAAATGCACGCTGATATGACAGCAGTCACAATACAATCTAAAAAAATGGTGTCGAATCACGTTAAAGACACCTAAACACTACTAGATCCAATTAATGTAAAAAACGAACTTTTTTTGGCCAACCGAATACAAATAATATTTATACGAAATTCTGTCATAATGAAATAAAGCAAACACGTCTCAAAACATTAATAAATGCAGTTTCCTTAGCAATACACTGTTCATAGGGACAAATTTTGTGGCGCCTAAGATTCTAAGAGTTAGACCTACATGCCAGTTTTTTTTTTTTGGTATCTGAGATATCTTGTAAGTCAATTCATTCAGTATATAAGATTCTAAATACTTAAAGCAGAAATTTTATCTACGAAAGATGTAAGTGAATAACAGCAATTACAAAGCCCAAAGAACAGAAATGACAAATTTGCTTAGTTCAAATACTGCTTATGGCTGCTTTACATGCTCTCGAAAATTTGCCCTTTGCCAGTTACAGCTTGGCGGAAATGCTGTCGCTTTACATCGCGACAGCGTTTTGTTCTCATTGAGATTTTGGTTTGTAGATGGTCAGTTGTCCTTTCTAAAGGTAGTACCAAAGTACAATCATGAAAAACTGTATCTGAATGCATAAAAATTGGATTAAGAAAACAAAGATTATGTTGAAGGGATTTATAATAAGATAGTAGAAGAAGTGGTATGTATACTTTTGATAGCAAAGTAAATCAATTAATAATAGAGTAATGCAGTACGGAAAATATCAAAATATTAGTGAATCCACAGAAAAACTGTAATGTAATAAAAACAATTTCGGTAGTAGATAACGACTCACCTATCAAAGTAAGACCTTTTCCTACGTATAAAACAGAAAGTATTATACTAGTAAAACCCTCTTAGAAGATGGAATAATCGAGAAAGTGACAGTCAATGGTATTTGCTAAATTTTGTAAAAGATGTTAAGGGAAAAGAACCCAGTTACATTAGATGCTAGAAAATTAAACGAAGTTAATAAAAAAGAGATATCGTGCAACAGTCATAAAAATTAAAGACATATTTAGAAACATATTTATTACATATGTTTGTAAGTTAAATAGTTCTCGAATTTTATCTATTATTGACTTGAAACGAGCATTTCTTACATTTAAACAACGTAGCTATAGCGATTAGTAAACCAATCACAGTGCTTCGCAACGGTTTCTGATGCGTGAATGAAGAAAATTATTAAAAAGTGAATACAAAAGCCTACTTATAAATAAGTGGAATGAAAAGTCGGTTGCGTGCATATTTAAATATATTTTAATGAAGACACTTTAACATCTTCGACTAAATTAGAACCACTTCTACAAGAATTTAATCTCAAGCTCGTCTCACCTTCAAGAAGCACCACCAGGTATGGAACGTGTCTCGACGCAGTCTATTCTAACGTAAAGGTGACTCAATCTGTACTCACTATTTATGTAGAATAATCGTCATTCTTAGCTCAAACCTTGTTAATAGACTGAATTCAATAACTTTTGAATAATTTTCTTCATTCACGTATAGAAGCGTTGTGATTGGTTTACTAATCGCTATCGCTACCTTGGAGTCCGACCAGCTAGAGACACAAACTCTACGGCTTTGAACGACTCTTGGCAAGACCTTTTCAACGACACCCTAATCAATTCTCTAGCCCTCGTGGTTGCTAAGTTGATACTTGTCCACAGACAGACAGACAAACCGGGGATATAAGGCTTCACGGTATCAGCAGCCTGAAATTGAAATCTTTAATCTTTTTACCAGTGTACGGAAAGCAGGCAATGCTTGCCATCAGGAAAGCAATCGGAGGCACAGAAGATATCAGCATAGGAAGCGTTTCGTTAGGGAAACAAAACTGAAGTTGGTTGACAATACACTGGCTAATACTGTTTGTTTTAGGACATGTAGCTAAATGAATTCCAGGATATTAAAAACGATGCTTCTAGGGGTTCGACTGGGAATTCTAGAGTCCTTTGAATCTGCTGCGTGCAGAAGAACACTGAAGAAGGGGAAGCAGGAAAATGAAATGACTAAACAAACCTCACAAACGGCAATTTGTCTAAGAATGTGAGAAGTCAAGAAAAAGTCCACAAAGTTCAGTAAAGCTTGAATAAAGTAAGGATGGATTCGATTAAAAAAAGGAAAAATCTAGAGAGATCTTCGTCCTGTAAAGGTCTGAAAACATCTAAAAATGATGTAGATGATAATAAAGACCCGGACTTTTATGGCGTTATCATTTATTTTTTCTTTGGGGCAGCATCACTTCCATTTCTAATTAGATATAAACAATTCTTAGTCATTTGATTTAAGTGATTTTATTGTGTAGTAGTTTATTGCTAGTATTATAGCACAAGATCTAATAGAACCGTCTGATGTCACATGTTCCACTGGAGTTATATACTCTGAAACTTGTTGTATTGCGATCACTTGACAAAGGAATGTAGACCACTTCGAAAGTACTCGTGAATTTTAATTGTACATAATTTTCAATTGTGATTTGTGGGTGGCCTAAAATTCTTTAAAGATGTTGGAAAGGGTTTCTCGCAAAAGGACCCGAAAGGCTCCATGCCATTGTTAAGTATTTTTATAAATATTTTTAAAAATATTATTATTTGTATTTCATTGTTTAATTTAAATTGATTTTTTCATACGCTGAATTATTTTCAAATTCTAATATCTACTGAACACATTTTATATTTTTTTGAAAAAAATATAAAAACTAAATAATAATTTATACAAAATAATGATATTTAGTATAAATATATATTAAATTCGCACTATTTGCGTAATTTCTCCAAGTTGGCGTAAAGTTTAATCAAAGCAAAACGCGCGCTAATTAATGGCTTAGCTAAAAGTGGATTAAAAATTCATTATTGAAAGCAAATGAAGCATTAACAGATATCGGGTAGAAATCCGTTATTTTAGAGATTTAAACATGTTTCTTTGGGAATTTTTGAGCCTCGTCGTAATTTCGTAATCCTTACTAATTTCTTCGTAAGGATTAGGCCTACTTGGAAAAAGGTCTGAAAGTTAGATCGTCTCCAGTCCTCAAACAGGAACACCAAATTACAAGAAGATCCATACAGCGGTTGGGAGGGAGCACGCTCTCACATACACACACACAGAGCGAATTATAAATGATGAGTGTGTTTAAACTAAAGATGAAGTAATACGGCATGTAAGGGTTACTTGATACAATTGATAGTACAGTAGAGAAGCTTAAAACAACACCTACGAATAATTTCCTTCTGTCCATCTTTTCCGACATCTTCCGATGTTGTTTACAGAAGAAGCGAATGAAATGCTGACTCCATATATCGTCACAGCGTTCCATTCGGAGAGAACTGAATTTGTGGGTGGAATGTAAGAGGACATTCCGATGCGGAAGACCGCGTTTTCGGGTTCGGCAGAAAGCCAAACACGAGATGGACCCCCCGAATTATGTATTCGAAGATACGGTGGGCGACCGGAACAAGAAAAAGAATAAAATTACAGAAGCTGTGGGGTCAGAAAAACCACAAAACCAAGATGGGAGCGTCTAGAAATTGGAAACGTAAATCTCTTCAACAAGAGATCAACGTTGGGTAAAAGCTTCTCTCTGCCACCGTTTCTGTAATATTCTGCAGTACGTATTTAACCTTAAAAAATAAATTTAAATTCTGAATTACAAGCGTTTGTGTTCTTAGCATGGCAAGATGGCAAAGACATAATTTCCTCTTGCTTACGTTTAGCTCTAACCCACCGATATAAATCCAACTGAAACATTACGGGATACTTTCCAATTTAAATAAGTTCTCAAAAGAAATAAATTTTTACAAATGAAATTTCACGTGCGTTAGAATAATTTTTACAATAAAAGAAAATAAAGAACGCACATAACTAAACAAAACAAAATCACAAAGATCCATTGAGGTATTTTTGGTATTTATACCAAAAAAGAATTAGATTATAGATTTAGTAACCTAAAAATTAGTATTTTACTAAAATTGGATCGTAGTAAATATTGCTTAACGCTGGGCGATTTTTACGAGCTTATAAACTAAAATTCCTGGCATGATTAAATTTACAAAATACATTTTATGGAAGTAATGGAAGTACAAAATCTTTCTATAGGCTTAACAATAAAAACTGACAATTTTGAACTTCGTTTGAACAAAAAAAACTTAAGTTATTCAAATTAATTCAGGAAAAGTTATGTAGGCCTAAATGCCTACAAAAAAAAATAAAGGTCTGTTTCAAAAGTTGGGAATTCAATATTTTCAAATAGAAATCAGAAGCTGACTATCGCGAAACCCTGTATTGCTGTAAAATTGGCACCAAGTTCTAGGCCAATTTACGTAAGCCTTCCATTTTCTGCCGTCTATACAAACGACGAGATTACACGCATGCGCAGATCTCGTTATAAACAGATGTGTGATTTGCAATACGGTTTTCAATGGCACGCATTCGATTAGGCCGTGTGGGCTGAAACTCTCTTCTGGAAAAATGGAGAGTGGGCCGACACGGAAACCCCGCACAGCCCATCTATAAACAAACGGCGGCAAATCCGCGATGGATTAAGAGTGTCTCCGTTCCACTAACCTACAGCGCCTTTTGTTGTGGTGGCGCTTCGAGTGCAGTGCAAAAACATCGGCACAATCGATATTGGGAGCAGGAATTCTGCTGCGCGTATTTCAATGAGCTTTTGCTGAGTGGAATATTATGTAATATGACTACAGAGCGTGAACGATCGATGAAAAGACATCTCTAATGATAATAGTCAAAGACTTCATTACATAAAACAAAATAATAATATAAAAAAATGAGATTATTTACGTTGAATGGACAGGATACACGCAAGAATTCGTGCTCGATAAACAGCAAAAAAAAATAAAAAGAGAATACAACTGTGTATAAATACGTGATTTTTCAGAGGAAAATCAATTAGACCTTTTTGATGAACTATAAACAAAACACACATTCATTTTTTTTCTTTAACTTTAATTCACTGAATATCGCAGCCAATTTGATGAATGTTGTTATTCTGTTCTCTTCAAAACAAAAAACACAACAAAAATCAATTTATCTACACAAAATACTGTAAACGTCGTGGGCGTGGAAGCTTTGCTCTTCAAAAAAAAACTTCGGGCAAAAAAAAAAAAAAAAAAAAAAATACCACGAACTATCAAAGGCAACCGCAGAAAGCTTATCGGGAAGAAAGGCGGTAAAAAATTATATGCAGTGAAAAGAAGCTGTAAAATTTTACGTTACACGTCAAATTACATCAAATAATATAATTGGAATATTATTTATTTATTTATTTAGTTATTCATATGCCCGGCGCTTCTGCCTTTGGCCACAAGGAGCCATAAGCAGAAAAAGGGTTACTCAGGGTGCAAGCTCACATTATGCCCACAAAACAGACAAAACACATAAGAAAAACGTAGCATCCAAGTCCTTCTGACCTATAGGCTAAGCCGGAACGACTATGTAGACCTATTCAATAATGTGTATGGTCTTACGATCTTGTTAATGATCTGGTAATTATTTTGATACGTATCTCTATTTTAAAGCTAAAGAAATTTAACGTGCAAAAATGTAAATATATAGTTAAAGCTATAGTAAAGATATGATGTGTAAAGATATCATTTTCACTTTTTTCATTATCATTTTGACATTTTCATTACTCGAAAATGACAGATGGAAAGCTGTCGAAATTAATAGTGTACATATCTGTATTAAAATCTTTTTATATCTTTACAAATGTGTGTGGATTAAGGCTTTAACTATGTACCTCTATTTTGTATACATTAAAAAAAGATATTGTGTAATAATAATAGATGTGACGCCGTGCCGGCATGGTCGTGTGGTCTCAGGCGTCGGTCTGCCGTGCGGCCTGTGTGCCGGTACCAGGGTTCAAATCCCTGGACGGGATGTGAATCTTGTCCCCCTTCTGGAATTTCCTAGCTTCACCCTGACGTTGTCATGTAGGGCTAGCCCATGGTCTAAAGTTGGCCAAAGTCGAGAAAGGAAGAATAGATGTGTCATTCGTAAGAAATCACAACAGTAATAGATAAGAATGCGATTTCTCACTATTTCAGTCGAACATTTTCGTCTTCTGTTTATCCGTTCGTCTGTGTGTCTGTTTTTACGTGCATCACTTTAAAACGGCTATACGAGTTTCCAGAACATAGTTTATTTAAGCTCAACTAAAAGGTTATTTCTTGTCTTCTCCTCTCTCAAAACTGACCCATGAAATCCCTTGATTCAAATTTGATACGTTACGTAGTTACGGTTCAATTGAAAAAGTTAAGGCCTGAACGCACTTCTCCGTCTCCGTTATGTTTATGAAACGTCTTTGTACCCGTCATCGGCAAAATCGTCGCGCAATTTACCGTCGCAAGTTACGTCAAGCGGAAACGGCGTCACGATTGAAGTTCATTGACATGCAAAATCTCTTTAAAAAAATTGACATTGCACATTCTGACGCATAGAATTCATTTATTTTAGTAAAAATATTGTTTATTTTCGAAAAATAATCTCCTTATTGTGATACTTAATTCGTAAAAACCTTCGATCTCATCGAAGCGGTGAACAAAATGGCGCCGGCGAACTTGCTATCCATCTTGAAATGCTCTCTGATTGGCTGTTGCTTCACACACACACGATCTGATTGGTTGGCCTTACGTTTGCACAGACGGCGATGTTCGTTGATTTCAAGATATCCGTTGTCTTTTGAGACTCAATTCTGAGACGTAAAAGCAATTATCTTACGGAAACATAACGAGAGACGGAGATAGACAAATAGTGCGTTTTACCCTTTAAGCGTCTCCGTCCTCCCAACGGTGTAAGCTCAATCTCCGCTGAAGGAAAACTGAGTGGATTTTACCTAAGTTAAGTAAAATTTGTAAATTTTTCAGTAAAGCATTTTTCAAACATCTTCCAGCAAAAAAAATACGAATTATTTAAAAATTGGGGGAAACAATGGGAAGGAGCACAAATCCCTTTTCTCCTTACTTAAAGCTTCCTGTAACGCTTTTTGAACAAAGTTGTTATTTGCTTTAAAAATCCCTATCTCCTGAGAAAAGCAAAAACTAATTACCTCGTCCAGCCCTAAGGAATTTCAAGGAAATTCAAACAGCGAATCCACACCTGATTAAAATCAATGTAATTTTACCTTACAATAAAAAAAAAATGGATGTTATAATTTCATTATCATTTTTTTTTAGTTTTCTAAATTCTGTTCTAACATTTCTGTGTACTTTTCAACTGTGTAATAACAATTTACGGTAAATAGCAATAATAATAATAATATTAATAATAATACTCAACACGCATAGTTAGGAAATTCATAGATACAACCTAACATCCCTTACACATTTTTTTTTTACACTTAGCAACAGTGATTTGGTCCTTAATCCGCCATTTTGCCTTAGCTGGGGAGACCCAAGAATAGGAACATTTGTATAATAATAATAATAATAATAATAATAATACAACTGTGTTGCATGTATAGTGAAAATGTTTAAAAAAATTATGAAAAAAATGAAATGTATAAGGAAGAATTAGCTTATCCATAAGATTCTACTACAGGCAAGTTTATACTATTTTAAATTAAGTGAATTAAGTGAATTTTGAATGATTAGCAGCGAGATTCCAAGAACCCGAAGGGGTAGGAAAGGAATGAAGTGACAAGCGTGGTCGAAAATTCCCCGTAAAGGCTTGGCTTTCTTAAAGTGAAGGGGCGGGGCTGAAAAGACAACACGATGGCATGCAAAATGGAGAAGAAAGATGCTTTTGGCCGTTGTTGAAAGTGACGAGTTATCCGGGTGACGACTTAACGAGGTTTTACTGCATTAATTTAAAGTATTGCGTATTATAACATTCAACAGATTTATTAATTTAGTTAGTTAGCTAGTTATTATTTTTACAGGGAGTTATATTAAGTCGCAATTAACATAACTTACATCAATCATAGATGAAGTTTTTTTTTCATCCATTTGCGCATGAGCAGGAAAACCCAGGAAGTAATGTGTAGTGGCATCCCCTGCAGATTCTGAGGCACATTTAAAAAATAATAAACAATAATCCTTTTTAAAAGCTTACAAGGAATTTGTTTTTTTTTGTTTACTAGATTCAATATATTATTTACCGGTTTTAGAAAAATTTATTCAATTGGCACTTTGGTTTGGTTTTTCAAAACCTATTGATATATCGAACAATTTCATTATGAATTCTAGTGGTCTCAAGGCCTTGTACAAAAAATGAAAGTACCGCAGTTTTCATGCACCGATACAACCACAGGATCAGATTAATGGTCTGTCAATTCCACTTTCATCGAAGAATTTGGGTTCGCATGCAAAATAAGACTTAGATGTTCTTTTTTTTTTCTTTTAGTGGTTCTGTTGGAGAACGACTCATACCCCATCTGGTGGCCTTCAATTGTATGGAGATGAAAGCTTTACTCTTATTTTCCTGTTAAAGTATTTATTTTTTTTTACGTTTTTTAAAAATAGAAATGTTTAGAAAAATGTATTCAAAAGAACTTAATTCCTTTCCTTAAAATATTATTTATTAAAAAAGCTTTTTTTTTTTTTTTTTTAAGTTCATAAAAATGACAAAAACTAAACTAGGTAAATACAAACAGTATAAATTTTCGATTACTGAAAAAAAACAACTGAATTTAAATCAAGTATTATTTATTTAAATTCCCTAAAAAAATCGGGGAATTAATTTTAATCGTATCAAACTCCGCTTTTTAATGATTTATTATCTCATTGAAACTTGGTTAACAAAGTAAGTATTTATTACACTGAGAGATCATAATGCACCTTTTACACATACGAGTATATTAACAATTAAAACAATGCAATGTTTCAAAGTTCCAGTATTCGAACTTCTTCATCAGGCAAAGAAGACAAAAATGAATTTAAAAATGTTGGAGTCGGAACTTGTTGAAGACGGAATGAATTTGAATGAATTTAAATGAATTTTAAAATGTTGTAGATGGAACACATAAAAATCTCCAACATTTTTAAATTCATTTTTAGCGGCCCCTAGGTTACAGCTTGCCTGTAAAAAATAGGGAACCGCTATTGGTATTATGTTTGCTGGATGTCACACTCTATAGCGGCCAAACGGTTAGAGATATTAGAATGAAACCTT
>JAFIDM010000006.1:34222292-34318195 GCA_023159025.1 Thereuonema tuberculata | reverse complement strand
TAGGTGACCACGTCCAAAAAATCAGACCTCTACGACCACTCCCTGACCGGAAGTTGGGGGGTTAAAAGTGGTCGCGTCCGATAAAATTTTGTTTATAAAATTGTGCTTTGTTTTTGACCCTGTCTAATAGCACTAATTATCTTGTTGTTTTTTTGTTTTGCTTTTTGACGAAAAAGTTCCAATACTAGAATTTTGAAACGTCGAATTGTTTTAATTTTTAATTGCTAATATATGTGTAATAGGTGCATTATGATCTCTGTGTTTAATTAGTTTCTACCTGCACGTTAAAACAGTTTAATTGAAATAAATACTTATTAATATTTCTAACAAATGAAATTCTGGGAAAAAAATGCTTGGTCAAAATATGACGTCAACGATAAAGTTACCATAAGGATATCAAACAGTTTTTTATAAAAAAAAAGAAAAAAGAAAATGAGGGCACACGATATCTTCCTAGAAAAGATATTTGGAATCTGCGAAATATCTAGGATATAAAGACAAGTAAGTTGTCAGAGATCGTTTCAAGAAATGCTATCTGCAAGTGAACGAAAATACCAGATGTTGATTCCCAGAAGCTCCGTGTTCCAACAGCCAATGCAAAAAACCCACCTGTTCTCCCGAAACCAATACCAAATCAAACACGGAAATAAGTAAGTAATTTCGAAGCACGCTATGGCTAAAACTAAAACCATGTCTCAAAGGAAATGAACAATTTTGTACAATTTACCGTAATTTTATATTTTTTTCTTTGTAATCAATGGTAAATGGATTCCAATCAATTAAAAGGTAGTAATATTTGGCAAAATAAGCCTAGAAATGATTAATAACAGATTAGAAAACCTTTTTAAACCTGGTTTCAGTTAAAGTGAAACTCATCAAAATTATTCAGTTTACGTGAGTCTATGTGTATGTTGGTGGGTGTGTCTCGATAATTTTGGGATTCGGTGATTTGGAATTCCTGAAACTTAGCAAGCACATTTCCAGACAACGGATCTGTCTTTTGAATTATTTTTTTTTTTCGAGAAACTGCCGAATGAAGGTAAAAAAAAAAAAAAATCCCAGTTATTAAAAGGATAATAATAATGTGAATAATACCGCACAATACATATAAAAAAAAGAACAATATAATAAAATGACATGTTTCGAGAAGCCCGAAGTAAACGGTCTCTTTCTCAGAGTAAAGACCAACAAAGGAAGAGGTCTTTAGTCTGAGGAAGAGAACCGTTTACTTAGGGCTTCTCGAAACATGTCATTTTTATTAAATTGCTTTTTAGTCTTCTGATAAGGATTAGAAGACTTATAATTCCGGTTTGTCCGTCTGTATGTGGACAAGTATCATTAAAATCTCATTAAATTATCATTAAGCACAACAATCGCAACAATTGCGCCTTTTGCATTCACAACTATCAATATGTGTAATACAGCTGAGCAACAATCACAACAATCACAATAATCGCAACAATTGCGCCTTTTGCATTCGCAACAATCACATTTATAATAATAAGGAAATTAAAGCAATATCAATTATATTTTCATAGACGTATCAGAAGAAGTTGCGAAGCATTGTGGTTGGTTTACTAATCGCTGTCACTACTTTGTTTATATGCATTGTGAGGTATTGGTCACATTTATTTTTATTTCCCGCACGTTTCTAATCTTCATTATTAAAATTGCAATTACGAATTTCCGCTGCTATTTAACAACGCGCGCGCATTAATCTTTTTAATTAATCCACTAAACGTGCTGTGATACGATTAAAATTAATTGGATTAAACAATTTTTGCAGATTTAAGTAAATTTTTAGAAAAATTGGTAAATGAAAATTTCGCAGATAGTGTTAGCAGATATAATTTAGAAATACAGAAAGGATTTCGTTTTTAATTATTTTTAAGATTTTAAAGAAAAATTAAAGAAAACAAAATCAGGAAAACTAGATTTTAAATTTCGATTGGCGATTTTTTTTTAGGAGTTGCAGCTGATATTCTGATGAGAAAGCGACCACAATTAATAAATTTAAAAACATTTTACTCGAATTATAAAAAAAAAAATACAGTTACAAGTTTCGGGAACCCGTTATTTACGGATCCCTTCTTCGGACAACAAATTTTAAATTAGATTAAAAATTGAAAAAACCTGATGAAGGAAACCGTAAATAATGGGTTCCCGAAACTTGTCACTTTAAATTTTTTCAATTCGTTGTAAATATTTTAAATTTATTAATGGTGCAAAGGGTCGCTTTCTCATTAGATTTCAAATTCTTTAAATGTGTTTTGTTCATATTTTCTTTCCTAACTTCTTAAGATGTTGAAGAAAGCTTTTCAATCTCGATAAATTGAATTTATTTATTTCATTATTTTTTTGGAGAGGAGAATGTCTTACCAAAAGCTTTTCGTCGGTGGTTATTTATTTTTTATTTTTCTCCTCTTTGAATTCAGTACTTCAATGGATTTGTCATTGGCAGAGTTCCTTACAATTCTTTCCATTAATTCCCCTGACAGCCTTCGTTAAAAGAACCTGAAAACATCTGCTTCACCCACTCCTTTTCTGACTTGATTAGCGAACCTAAAGAATATTAGGATTTCCAAGAAATTTCGTTGTCAAGCTGATTCGAGAATAGATTGCCTGGTAAACTTAGGGGATGATAACATTAACGATCTTCTTCGAGATTTTGTTGCAAATGGGATAATAAATTCTGCTCTCTAAGAATGCTGAACATTTTTGACCGTCTATAGTTCATCTCAGTTCGTATGGACCAATGTTAGATGATTACCAATGTGTTTCAGTTCAACAATGATACCGACACGTGCTTTCTTTCATTAGATCAACGAATCAAAGCACGTGTCGGATTTTCATTAGATCAATTAGATCAACAATGACTTTTAATCATCACCATTCATTGTTTCGGCGAAGTAAAAGAAAGAAAACATATCACTTATTCAGGAAATGGTACATTGAATTATGATAACATTTATTGCCTGAAGTTTTGTGTAAGTTTATCTCATAGTTATTGTCTGAGTATGTGACATCTTGAACTTGAACACTTAAACACTTTTCTTCTTCTGTGTTTGCGCCTTCGTCTGCTTCTCTGTTTATATGCGCATAACTTCAAAATGGGTGGATGAATTTTCAAGAAATTTGGTACGTACTTTATTTACTGTCCGACTTAAACATAACTACATTTACTGTGGTCTTCACTTCTCCAATCTCTCAAAACAAAAAAAGTTCCTCAAATTTCTGACTAAAACGTCTGTTTTTTATTTATTTTTTTTTTAGTAATCTTGTGTGGAGCAATTACCACTATTTTTCTAACTCGTTCAGTGGCTACCTAAGAAAGAAGGTCGGATTTTCATCAAACCTCCAGGCCATGGGGAGTGCAACTCTCAATACTCACGGGATTCCGACTCATGGTTTGAGTTGTGGAGGACGCTATTTTACACATACACCCACACAGACACGAGAAACATACCAGCTCCTCCACAGGGGGTTACTAAAACAAAAAAACACAAAAAAATACATCTCTCAACAAGAAACGCTCTTTTATTAGCAGAATAATAAGGCATTTTCTTCCTGTAGGAGCTTCTTTCAAACAAGCTGAAATCCGATGATCTTTTCGAATTTCATGCTAACAATAAATAAAAAAGAAAAGCAAAAAAAAACAAAAAAACAAAAAAGCTTCTGTTACACGAAGCTCTTAAAAGTTTTTCCGGGGAATCGTAATGAAATCCCCAACAGCAGTTTGTTAAAGATCAAATGCATGGAAAAAAAACAACGCTGGCACATGGAGATTTCCATTCAATCAAGTAAAGGGAAGAAGTAAATCCAATAAGAAATGATTCTTCAAGAGAAACCTCTCGGGAACCCGATTTAAAAAAAAAAAAAAGGAAGGATTTTGCCAAATACTAAGTTTTCTCACAAGATTACTTCGACAAATTGTCTATAGATAAAGTTTTTTAGCATTTACTGTTGTCCTTTTGTTTTGGTTGTCCGTGTTTTTGAGCAATTCATAAGAAATACACGTAATGACTTGAGTGAATACGGTAATGAGCGCGGGGGAGGCTCGTTACTCGTGCTCGTATTTGACGTTGGAGTAAGCATTGTATCCAATTTTTAAAAATATCAACCCAGCCATTTCAGTTGGGTTTTACGGGGTTAATTTGGAAGCATGGTAGGAGTGGAGAAAAAAAAAGTACCTGTGTTTTAAGTTACACCTTAAATAAGGTAAATATCAATTTTATGGAAATACAGTACGTCCAGCCGTTTTCAATTGACGGTATTTAATCCATATCAGCTGCAACGATGTCAGATTTCAGTTTGTGATTTGCAGTACACCGAACGTTAATAGCACGGGTGACCAAACCGCCCGCCATCTTCATATACATTAAAACTTTTTTATTATTTTAATTATATGCTATTGCAAGCCTTTAATATAGAACTTCATAAGATAATAGGGTTAATAAAAATTATTTAATATTATAAACAACATGTTTCGCAGCAACGTTTTTATTGCATTTTTAAGTGAAATACAAGTGAATAATATCAAAACATACTACAGTGTACTCTCGATATCTCGAACTTCGATATCTCGAAAACCTTGATAAGTCGAAAAATTATTTTCCCACTTGATATTATATATTCATCTAATGTTAATTTTAATTCTTATGTCGAAGAGTTTTCACTCGAAACCTTGTTATGTCGAATATTTTTCGAAGTAAAAAATGAATTTTTTCCGAAAAATCGCCGTTCAGTTGTGTCGAAGCAAATAGAGGTATTTTTTAAGAAATTCTAGCAATGTAAGTTCATTGTATTTTACTAATTCTTTTCAATTTAATTTAAATTATTTTCGATTACTTTTAAAAATTAAAATTATCATCGCTGTATTTAGATTTATTGTTAACTATCATTACATATTTATACTTATTCTCATCTATCAAGACTCTAATTTTTAGAATATTATTCCGTATCTTGTGTTTTTACGTGAAATTTTATGTTTTGGTTATGACCTTGTTATCTCGAAAACTCGTTATCTCGAATTTTTTTTAGCGTCCCTTCGACTTCGAGATATCGAGAGTCGATATATTATACATCAAATTTCAAAAATAATTAACAAACAATTCTTAAGAAACAATAAAACAAGATGAAACTGTAAACTGAATGTTAGCAAAAAGCTTTCATGAACTCAAAAGATAGCAAAAGTTTTAATAAACATACAGAAAACCGATAAAGACATCATAATATAATTAAAAAGTTAACAATGAAATAACTGAACAGCAGGAATGTGATATTTTCAGTTCGTTAATTCGATGGAAATTTTTTTAATGTAAAAGGTCTCTTTTTTTTGTAATTTCTGTTAATTATTACGAATATCTAAAATTTTGATGTCATCCCAATTAAAATATGATTTGGAAATTTGCTTAAATGTTCAGTTGTAGCTGATTTAAAATTTGTGGAATTTTGAGTTGTGGAGAAGTTTTTGCTATCTAATTGGTGTTGTTTAATTCTTTTATATAAATTTTGCTTAGTAAGACCAATATATCTAAGATTGCATGATTCACAATTGATTTAGTAAATTACTCCTTTTTTTGATTTTTCAAAAAAAGGTCTTTGACTGGAGACAAAAGATTAAGAATTTTATTTTACAAAGATTATATGAAAAGTCTTTAATATTCTATTAAATTTCCGCCGCGCTGACTTTGATTCACTCGTAAAAATAAAATATATAAATGCGATATTATCATTAGAATAAAATTCTATGTTAAAAATATTAAGCTAAAAAACATTTCACTATGATACAAAATTCAAAATATCACTTTTAATCGGTCTCTCGATTTTAATTAACCATTTTCAAATGACCCAGGTTAGAATAACCAGGTTAGAATTATATTCTGAAAATTTATTTTTAATATGTTTTCTTCATCTTTACAAAAATGCCTTTTTATGCGAATATAGCGGGGCTGCAGACTACTACCGTATTAGAAAAGATGGTTTAATCTGTTCCAATAAAAAGAATGTCTACTGAAGAACCATATACAACTTCATTGAACTTTTAGTTCTGTAGCGTCACTGCACTGAAATGCAAACATCTCTTTACTGATCTCCTTCTCTCTGGCCACAAGAGCAGTCAAAAGTCAATTCCAATGATTTCCTGAACAGATCCTTTTTGGGATTTCTGGGAATTGTGTCCAAAGCCTTGAAGCAACAGAATGGGCCATTCGAGAACGTCTGTTCGATCGTCCAGAAGGGTTTAATGTTCTCTGAGAGAGTTCC
Organism: Thereuonema tuberculata; assembly: GCA_023159025.1. NCBI lineage: Eukaryota > Metazoa > Arthropoda > Chilopoda > Scutigeromorpha > Scutigeridae > Thereuonema > Thereuonema tuberculata. The sequence continues at coordinate 34,311,931 of JAFIDM010000006.1, read as the reverse complement.
TGAATGACCAATATATTCAAAGACACGGAACGAATGATTTTTCTCTATGATTTTTCATAGTACGAATGGCGTTTTAACGTGCATTCATTAAAATTAAAATCAGGAAAATATTGCACACAAATTGAGCAAATGTTACAGTTTAAAACTAAAATTACAAGGAATGCTACTAGTTTCGACTGCAGTTGCAGACACATCATAAGGCACTAAAACATTAAACACTGGTTTTTACATGGGAAGCGAAGAGAAACTTCCTTCATTGTCGGCAGCACGTGACTGCATCCCTCCAATCATTTCAAATTGTTACTCTCCTACTTGCTCAACATTTGCTCAGGAAAATATTAAGATTTTGTTGAATAAAAAGTCCGAAAGTAAAAAAAAGCTAAAAAAAAATTAGATTTTCAGAGAGATATTGCATCCCAGGGCTCTGTAGTTTTCAAGACGTTCCCTAACCAGCTGTTTTGTTCTCGGTCTTCTTCTTTCAGATAGTTTCTCAAGACTTTCTCGCCATGTAACTGCCTCTGGATCATTCATGCTTCGCTCAAAATTTGAATCCTTCACGAGATCCCTTATTTGTGGTTCAACAAATAACCCTCTTTGATTTCTACATCACTGATTCTAGGAAACTTGCTCTTTAGTAACAGAAAACCAGTGCGATCCATTGCTTTGATGGATGTTCTTAATCAAACCACGTTTCATGTGCATTGGTGGACGATACACCTTCTTAGGTTCACGAGAAACTGACAAACGACATTCTTCTTTTCAGGTGTTAGTTTTTATTTTCTCTTTGGCCACTGCTTTTTTGATAAAGTGGTTTTTCTTGTCTCTGCTGCCCCACTCAAAAGCACTAGAACTTTATGTATTCAAGCTGAAGTACACACCTTTAGATCTCCACAAATGTGCCAAGAATACTTATCATACTGCACCATTGTCAGTGGAAATTTCATGTTGTCGTAGGACTTGCATAAGCAAGGCGCATTGATAGATTATCATTTCCATTATGAAGGAGAATGAATTATGAAATTTGTTTTTGAAGAATCTTTAAAAAGTCTTCGTTTCTCAGGATTGTGTAGCGGTCCTAATACAGCGAATAGAGTCCACGTCATTGCACTACGCTATTGGCTGCTATACACGCTCTCGAAAACTTGCCTGAAACCGGGCAAGTGGCTCGAAAAACTCCTACTTGCTCGAAAAATCTGTCAGCTGCTCTAAATAGAAACGGTTCTAAATTAAGGCGGTTCTAAATTCGAAGCAAGTCGACACCAGCGCTCTTGGCGGCGAGAAAATTTATTTCAAAATTTTTTTCACGCTGAAATCTGGATATTCTTCACCTGTGGTTTCAATCCATGGCTTCATTCACCACATTCTATTCCTCTGGGATCTTTTTTCCTTTTTCTTTATCTCTGCTGTGAAATGAGTTGAGAATTAATAACGAAACAAAGCTGCAAAATCATCTTGTTTGTCGCTTCGGTGAAGGCAGTTGTAATCGCGATCTCAACGAGAACAAAACGAGACTTGAACAATCTTTCCATGTAAACGATACGACAAGTGGCCAGCGACAACTGGCAGTTGGCAAGTGTTTGAGCTCGTTTGAGGCAAGTTTTCGGGAGCGTGTAAAGAAGCCATATGTCATCTTACATAAAGAACAGGTGTTCTAATTCCTGCTGCCTTTCATGGAAAAAAAACATAGTTTCTTTTTCAAGGAGATTCAAGTCTTTCAGGCTTGAAGCCAACAATTCTGCCTGTATTTTAGACCAATCACGAACCAGATCATTAAATTCTTCCTGGTGAATTCTGTGAGGTTCTGTTGTCTTTAATAGGAAATCTGGGTCCTTTTCTTCTTCGTGACCCCCTTGCTCAATCTGAAATTCTGCATCAAATTCTGCATCCACAATGTCTTCTTCAAAATCGAAACTCCATGCTTCTGATGGCACTGGAATTGGCGGCTGTATATTGTACATGTACTGAAGAAAACTTTTAACATATTTCTAAGTAGATGAAAAAAATATGTTTGAAATATAAACATTAATAACATCATTTGAATATTTCGTCCACTGCTCAGGGACATTCTCCATAGTTGAGATAACTGGGAAATAGAACCAAACAGTGAAAATACTGACACATTATATCACTTGTTTGCCAAAATGAGAATCTACTGAAGGACGCTATTCAATCAACTAGTTAGAGCCCAAGGCAATCCAGCTGCCCCAAAACAACGTCTTCATGGCTTTCAAATTCCTGTCGAATAATTTCGCGGCAGAATTCTATGTTTCTCCAACGGAACACGAAGTCAACAGTTTTGATGGCTTCAGGCATTTATAAATATTCTCTGATAATAACATTTCTTCGTATATTCCGAAATCAAGCAAACAACTGCTGGCAACAAATTAAACAAACATAATTTATGTCTGTTGAAACCGTAAAATCAAAAGGAAAAAAATAAATGAATATATAAGGTTACACATTTAAAATTCCAATTATTTTAACATACTGTATATGACATTTACATTTACAAAATTATAAAATATTAAAAATAATAGACATATAACCAGTTTCGATTGCCCTTAACGGTCAATCATCATGATTGTTTCCTTTGAGTCTCAGGATGACTGACTTAATATTAATCGAATTTGGTTACATGTCTATTATTTTTAATATTTTATAATTTAGAATATTATTTGCGACCAACCACTTTCTAGAACATTATTCACTGTGCAAGTAAAAACTTTTATGGCTTTTTCTTCATGATGCTCACTCTAAATGTCGAAAATCTATTCCAAGTCGCTACTGTCCTACGTGGATCCTAACTATGTCAGCAGGCTGAACATAAAATCTTCAAAACTGCTGAATACTTGCTCAAAATGAAAAAATTGATTGTATAACTTTAAATTTTGGAAGTGGAAATTTATTTTTGAAAATTCAATGCAGGTAGCTTCCGACTTACGAACATTCGCATTTACGACCAAAATTTTCATTATATTAAAAAATCGGATATTTTCAAAAAACCTTGAACAGTTTCAATGTTCTTCGAATACTTTTTATATAGAAAAACTTAAACGTATCTGTAACATTTATAAGCTATACATGGACGTAAAATGTACACTTGTATCTATGGGCCGTTGTCGTAGAGCCAATGTTAGTTCGTTCTCCAGAACTGTTTACGTAGCTACTAATAGAACTAGAACTAGAAGACTAGACAAGACATCGCCAAGAAATCACAAATCCTGCTAAACTCTTTTTAAATCCCAACTCCAAAGTCAATTTTCTGGTTGCGCCACTGTATAAATAAAACATAATTAAGCAATACAACGGCCTTCCAAACCAAAAAACAAGGTAAGGGTAGCGATTAGTAAACCAATCACAATGCTTCGCAACGTCTTCTGATACGTATAAGACAATATAATTGATATTGCTTTAATTTTCTTATTATTATAAATGTGACTGTTGCGAATGCAAAAGGCGCAATTGTTGCGATTGTTGTGATTGTTGTAGAGCTGTATTATAAATGTAAATTGTTGCGCATGCAAAAGACGCAGTTGTTGCGATTGTTGTGATTGTTGTAGAGCTGCATTACAAATGTGATTGTTGCGAATGCAAAAGGCGCAATTGTTGCGATTGTTGTGATTGTTGTGCTTAATGATAATTTCATGAGATTTTAATGATACTTGTCCACAGACAGACGGACAAACCGGGATTTGTCAAAACATATTTTTTTTCTTCAAGAGTTGGTACGCAAACTTTCAAAATACTATTGTAATTTACTGAATATAATTCCAAATACAGAAATCCGTAGGGAATCATAAATTGACTTTTGCGTAATTTCGCCCAAGCAGTGATTCGTGAAACCTAGATGGAGTTTCCAGAATTTCAATGAGGTTTCCGTTTATAATGCAAACAGACATTTTTTTTATATTGATATAATTTCTTTCGAAATGGGGTTTAATTAGAGGAACGTGAGTTGTGACTGAGTGACGGGCATTTAAAGAGTGGGTGTTGCGCCAATGGTAGCCAATTAGCCAGACCATTAGCTTTCGTCCTGGATACAGTCTGATGTTGCCAGCCGTTCACAACACAAATTAAAATAAATAACAAAAAAGAAAAAAAAAGAAATTATGGCAAAGGCAAAGAGAAATGCCAAATAATTTGAGTAATCAACTGAAATCCTGTGTTCAGCAAAATTGAAGAGACCTTTTTAACGGCCCCTAGGTTATAGATTGCTTGTAAAACATAGGAGATAGCTCTTGCTTTTATGCTTGCTGGATGTCACAATCTGTAGTGGCCAAACGGTTAGAGATATTAGAATGAAACCTTCACCATTGTGTTCAGCATCAAAAAGTAGCTGACCACCAAAAATCAGATCTCTAGGACAACTCCCTGACCGGAAGTTGGGGTGTCAAAAGAGGTCGCGTCCGATAAAATTTTGTTTATAAAATTGTGCATATTATGGGGCCGCTTTGCTTTTGACACTGTTTAAAAGCATTAATTATCTTATTAGTTTTATTTTTTATTTAGACTCCGAAATACCAATTTCATACTGTGATTTCGTTTCATTTGTCAATTTTTATTAAAAGATAAATTATGTATTTTACTGAAATATTGTATATTTTATCGAAGGAATCGATAATTTAACAAAAATGATAGCTCTTCCGAATTCAATTTGGTTTACACCGGATATGTATTTAGATCCCATCCAACTATTGTAATGTCACAATTAAAATTCCTTATGAAGTATTAGAATTTTTAACTTTTTGCTTAAAGTTTCTATAAACATATTTTGTTTCGAAATTGCTATTTTTTAATCGAATTCGATGCTGCAGTAAAATTTCAATATTATTAGACTTTCCATATACTTGTTTTTGCAGTTTCTAGAAAATTCTTTTCTCGAACTATTTCATAATTCAGTGTTTTTCTTCAAAAGATATGTTGGTGATATTTTTATATTAGCTGACAATACTTCTGATAATATTATTTTGGAACAATTCAATTCGTTAGACAAAATGCAAAATTTACATTAGAATCATATAATAATCGAACACTTCCATTTCTTTTAAATATTTTGTGTAGCAATTAAAGATAATATTATAACCTTAGAACCCTACATAAAACCAAAAGCAAATAGTCAAATAATGCCAGTCACATCAGCTGCTCCGATTCGTGTAAAGAAAAATTTGATGATTATAAAAATTAAAAAAGCCTTCTCAATATGTTTCACTGAAAAATTATTACAGTAAAACCCCGTTATTACGCTCGTCAAGGGACCATGACTTACAAGCGTAATAAGTGGGATAGCGCTGTAGACGGGAAATTATTTATTAGATGGGGAACCATTTAGACACCATTTTACAGGAAAGATATTTGATTCTGAAATAGATACAGTGCAAATGTGAACTTATTTCCTATTAAAAAAATTTTTGATTGTGGTTTGCCGTGTGTGTATGTGCTACTGTTATGAATTATGACATTTTCAATGCGGTTCAAGTAACTATTAACATCAATTGATACACCTCTAGGAGCAACACTAATATATTTTCGGAGCAGATTTAGTGCACTGCCCGCTATTTCACGCGCCTTTTCTTGAATGATTGGGCCACTTAATGGCACTGATGCATCACGGGACTGATGAATCCATTCAATTAGAATTTCCTCGGCATCTTCATATTTTCCACACTTTACTTTTTTACGTTTGCAACCACCCTTCGCTGCATTGGTAATTCCATTCTTATTTTTTATTATTGTTCTCAGACTGGATGAAGGAATTCCTAGAGATTCTGCGAAATCCTTCTGACTTAGTGTAGAATTCTCGTCGTACTTACGGACAATTTGCAATTTTTCACTTATAGAAAGGTATTTCCTCTTCGACATTTTGCACTAACTAACTGTATCACAGACCCGCACTTCAAAGAGTTCAAGGATTCCCTCCTACCAGGGAAAGAAAAGAATCTTTACAGTGTTACATTTCTTTTCGATACAAAATTTCCGATATAAAAAAAACGCTACAAGCGGGATTTGAAGCGTTATAAGAGGGTAAAAGTATACAGAGATACTGTATATAGAAAATTCCAGGGACCGTATGAAAGGAGCGTAAAGAACGGGATAGTGCTATAAGCGGGAGCGTAATAACGGGGTTTTACTGTAATTGAAAATTTAGGAAAAACTAAGATCAAGTTTATTGACAATGGTTACCCAAGTGAGTTTGTTTCTAAATCAATAAAACAAGGCCTAAATAGCAATATAACCCTAAATATAATCCTATCCAGGAAAAAGAAAGAAGAAAATAAAATACGGGCAGCCTACCCATACCATCCTATATTGTTTGTCCGCTACACAAAATATTTAAAAACACGGATATTAGGGTGGATTGCATTTTAAATAATAAATTATCCTATCCCATCCATGATTGCAAAAATGTTGAAATAGAGGCACATAAATGTATTTATTTCCTTCTTTACAACACAACTGTTTTTATAGTGGCCAGAGTATGAAAAAAAAAAAAAAAATTCACGGCCAGGAAAGTTTTTATGAAGAAACTGCCTGTAGGTCACAGCTGTATGACAGATAAGCACCTACTCCAAGAGACGTTGCTTGATTATCATTTTTTGTTACGGCTCGTGACCTTCCCGTGTACCCTTTACGCTGTGTCATCACACTATCTCTCCTATCTGGAATTTTTGAATGATGCCAAGATTCACATCGTCGCTTGGAGCTTGTTTCCGAAATGTAAGCTGAAACCACTCTTTCGCATCTACAAGGCTTTTCGTCCTAGACCGTATATGAACGGTTTTTGACTTAAATACCTTTTCTTCTATGCTCATAACCATTATTACCTCGACTGATTCAAAGCATTATACCAGCTACTACGCAGTTTATATTCAAAATAGACCGTGAAATGCGCTATTATCTATATTATGGGTATATGCAATGTTTCATTACTGTTTGTTTTGCCCAATACTGTATTTGTAGGATTCGACTGGTTTTAGAAACTATACCTTGCCTTCTATATCATTTTAAGGTAACTTCTATCAATTTTATTATTATTATACAAATACTTCTGTATCATAAACTTCAAATTACACACAAGAAATAATAATTTAATCCAAATCTCATGCCGATATTTCATCTTAACTTAACATTAAGACTTACTCATGGTTCTATATACAAAATACAAATGAAAAGAAGAAAATTATTCTTAATTTAACAATGTAAAACATTTAACAACTGAACAACATCAAACCTTTGTCAAAAATAAAATAATGTTAAATAATAATAACGATAAAAACGATAATAACTATGAACAGTAAATTGAAATCGTAACAGTAAATAATTTATTATTATTATTTTATACACTTCAGGCTGAAAAAGAGGCTCATCGGACTATTTCGAAAATTTATTCGTTTGTTTCATCAGTCAAATTTTATCTTAATGTAAGCACGGAAGGAATTTTTGAATTTTTTTCATCCGGAAAAGGAAAAACGAAATTCACAATATTTGCACCAATGCCTACTATTGATTGGCGCGCATAACTCATTTGTTCTAGCCATTACGTTTCAAGCGAGAATGAATATGTCGAGACCCCCCTCCATTTTGCAGTATTCGGGCAACTCTGAGTAAGAACCCAACTTGAGCCGGAAGTGGCCAGATTGGGTCGAAGGTATCAAACTCCTTCTCATCGCAGTCGATTCACCACAGGTAGATCCCGGCTTGTCCAATTACCTCTGTTTTCCTAAAACCCAACTAAAAACCCAGCAGTGGGCTGAATGAAATTGGACGTTTCCCCAAAACTTCAAGTCTTGGGGAGTCCCAACAAGGTAGAACTCAAGGGGCTACAACTCCCGGTTTGGGACGAGGAGGACATTATACACATTTACACACGCACACACGGAGTCCAAATACTTCTTCTGTAGGACTCCCCAAAAAAGACTTCTGACCAAAAAGAAACAACGGAACGGAATATGAAATTTTCAATTTCAATGATAAGGTTATTGCTTCAAACTAGAGAGAATACATTCTATGTTAGGATTAATCCAGTAAAATATTTATCCGTGGAATAACTGGAATGTTTTTCAAAGAGTAACCAATATTATTACGATAGCGTTTCTTAACTGGTGAATCCGCAAAAAATGACAATTAGCTTTCATTTTTTAAACGTGGCACATTAATTCTTTGTTGAAATAAACCAACCACTGTATTTATACTGTATATTAAAAAAATTAAACAGTACTTTGTTTATGTTTTATCATATTAAAGATATTTTCCATACAAAAACCAAAATTATATTATATAAATCTTATGTTGACTCACTTATTGATTATGGTTTGTTAAGCTGGTTTCATCTAAATAAATCAGAGGTAAAAAATATTAACAGAATTTTGTATAAAATTCTAAATATTCTTTATAAATTTTAAAAATCAATCTGCAAACCATAAACATCAAATCCTTATAAAAAACAAAATACTATTACCTCAACAAAAAATAATTTATAATCTAATAATAAAATATTATTATAAGATTTGTTTTAAAAATGATATAAATACCATCAATAAAACGAGATCAACAAGCTTATATGAGAAAATGCAGTATGATGCCCCAAAAAATAATTTTGGCTTAAGAATTAAAAATAGAATCATTAATACTATCTTTGAACAATTCTCTTTTGATATGATAAATATACATAAAATTTCTGTATTAAAAAATATTATAATAAAAAAAAATTATAACTGGTAAGATTAAATGGATTAATTAAAAATTATGCAAAAAAAATTCATTTTCATAAAATACCTTATTTTGAATACATATTTGAGCCTATGTTTATCAAAAAAAAAAAAATGCTTAGTTTTCTCTTGATGAATATGTAATTTAATTTATTAATTATAAAAGTCATATGTGTAAAATTTGTAGTTATTCTTTCTGTATTTTTAGCAATCTAATTTTAATTTGTTGTGAAAATTGTTGTAGATGTTTTAAAATTTATAGAATCATTACCAGCACCTACAACACAGGTACTTTTATGTCACCTAGTAGGACTGGTCTTGTATAATAAAACTAGCAATAAATAAATAAATAAATAAATAAATAAATAAATAAATAAATAAAAAAGTTGGGTTAAAATCTGGTGCTGTAATATATTTAAATTCCTTTGAGCAGACGTTTTTGCAGGCCAGGATTTAAAATTACAGCTGTTTTGGTTTCTTTTTTAAATGTGTTTTCTTTCGGGGGGAGACCACTGCCGGAAGCGAGTGTGGATTCCTTTATCACTCTTGCACTATCTGAGCATTTCATCTGGTAGGGGATTTGACTGATCAGTCCCTAAAGAACGAAACGGTCCGTTCAAAACTCTCGCCGATGAAAGCTAAGAATTTATTTTTATTTCTGTGTCCTTCCCCTATTCTTTTGTAGGTTTCGTTGTAATGTACGTAATACGTTTAAGTTGGGTGAGAGAAAATTCGCGCCAAAATAATCTGCGTTGGAACACTGTTTCCCAGAATACAATAAAGCGGTTAAATCAATTTTATCACTGGGTGTTGTTATTTTATCTTATTCTCGATTTGTTTGTTGTTTCCGCGAACGCTACGAGTGCTAATACGGTATCTTCTTCAGTGATGTGAGTTATCGCAGTGCGGATTGGGACTCTCGAACCACAGGGACCTTGTGGATAAGGAACGGCTTCTCCTTCACCGTCGTTCATCAACATCGCACGAATATCCCCGGTAGACTCACCTGGTCTTTTCCCGAATTCCTCGCGCTCTTCTTTTCTAAGAAAATTAACGAAGCTACGAAAGAGAAACTGTATTAGATAATAAAATGTCAAGAGCTGCCTCTACAAATCTAAAATACAAGAGCTCTTCCTGCCATAGAGAATTGTATTCAACTTAGTTTCGAAGTAATGTTAAGGTGCGCCGTAAATTTAAACGTATAATTATTATATAAACCGCAACAAAATAACTTTGCCCCAAATAAACGAACACAAAAACTGCACTTGTTTAGTATTCATAATAATTACATCTCTCGAAAGTTTACAGTTTCTAACTATTGCCGTGCTGGCGTGGTCGTGCGGTCTCGGCGGCGGCCAGCCGTGGCGTCCAATGCGCCAGTACCTGGTTCGAATCCCGGTCGTGGCATGGTTGTTTCTTTCGTCTTCTTCTGTGTGTTGTGTCCGCTGGGGACCCGAAATCTGCTCTGTAAGTAGTGGTCCCCATTTGTCTTCTATATGTTACAGGCTATAGTTTCTAACTATTCCGTTCACGATTCTTGCCAAATTATGTACTGGACTTCCGTAAGCATTAAGAATACTAAGGATTTGGAAAATAAATTAAAGCATCTATATTTTAACAATAAGAAGAAATTTCATGTTTTCTTTGGATGTTGATAATATGAATATACTGTAGATATTCGCCACTTTACGACCGAGTTTCGTTCCGACGACTAAGTCATTAAGCGAATTGGTCGATAAGCGAGAAGCTTGCGCCGGGAATATAGGATCGTTGTAAAATTATAAAGTTATAAAAATTATGCAACAAACTTCAAATTTTTTCAAATCTTAAGTCATTAGGAGTCGACGTCGTAGCGTGTAGCGCTATGTTAGTCCCTATGCATATGTACATATTATCATTTGTTTATTTGGTTATCTGGAGCTGTAGAGGGTCCAGGTAAGGGAGATGACGACGATGAAATAGATTTTGATTTTGATTATTTGAGATACGCGAATGCTGTGTTGATTATTTGGGTACGGTACATTAAGGCAGTTTGACGTATTCTTTAAAGATATTAACGAGAGGAATAAAGATATTAAATTTAACGTCGAAAAGGAGATGGATGGTAAATTAAAGTTTTTGGACGTATATTCAATAAAAAAAGATAATAGTCTGTTACTGAAGCATTATAGGAAGGAAACTCAAAGTAACCATGTTTTGAATTTTAGTTCAGGTCTTGGGGTTTCATATTAAGAAAAATATAGGTGAAAATTTTATTAAAAGAATCGATAGAGCAACTAGTAATGAAGATGGATTAGAGAACCTGAAATCCATTTTGAAAGGTGTTGAAGGATTACGACACTGTTAAAAGTAAAGAAGCTGAACAAAACAAGGAAGATAGAATGGCTATTCCTTATTTAAATAGAAATAGTTTAGAGTTGAAGAAAATTTGTAATAAATATGATATGGAAGTGATATTTGAATATAAGAATAAGTTGAAGAAAAGCCAAAAGTTCAACAGAAGTAAAAATAGATATGACATGGATATAGGGTATAAAATAGAATGTCTAAATTGTGGGGAATTCTATATTGGAGAGAGTAAAAGAACAGTGAAAGAGAGAGTATATGAACATGCAAATTATATTAAAAAGAAGCAGAAAGATAAATCGGAATTAGCAGAACATTGCTGTAATTTAAATCATAGCATGAGTACGGAAGTGAAAATACTGTATGGCGAAAAAGATAAGAAGAAAAGTTGTTGAAAGTTTATTTATAAGAAATACAAAGAATAAAAATATCAATAGAAATGAAGGGTTAGAAATAAATAAAGTCAGTAAAATTGGCTAGAGATATAATATTATCTAGTTTAAATAAGAAACACAAAATTGTAAAATTGAAGAAATTGTTTTGTTTTTTTGGAATGAATAAAATTGTTGAAATTATGTTATAATGGAAAGTTTAGGTTCGTTTCCATATGAAAGGAGTATTGTTTTGATGTTTATTTTGTGACAATGTCTTGGATGTGTGACATGGCTTAGTATTTAACATCTGTAAAGTGTATGTGTTATTTTAAAACTTGACAAAGGACGGAAGAAAATTTTCCGAAAATTCGTTTGTAAAAATATTTATGTTTTTTTATATATTTCGCGTTGGAGGTGTTTTCAATATTTTTGTATTAGCATAAATCCCGTGGCACAGCCAGCTTTTCATTGCTTTTGTTGCTTTAATAGAATACTTTGAAAAAAAAAAAAACCACCAATATGATTTACGAATATGACAGTCTGCTTTTTAATAAAAAATATTTTGAAACAATTTTTGAGATTCGAAAACGAATTAATCTATACATATAAAAGAAAACATTGGGTTTTTCCTACCAGCTACTCCTCCGAAACCATAAGACACAGAAATAAAAAATAAGCTGTCAAATGTTAAATGATATAATATTGAGGATGCCTACATTCTCGAAAGGCAGTAAAATCAGAAAGGGCCCATAACCTTTTATTTTTTAAATGCGATCTCCGAGCACGGAGGTAACCATAAAATATCCTGGGCAAAGATACTGAGGTGGTTTCCCAATGCCTTCCCAGGAAGCCATTAAGGAATGGCGTCAGACCCGAAGAGAAAGAAGCGGCTGACAAACACAGGAAAGGAAAGGAAATATCCATGCCGTTACCGGATTCGAACCCAGGTTCCGACACGTATGGGAAGCCTCCGCCTAGACCACTAGACCATGCCGCAACGGCCCAAGAACATTAGAAAACCTAAATTAGGCTTTTAGGAAATGTTTCTTCGCCTTCTATTTTATTTTTATTACAAGAAATTTAATGTTTTGCCAGTAAGTTTAAGTTAACTACAAGAGAAAAATAGTTGAATCGTTTTAAATTGGAAACGAAGAAAATAATTCCAGGAAGTTCAGTTGACTACGGTGATACAATTTCTACAATGTGTTGTGGTGTTGTTGTAAATGAATTTGATGGCTCACAGAACCTATTAGTAACTGAGTGGCTGTTTCGAAGCTAACAGGAAGTAGCAACACTTCCTCGATTCCAACAGACATTGAAAGGTGTAAAGTCTGTAACAACAACAACCTGACGAAAAATATTATTTAAACACTGTCGTACCGATAGACAAGAGAAGATTTTCGTAAACAACAGAGAAAAGTAGCTCGTGAAGAAAATACTACAACGAAAATCCCTTTTAAGCATTTAAGGTGTTAACCAAAGTGACGGTGTGATGATATTATCTCTCAAAATATAAATTCGAAATTGTAAATCATTTCTTCTGGAACGTAAACGGAATAAGATACTTAATTTGTAGTTAACATTGCAATCTCTTTAAGTACAGTTGACTCGCGGTAATCCGACATTTGACAGTCCGACGAGCTCGGTAGTCCGACCCAGTTTGGTTCGAAAACCGACCCGATTGAGGCGGAGGTAAACTGCACAATCACTTGCGATGAAGTTATGTCGGCTGCAAACACTTTGATACGCTGGTGTGAGGATAGGGAACTCGACTACGAGAACATTTTAATGTTAAAAGATATTCAAGAAAAAGCCATGACAGACTCTTTACGTAAGAAGAAACAAAAAACGATTACAGATTTTTTTTAAGCCGTAAATATATATGTACGTATTTTTATTTTTTATTTTAAGACATAAAATTATATTTTACCTTATGTACTGTAATTTTATTTTTTTAAGACATAAATATAGTAATAAAACAATTCGAAAATAGTAATAATTACATATATACGTATTCAGGGGCCCGGTAGTCCAGTGGTCAGGGCGCTGGGCTACGGGTTGGAGGTGGTTGGGATTTTTCTACGCTCCTTTCATCTCCAAACGGGTCCTAGGGTCTACCCAGCCCTCTCTCAAATGGGTACTGGCTTTCTTTCCCGGGAGTTAAAGGCGGGCGGGCGTCGGGCTGACCACCCGGCCCCAACTTCGTCCCGTGGTTTGCATCACCGGAGCCTGACCTCCTGCGCCCCAATAGGCCTGTATAGGCCTGCAGCGAGGGGTACTTTAACTTAACTTTTATATACGTATTCATTTGTGTAAAACTATGCCTAATGAGTTTTTTTTTATATCCTCAATGGCCGTAAAATATGTACTCAATATGTATTGTAACAATATACGTACTGTACGTATATACATAACTTCAATTTTTTTTGCCTTAGAAGTCAAAATTCAGTTTTAAAAATCAACCTTTGGTAATCCGACATTTTTGATAATCCGACACTCCTCGGTCCCGTAACTGTCGGATTATCGCGAGTCAACTATACTTTGAATTATTGAATGTTTAAAAAAAAAAATCATCTTTTTTTTTCCATCTTAAAGTATTTTTGTAATGTTAAAAATAAGTGAATAAATATCAGACTGTACTACTCAAACGCTTTTACATTGAATTCAATACATCTTTCCAACTCTTTAATTTAACTGTGAAGTACAGACGAACCTAGGGAATTGTTGGACTTAGATCAGAAATACCAATTCCCCCAAAGATCCACAGTTCGGTTCCCGTCTTCCCCCTTAGTCTCTCCGTGTTCAAGGGTACGCTTCAACGGTAAACTGAATGTCTCCAGTCAACGAAATAATCGTAGCTGAGTCTCATCTGCTTCCTACCAGTGAATCACTGGCCGATTCGCTACCACAGTCTAATAAGGCAACGGCTAACAAAGAAAAGAGGATATCTGATTCCTGTACGGATAAGAAAGTCGAATTCATTTCATCCAGCGAGAGACGATGAATTATCAGCGACGGACATTTATAAAATTTCTTCGCGACGACAGCTTTCTTTTTAACGGAAAAGATACGGATTTTTCCCTCCGCCCTTTAATATAAAGTCTTTTTAATTGGTAATCAGTTAAACTCCTGAAATATACGCTTTCGAAGCTGATACACTTAAATGCACCAATGTAAATTAACTTTAAAAAAAAAAAAAAAAAAAAGAATAAAGGAATCGATTAAAAGTAATTTCTATTTTTTTTTAAATTATAAAATATATAATGTATCTTATTATTAAGAAGCCTTTTTTAAAAAAAAGTTAAAATTATAAAAGTTAAAAATTAAAAATTATTGTTCATTTGTTTGTTATTCAGTTTTCTTTACTTTTTTTTTTTTAAGTAAAACTTTAAATTGGAATTAGAGAATTTTTAGCTGTTTTATTAAATAAGACAATATGTTTTTTAAAATGTATACTATCAATCCACGCTTTTATATATGTAAATATACATATATTTATACCAACTGCACAATTTTTAGTGGATTCCCTGCCACTCACTCGGCTTCCCTGCTGACTGAGAAAATGATCTCGGAATCAAAGGTCACGTGCCCGCCGTGTGGTAAGAGTTCGACTTCCCTGCCCCAAAAATGAACGGTTTAGCCTTTGATGTAACCTCACGTGATTTACTGTTGATCCAAGTCGATGAAAAAATGAAAAGGTAGGCATCCTCAATAGAATACTTAACATTTGGCGCCTTTTTTGTATTTCTGTGTCTTACGGTTTCGGAGGAGTAGCGGCACAAAAAACCCCAATGGTTTCTTTTATAAAATGGTTTATGGATAATATAATATTATTATTATGTTTTTAAAAAATACACACAAACAAGCCTAACTAATTATATGTTTTCAGTTTTATTTAACATATGTGTGTATGTTTTAATCAACAACAACAACATCCAGTAATCACAACAATGCCGTCATTGTTAGGATGAAATTTTCACTGCTTTAGAGAATCACGTGATATTGCTTATTAGTCACGTGCCACGTGCCTCCCTTCATTGTTGATTAAACTGTCACTCAATTGGGAATCACTATATCTATTAAGCCACTTACAATATTTATAGATTAGGGCATTTCAAAATTAGTATTTTTATGTTATTGTTTTCTTTTTTTTGCTTTTTCCAAATAAGAAAGTCTTGCACGCTTCATTAAAAACAGAAAATAACTGTTCAAAATTAAAAATACTCAACTTTTCAATGCTAAACAAATAAATTTGAAGGACTTTTTTTCCGAACAGCTGTGAAACAATCATTTCCACCTGTTTTTTCGTTTTCTAATATTTTCTTGTCAATTTAGGTTAGAGAAAAAAAGTGATCTCTCGGTAGAGTTCTTCCGTGTACAATTGTAGGAGGAAAACGTCCTGCATTGGCGTGGGAGGAGAGCGTCGTAATATTCATCATTTTTGACGGGACCAATACGATACCCGGAAAATAATAATAACGATTCACGATGATTGCGTTCGTGTAGTCCAAAATTCGAATTCCAAAATTTTTATCTCTACTTCCGAAGCCTGACGTCAAGCTTTCAAGACAAACAAGAGAAGCATTTGCGGCAGATAGGCCTAAAACCTATTGATTATTTCTTGGGAGCCAAAGAAACAGTTCTTCGCTTTATCTAGGACAAAACTGACGAGACAGGGGAAAAAAGAGCGCCTTTGCGAAGTCAATACGAAGGTTTTAAATTATCTTATCTTTATTAATGAAACTGAAAAAAGAAAATTCTGCAAAACTGATTTTAATGAGTGAATAACTTTCATCCGTTTCTTCAGAGAATCTACAATTACTTGAAGCTGACGGACCCGTAAGAAGATCTCTCTTTTTTTAAGAGAGCGTTGCTATGAGACGCTTCAGAGGAATGTCTTTGTTAGAAAATGAAAAACTTTAAAAAAAAAGAAAAAAAATTGAATGCAATAAGAAATATGATAATGTCTGATCGATATGTTATTGTTTCTGGAAAATTTTTAAAGTTGATGTTTTATGAAGCTTAAGGCTACGTTCCCTCAATCTTAAGAAATTACTGTCCCTTTGAAGTTGATGTATTTCCTCAATACGTAAAAATTGTACTGAAAATCAATCTGTCTCTGATTGGCAACTGGTTAAAACAAGATAGTGAAAGCG
Organism: Thereuonema tuberculata; assembly: GCA_023159025.1. NCBI lineage: Eukaryota > Metazoa > Arthropoda > Chilopoda > Scutigeromorpha > Scutigeridae > Thereuonema > Thereuonema tuberculata. Next base: position 34,295,350 of record JAFIDM010000006.1, on the reverse strand, counting down.
ATTAGTAAACCAATTTACAATGCTTCGCAACATCTTCTGATATGGAAATATTATTGATACAGCTTTAATTTCCTTATTATTATAAATGTGATTTTGCGAATGCAAAAGGCGCAATTGTTGCGTTTATTGTGATTGTTGTAGAGCTACATTATAAATGTGATTGTTGCGCATGCAAAAGATGCAATTGTTGCGATTGTTGTGATTGCTGAGAGCTGTATTATAAATGTGACTGTTGCGCAAGCAAAAGACGCGATTCTTGTGATTGTTGTGATTAATGATAAGTTAATGAGGTTTTAATGAGATTTTAACGATACTTGTCGTCAAAAACGGGAATATAAGTGTTCTGATCTTGATCAGCAGACTAAAAAAAATTCAAAATGGCGAAATTGCAATGTTGCTAGCCTGAAGTCTAAATCTTTTTGTATAAGCTAACTCTCAATTTACAAACGTTCAATTTAAGAACATCTGCTTAATGAACATCATAATTCCAAATTTCCTAAAGTCGTCAATGGCTAGAGTTACTTGTATAATGAAATGCTAAACATAGAGTGAACATAATTGTATTGTATATATTATACTTTTTTTTTATTTCTCTTACATGTTTTTAATTAGAATTAACAAGTACGATACTTTGTTTTTTATTATTATTTTCTTATTTTATTTTACGTAATGTAAAACGTAAAATAAAAATAAAACGTAACGCACACAAACATTATAATGAAACTTGTAGATCATTCTCTGTTTAGTACATGATTTTAATTCTGTAACAATGGTTGCTAACGTGTGCGATAAGTATTGTATAACTTCTGTAACAATGGTTGCTTATGTATAGTGTCTAAGTTCAGGAATCCAAGATACACACAACGAACAACGTCTTCACCGTTGGGAAATACACTTACCGCGGTGGATGCGCAGCAGAGGTATTAGACATTTTAAGCATTTAATATGAAATCTCAGTTTAATATGAAGCCGCAGATCATGTATTTTAGTTAAAATATATCTACATACGTCTCTTCTAGCATTTCATTTATAAGCCCCAAATAAGTGATTAATAACAATAAAAAAGTTAATGTAGGCCTAAAATCCATAATAAGAATAAAATTTGAAGGCTTTTTTTTTTTCAAACAATATTAATGAAATAAATTTAAATTAATAAAGATAGCCTATAATTAGAATCTTTATAGATTAAATTAGATACAGATAATCCACAACGGATAATTTCTATTTATCTATCTCTGAACTAGCGTATTCCAAGCATAAACAATTCTACAAAAACGAAAAAATTTTGTGAACCGGACCTCAAACAAATATTCATGTGTTGTTTCACTCAAATGTTTAATCTCGTAAATCTTTCCGCGGGAAAATAAAATGAGTCACGAGAGACATTTGTCTGCATCATGCAAATGTTATGCAGAGAAACCTCTGATTTTCTGATCCACGTGGAAGATGAGACGCGGGAAGCTAATGGCGCGGAAAGACAGTTTGAAAGATAAAACACTATGCAATCCGAGGAACTACTAATTCTTTAACAATGATGAGACAACGGAAGAAATTAACTAAATATTACAATAAATAATTTACATATGTGACATGTCTGTTTATTTCCCATCACATTGAAGTTAGATATTTTTGAAAAAAAAAAAAATAGAATTGAACAAGATAAATTAATGCTTTTAGACAGTGTCAAAAGCAAAGCGGTCCCATAATATGCACAATTTTATAAACAAAATGTGTCGAGAAGGGTCGATATTGGGGGACGTCTATCGCCGTTTTCCTCTTTATCGGAAGCGATCACTTTTGATCCCCTAACATCCGGTCAGGGAATGGTCCTAGAGGTCTGATTTTTTGGACATGGTCACCTACTTTTTTTGACGCTGAACACAATGGTGAAGGTTTCATTCTAATATCTCTAACTGTTTGGCCACTACAGAGTGTGACATCCAGCAAGCATAAAAGCAAGAACGGTCCCCTGTAATCTAGGGGCCGTTAAAAAGCAATGTATCAAACATTGCATTCTTTTGTCTTTTCCCTTCTGCAATCTTAGAGATTTCTATTATATCAAATAAAAAGACAGTCCAGATGAACGACGGTTAGCCCGTACTACGAAGATAAAGCCTTTAAAGTCCGTCGTCCCCAAAAGATTTTAACTACAAAAGAATGATAATGTCATTGTAATTACCAAATACAACATAAATTGAGATCAATAGTATGAAGCAATGAATAATTTACTTTGAACAGAATTCTAAATCAGCATTAACCAAACAAAGAGTTTTACTCTTCATCTCTAAATATGAATTGGTTTGTAAAAGTACACTTACTCGATGTGCAGTTAATAGGCCAGGAATAACTTTCTGAGAACTGTACAGAAACGACGAGTTATCACTGCTACATGATATTAAGATGAACGGCGGTTGGCCCGTGCTTTCTCTATTGAAAATCGGCAGCCATACAAACTCCTCTGCGTACGCAATATTTCGACAAAATTTCATAAAGGCCATATATCTATGTAAAAGAGTTGTAGCTTACTCATTCTACAATTTATTAATACATTAGGAAGATGTATTAGTGCTCGAAAAAGTATACAACGATGCCATCCTTCGATAGAAAAGGCTGCAAAAATAACTACTATTTCCCCAATTCGAATATATTCTGTCGCCGAATTGATGATACGGGGCTCAAACACAAAGCAACTAACGACTTCGTTTGTTTATATGGACTTTGGTTTTATTAACTAGGAATTTATTATTCTCACGAAGTCAAACGATTAGAAGTCCCTTCAGTTTCGTGAAGTTTCCTGCTTCCCAGAATTCACGAAAGCGAATTACGGGATCAAAATGTTAAAGGCTACCGTATGGCTCGCCTTTATACAACAGATTCCTTCTGAGGCAGTGACAGTCAATTCGATTTTGTAAACAGTAAATTGAGTATTTTGTAGCGTCGATTGAAACGTAACAGGCAGTAAAATTCAGGCAATGACCCCATTTGGAACAGCCTTTCCTTTTATTATGCACTTTCTGTGTTGGGGGCGGCGGTGGAAGGTCTTCATCACTGGCATCAACTCGATGGGTGCAAAGAGTTCATCTTGAAATTCCGTTAAAGCCAAGTGCGTCAGTTCGAATGCGCGGACGCAAATTCAGACGCCGTAGCCTGGCAACCGTTAAAGAGACAGCTTTTAAAGGCACGGCAAGAACACTTGAACAAATGGAATCAAGTAATTGGAACGCTACCTGTCCGTCAATGGCAAATACGTAATTGAAACCTTGTGCAAATATTTGCGTGTTCTCCAGCCGAGTCGGCAAGCTTATTCGAATGCAGACTCCCTACTGGAACGGAGAAAATATTACGTTGTTGGTGCAGAATACAATGAGGCGAGAATACTTTGCGTATATCTCGCCGAATTTTGCAAAGTTCTTGGTTCGTATCTCGTTGGTATTCATCGCCTCCTCTCAAGTCTTTTGAAAAATGGCTCGTTCGGTTTGCAGAAGCTAATTATTTAGAACGGACGACGAAAAATACGTTACCGCGTTTTAAACAGAATTTTTAAATGTGCAAATGATAATTACTTCTAGTTATTTATTATACTTGGTTTTTTTCGGCTTAATGTTTAAAAAAAAAACTAGTATTTATACGCCCCGTCAACAATGACGGGATAAAGGGCTATACGCACTACTCCGTCTTCCGTTATGTTTCCTTAACGTAATTGCTTAAGTGACGTAGTTATGTCTTCAGGGTCACAAGAATGGGGAACAATTACTTGAAATAAAAATCACATTTAACCATATATTTCTATTAATCTATATTCAAAAATTTACCATCCTAAAAATTTCAGGTAATTGTTCCCCATTCTTGTGACCCTGAAGACATAACTACGTCACTTCAGCAATTACGTTACGGAAACATAACGGAAGACGGGGTAATGCGTATCGCCCTTAACAATGTAACGGCTTTTAGTTGAGATAAGCAAAAAAAAAATGAACATTGAAATTTAAATTTTAATCTAGTAGGTTAAAATTAATGAGTTATTTTCTTTTTTCTCTGGCTCTTCTCTCACTGCGCCACACACACACACTCAAAGGGAGTGATAAGAAACAATAATTTGAATGTAATCCCCGTGGACTAATGGATAAGACGTCTGACTTCGGATCAAAAGGTTACAGGTTTGATTTCCGTCGCGAACGTTTCATTGTAGTAATTTTTCACAGGAAATTAACAATTGCGCCGGACAGACAGAGAAATAAAAGATTTTAGTAATAGAGATTATCCATCTGCCAATTTGCTAATTCAAGATGTACATTTTCCAGTTGGGCCAAGCACTTGAAGAGCAGTGTTCGATTCCCAGCAGTGGTTGAGGCTTTTTGCTGATTCTTTCGGCTAATACGAGTCCTATTAAATGTTCAACCAATTCTGTAAAATGGGAGGCAGGGTTTACTTCTCGGGGATTTAAAGGTGGGCGGACGTCGGGCTGATTACCGACCTAAAGTTAAGCCTCAGTCAGTCGGGTCTCCCGTCTTTAGAGACCACCTCCTGGCACTTTGCTTTCCCCCTTTTGTCGTGTGCCGTTTCACTGTTTCTTTACTGCTTTGTAGCACTGGGGACCGTCTGTGGTCTGTTCTCCCAAGACATCCGACGTGACTGTCCCACCCATTCATCATAAACTAATTAAAAAAGCAATGTAGCTATGCAAGGGTGAGGGTGGTGCTTGAAGGGAGAAGAAATTGCCAGGAGGTAGTCTGTAAAGACCACGGAGATCGTCTGACTGCTACATTAGTCCTGTTGGTTTAGCCCCTATTGCCCTAAAGAACGCCGGGAGCCTTACCTCCCACGACCTCAAGCGTCACGTTGACTTGTTGATTTTCTTTTTATTTATATTTTTACCACTTGAAAAAGTCTACGTATTGTAGTGATAAAATTACCGTAATGATATTAGAGAGTTTTTGTCATAACGTGATTTATATACGGGAAACGCAAATGTCACGTGAACTAATACGGTAACCACAATAGCGGGCTCTGTCATGAAGAGAGTTTTTTGCCATAACGTGTCAGTGGACACGGTAAGCTAATAAACAAGATGGAAGACATACTTCAGATAGCTGCATTTGGAGGCTATTACAGTTTTATGATGAATTTCATTCCATAAGCTTTTATCGTCGTATGGAGTGGTCCCAATTACTTCTCGCAAAAATATTAAGTCATCATTCATATTAAATCTTAACCTTTCTGGTTTATCGAAAGTCATCTTGGCTAACGTGGATCGATACGCTATTCGAGCGAAGTTAACGTATCGCGTTAACAGTATTTCCTCTCCGGGAAAAGTGACGCGTGCGCAGAATAGCAGTCATGTGACTTTCGCGCTACCGTATAGAATAGCGAGCTGGGCAAAAACTCTCTATTATGATTAAATTGTCACGTAGAGTAGTGAAGGTGTGCAGAGAGTTCGAAAGAGTTCGTGGCGTCTGTTTTTTTTTATTGGATAGTATGAGCAGACGTGGGAGGTTTCTTTTTTGGTTGGATGAAATTTTCGTCAATTTCGAAATATTAGGAGTTTCTCTTAATTAAAACAACTCCTTACAAGTAGCTTAAAACCAGGTTCTAAAATGTGTTCTACTCCTTTTCTCCATTGTACAATAGATCTGTGCTTATCACGCGGCTGTAATTGAAGGATAGAATCAATTATCCGTTTCTTTTGTGATCTACAAGGTAAGCGTTGAGATATCTTACGCCAGAGCACGAATGAAAAAGCAGAATTTATGGAAAAATCGATTCAATTGAAATTGCCCAATCTCCTATCAAACAATAAATTAAATATCTTTTTTTTTTTATTTCTACTGTCATTGGTTTAAGACTTCTCTTGCAAAATGGTTCTGGAGTCGATAGAAGGACGCGCTCCTATTGAGGCAATAAATTCTCCAGCGGAGCCAATGCCTTGTGGGAGATCTCGCTTTGCTGACACCAGATTTTGGAAAATGAAAAAGAAGATGATGACTCCAGATATCACAAATGAACTGTCACTTCTTTTTTTCTTTTACTACAGTTGTTCGACGGAAGCCAATCCCAATAAGACCATTCGGAATCAAGAACAGAGAAGTGGTATTTGACACACAAAAAGAAAGATAGAAGTGGAAAATTTATGAAAAGCAAAATTTAAGGTCCGTAATAGTTCGTAAATAGAGAAAAAAATCATAACTACAGTGTAACCCCGCTAATCCGGCATCCGATAATCCGGCATCGGTCTAAGGTTTTTTTTTTACACTGAATAAGCTTTCCGGGCACGTTCGGTAGAGTTCGCGGGCAATCGGCTGAGATCGGGCGTACTCGGCAGTGATGACAAATCTAATAAAGTAACTATACTGTACTGTATATACTGTATTAAAATATAATACTACTTAAAAATATATTTTGTTGTTTTGTTTTTAACATTTTCCATCACTACCGAAATCAGAGAAATCACAATAGAACAGGGAAAAATGGCCTGATACCTATTAACAGCCCTTTTGACTCTCTATTTTAGAAGTATTTTCGCTATCCTCGCAATAACGGCTAGTTTTAGAAGGCGCTCAGTAATCCCGCATTTTCGGTAATCCGGCACTGCCGAAGTCCCGAACGTGCCGATTAGCGAGTGTCTACTGTACCTTCGCACATTGAGCCAACATCAACGGCAATCCTGAACAGCTGTTTCATCCTTATTAGGAATTATCAGCAGAATTTACCCTTGATGATTGGCTCAGACTGCGCGAAAGCTAAGGGAAATGCATCACGATCCCGGGAATGGGCCGCCCGAAATAAACAGCAATCAATTAAAAAATAATCCTGTGAAATCCACAGTATTCCTTAGTGCCTTTCAGTGAAAGGACACGGGATTAATATTGTGGATTTCACAGGACTATTTTTTAATTGATTGTTTTTTATCGGCCATTCACGGGATCGCGAACGCTTTTCCTTTAGTTTTCGCACAGTCTGAGACAAACATCAAGGGTATATTCTGCTGATGATTCCTAATAAAGATGAAACAGCTGTTCAGGATTCCCGTTGATGTTGGCTCAGTGTGCGAAGGCATATTTACTGTCCAGTTGTAATTTTTTTTTCTCTTTAATTTATATTCGATTCTAAATGAAACGGAACATTTTAAAGGTTTCCACACTTTAATTTTAGTGGTTCTTTAAATCTTGTCGAAGTCACGGGGGCGAAGGTGGCGAAATTAACAACGGGGGGTTGACCTCCGTTAATGAGATAACGACTGCAATGATGCGGAGCTGAATTTACAGCCTCCGCAAATAGGGTTGTATTTAGGTGATTATAACTCACGGCAACAGATCGGTTTGCACGAAGAAAACGGTGGAATGTGTGCGTGGAATGACGGAGTTTTGGATGATGGTGTTTCCGAGACCTTTAACCGTAATTCGCGTAGTTCTATAGCAGTGTTCCCCATTGGGTGGTTCGCGAAATCCAGAGGGATTCGTCAAGTTGTTCAGGAAGGTTAACGGGAAAACTTCTGTTTTGATAGTTTTCTTACGTTGGTGGAGGGTTTCGTGATAAAACTGTAATGTCAGAAAGGGTTCACGAGTAACAAAAAAAAAAGAGTTAGAAACTACTGGTCTGTAGCAAACAATGTTATATTTTATTTCAACCAAGATTTTTCAAAAAAAAAATCTTGTTGATCCAATTTGGTTTAAGTACTGATGATCCACTTGTTGTTTTCAGACGTTGATAAAGGACTCTGTAAGAGAGTCCGAAACTAGTCCGGTTTTAAAGATAATTATTAATCATTTTGAGTGTTTTTAGGTTATCCTACTTGATAAGACTGTCTCTCGACGGCGAAACGTTGTAACCTTTTATTTTGTATAAATATGTCAGTTATTTTATTCAGGTGTATGTCTATATTATTGCTTTCAATGTTATGCAGTACACGTTAATCTTTAGTTCGTAATTATTAATTTTTTAAAAGATATTTTTCAGTTATATTTTGAAATTAAAATTGTTTATGGTTTTGTAAAATTTTATTTGATATTATTTCACATTAGAATAAAAAAAAAGAAATAAAAAAAAAATCTGGAGGATTCCCAGCTGATTCAGCCGTGTCTTGAATTCATGAGTCACAACAACACAGACCATTTGATTATAATGATTTCAAACATTTGTTATGACGCATTCACAATAACAGAAATACTAAAAAATATTTACTTCTCATTATAAAAAAAAAGGAAAAGAAAGCGTTAATTTGTTTTTATATCACTACTTTTTTTTTATTCTGAATGAATGTTTTAGCATCTATAATTCACTCCTATGTTCTTACTTAGAGGCGGGAAATCAGCGGCCATTTTGTGATACTCAGCCATGTGTCCCTTCGCTTGAAATTTCAAACTCAAACTGGTTTTTAGTAGGAAACGTACAATGAGAACAGTAAAGGACTGTATCTTAATAGATAAAAATGAATGTTTGTTTGTCCCGTATGAGTTCCTATACCATTCATCAGATTGCGATGAAACTTTGGTGAGTTGTTGTGCGAAGGTTTCTGAATTAGTAGAACCATTTTACAATATCTGGTGCGTGAGTCGTTTCAACAAATGAGTGTATTTCCGGTTTCAATTTTTGCAGTTTTTGGTGCGACTCGCATTTGCAACGACCATCAACAAAGCACAGGGACAACACATGGACAGCTGTATGTGGCCTGCTCACGCATCGGAAAACCTTCTGATTTATTCGTGTATGCACCAGACAGAAAAACCAAAAATATTGTGTATCCAAAAGCACTTCAATAAACAGAAGTAAAACACAAACACTTTCTTTCTTTGAGTGGCATTGCAACGCATGCCGGGTATATACAGCTAGTTAAACATAAATTGAAAACTCGGAATACGGTAATAGTCAAGAGCTGAAAATTGAAAAACTATTTAGGCAGATTATGTAAATACATCCTTGAAATAAAGTCATCAAAATATTTATATTTCGATATAAGTCATACCTCGGTAAACGACAGAGTTAGGTTTCTGGAAAACATATCTTGAAACTTATTTTTCGCTGAACGAATAGTGGTTTTCCATATACCCTTATTAGGTCTTAATAATTAATGTTAATAAAATATACCTACGTATATCCATTCTCTATTTCATATTTTAAAGTTATTTACAATATTTCGTCGAATAAGTCGCTCCACTTCTTCAGATATGTTTTATGATGTACAGAGAATTACATTTGATATTCAGATAGAATATGGATAGCTAGTTGCATGTATAAATAGAATGATGTTAACAAACTAAAAAGATCAGCAGCAAATTTAATGTATGTATTGTAAGGAAAACGAAAAATTGGATAGAATCACACATGACTAAAGTCCTCCTAGCGAAAGAATGACTCTGACCTTGAACTACAACAATGATCTCTTAATCATTCCAGGACTGAAGTTTGTATAGAGAAACTATTCACAATCGCCAATCAGAAGCCAAGCACTTTCCCGCCATAAACACTGACATATACAATCGATTCAAATTCTACTATTGCGACATCTGGTGGCCACGGTCGTTCTTTGGTTTGCCCGATAGTAATCAGAAAATTTTTTGTTCGGTTAAATGTTTAAAAGATGCGGACCTTATTCTTGTATTATTATTGTTATGCCTGAAGAAAACAATGAACTCACTGAGGAAACAGGTCGCGTCTGTAACTTTAGTGTAAATACATTCATTTTTTTTTTTAATTAGGTAGACGTGATACAATTTACATTTCATTATAATAAAAAGATGTTAATACCTTAAGGAATATCGAATTGTAATTTCTCTGTAATATCACAAAACATTCCCTGATGAAGTGGAAATGACTTATTCCAGGAAATACTATAAATGAATTGAAAACATGAAATGGAGAATGAATGTACGTAAGTTGTACATTTTGTGTTGATTTTGTAGTTTCGGTTTCCTTAGGAAAGTGGGCTAAATGCGCAATGCTAGCTAGCGATCCCGTAAACGAAAGTGTAATGGAGGGGGGGGGGGAGGCTTTTATGTTCATTCTGTCCTTTCGTCACCAGCCGGACAGATATGAGTCGTATATTATTAGAATCCTTGCGAGTTCGTAGAGATGGAGAAAAATACGAGGTACAGAGGAATACGAAAACGAAATACATACAGTGGAACCCCGCCATTCGTCCGCCTCTCTATTCGCACAACTCGTTATTCGTACAACTTTTTCAAGTAAAATTGAACTAGCCATTCGTACGCTTGCTCGCGATTCGGTCAGCATGACCTCGGTATTGGCCGCGCCACGCGGTCGCTTCAGTTCAGTATCGTGCTAGCTTCCGTACGCTATGCATCATCCACGCAAGCTTCGTGAATCTTTATGATATTTTATTGTTATTTTTATTAAAAATAGTGCAGCCATGGGTCTAAAAAAGATTACTGATTTAACTAAGCCTAAAAGGAAAGCAGTGAGAACGACAATTGAATTGAAAAAAAGAAATCGTTGCGAAGTTTGAAAGTGGAACTCGTGTCTCTGACCTGGCAACTCAGTATGGCATGGCGAAATCAACCATATCGTCTATATTGAAAAAGAAAGAAATAATAATAGAGGCCTATATATTTATTGTTTTCATAGTTTTTATGTATTTTAGGCTTAACATATTATTACAAAGGTTTATATAAGCAATCATCTGTGGGTCTGGAACGGATTAATCCAATTTACATTATATCTTATGTGAAAAAATGATTCGCCATTCGTACAAATCGCCATTCGAACTGCCTCCTGGCACGGATTGTGTACGAATAGCGAGGTTCCACTGTATTTGAAAAACGAAATAATACATAATCGCTATGGTTTCGTATACACTGTGAAATCAGTTTTTTTTTTGTTTTTTTTTGCGTTATTTTTCTGAACGGAGATTCAATTAAAAAAACAAAAAAACAAAAGATGGTTCTAGAAAGAAATTTCAATGTCATTTTACAACCTGTCAAAAAACAAAAAAAAAAAAAAACATCAATTTTCGTTGAACAACAAAAGGAAGTGTAGAAATGAGAAGAAAAAAAACACTGTTGCAGCATTTCAAATGAAAAGCAGTCTATTTAGACGAAGGCCCCGGGAGGTTTTGATAAACGCTATCAAAATAAAGCTCGACCTTGGCACTGGCAGATCACCTAACACCTGTTGCCTCGTGAGCCACCGAAATGAGCTAGCCACGTCAGAAGTGGCTTTACCTGCTAAAATATTTGTGCGTTGCGTTATTAACGTCAAAAGAGCTTGTTTCTTATTAATAAAGATTTCATATTTCCGCCTGTAGCTGTTCCGAAACACAATCTCCGTGAAATCCCAATGAAACTTAGATTTCACTGAGTAAATGAAGAACCTTGCGTTTTTTAGAATCGAAATACATTCATTTTAAATTCAAAACAATGCGCAAAACATGTGTCACATGTAATACAATGTTATGTTATGTTATTTTTGGTGAGTGTGGGTGGCAGGGAAGCCGAGCACCGCGACCGTTGGTCTATTATATAAATATATTACTGGATGTTTTAAAATTCATGTAAGATTTCATTATTTATAATTATTATAATAACAAAAAAAAAATCTTTTACGAATTTAAAAATTTTCTTTAGTTTACTGTTGTTACGAAATTTTATTAGATTATTTTAAAATAATTGTTAAGTCAAAATTACATAACATTTACGTTAAGATTATACATAAGAAAGAAGCTGGGTATGTCCGTCCACTTTTAAGTCAGGATTTAACAAGGATTAGAGGCATGAAATTCGGTAGATAGATAGACCTCGCCGAGAAAACCTCAATACGGTTACTTGAAGGGGATCTTGTCTTATAATAACAGAAGCATGCATTGTCTTGGTTAAAAGCATCCTAACAATGGCTTTTAATTAGCGCTATCCACTGTTAAAATAACCTAAAGCTTGCGTCAACGTCAACAACCTAACGATTGGTAGATCTATGTAGCCTTTGCGAATGTGACGCTGCTTCTATACTGTACTTTCAAAATCGATATAAACCATAGTGAAGAGCTAATGTATTTCACACGATGAAGTGAAGCTAATGCTCAGGAAGTGCAACACAAAAATGGTCTATGTAGAAGCCGTGGAGCCTTTAAAGAAGTAAAGGATTTTAACACTTACAAAGAAGCAATTTGTTTTATCATGGTAACTAAATAATACAAAATAATATAATCGCAGAGGCTGGCCTGTACTTATAAAATGTATGTTTAGGCCAATCCACACACACACACACACACAAATACTTTGCACTGCTTTCTCTACCCGATGACAGCTCGAGATGCGAAATCTTTTTGGTTCCTTATTGCCTTCCATAGTTACCATTTTATTGAATTATTAGGCACGTAAAATTTGTTATAACTTAAACTGGTTAGTTTAAAAGCTTTATTTTATGCATTAGACAAATTCCGTTTGAGCTAGCCGAACGCAGTACAAGAATTTGAATTTTTTTCTATTATTGTATATTTTTGATTGTGTTTTTCTTTTATGGGGTCCCGCTTTCGGGAGCAAGACTAGGATTCTTATATATTCGCACCTTCAGAACCTGTCATCGGTGGAGTTTGTCTGGCTGACGAGTCACAGTATCTCCCCGGTGACAGCTCGAAGTGCGGGTTTCGTTTTTGTGTCTTCCGTAGTTATCATTTTGTTGAATTAATAGGCGCGTAAAATTTATTATTGCTAAATAAAATTAATTCATTCAAACAAGAATGCCTTTTTGAGTCGAGCTGATACCCCGGGACGGCCGTTTCGAGCTTGTTGGCATTGACGGTCATCCCAGAATATCAGCTCGACTCAAAAAGGCATTCTTATTTGAATTAATTGCCTTTCTTTTACCCATCAGAGGGTTTTTTATTTATTTATTTATTTATTTATTTATTTATTTATTTATTTATTTATTCCTTTTTTTTGTGGTCAAGTTCCTTGTGTGGTAGTCTGAGTACTGCCCAAGGATTTGGATTCCACATTTTGTTCTTGTTTTTTATTTTCTTGCTTTTAGTTGTTGAGGGGTCATTGTCTCCATCATGAATTTCAAATTAATTCAATTATCTAAGTTTTCGGAAATCATTCCTTGCAATCTTCCATTGAATTTATTACTCCTACACTTTATTAATTACCCTTTACATTTGTGTGGTAATTAATATTTACAATCGGGACCTAACACACTTAAAAAAAAAAAAAACACATATTTTTAAAAAAAATCTTTACTACATATTCTATCTTGTACTCCTATTAAATTAAATTAGAAAACTCCCGAAAGTCACAATTCTCTACAAAATTCAAAACAAATATACTAGGTACCTAATCGAAGCATGTGTCATAAAAACCTTCCAATGCATAAATAAAGACAAAGGGTACATGGTTAACCCGAACATACTGTCGTATTTCCAGGACATGACAAAAAATCAGAGAGAGAAATTTCAGTGAACCAATTCCTTGTTAGCAACAATTGGCTGTGTTAAAATGTTTCTGATAACAATTATAATACATTGTTACATTGTTAGTAAATATAGGTTGTGTTAAATCATTAACAATTGATTTTATAAAAATGTCTTTAATTATTGTAATATAATATGTCTGTATCGTGCAAACCAGTGAATGTAATGGAAGTTAATCTTTGTTATTTAAAACGGTTTGAAAAAGCGGGAAGATGGTATTCTCCGCGAAATATCACCATTAATAAAATGAAATTTATCCGTAGATGGAGTTTTCTAATCTTCACTACATGTTGCGCTATCCAAATTCCGATCCCTTCGTCAGGTGACAAATAGAGCAAACTGGAAACAAACCTCAGTTTCTAAACTACACTCATTTCCTATCATGTGATCAGGGTAACTCATTATTATTTTCAAGGGTTGCAGGGTTTTTGTATTTTTTTTTTAATCAACAGTACGATCACATGACAGGAAATGAGTGTAGTTTAGAAAACTGAGGTTTGTTTCCAGTTTGCTCTAGTTCTCACCTGAGGATGATGTCCGAACTTGGATCCCGCAACATGTAGTGAAGATTTTTTTTTAAATATTTGGATGTGTTTTTTAAGTGTGTCAGGTCCCAATTGTAAACTTTATTAATTACTTGCGTTGCAATCTTTAAAAAAATCAGACTGACATTCCTCCGTTAGTGAATCGCGCTAAAGTAGTCAGCTTGGGAATGAAAGCACGATTGATGGAGTTTTAACATATAACTACTATCAACCATCAGTGTGTGTGTGGGGTTAGTGATGGAAGGAGCGTATCTGCACCATGAAATGACAGTGGAAGGACACTATACAGTAGACACGTGCTGATAAAGCCACGGAAATTGACGGATCAGGAATGGCGAGCCCTGAATAGAATGGTAAAATCGTCACGTGCGTGTATGAGATTTGTTTTCCTTATTCCTTTCAACAAAACAAAGAGATACAGATAACATTTCAGTCTTTGAAAGCTTGTCAGAACATCTGTCTCTAGATTTATTCCTTGTTGGAGATACAAAAAAAGAATTTCTTCAACCTACAAATGAAAACTCTGTAACGAAGAACAACTGAGTATTAAAAAAAAAAGATAAATCAAACATCTGTTCATATATATCTATTTTCTTAAATTAATTTTCTCTCTAAGGAGTAATCAGTATTTATATGTAAATTTCCCAACTGAAATTTAAATTAGAACAATTTTTACATTAAAAGAAAAGAAAAAAACGCACGTACCTAAACGAAATATTCACTGAGCTATTTTTGATATTTGTACTGGGATTCGAAGACAGTACTGTTTCGAGATTTGTTTACCTCTCATCAGTCCGATCCGCCCAGTATACCTAGCTCAGTGAAATGGGACAATATACAAAACGGACAAACATAATTGAAGGGTCATTGATTGTATGTTTGTCCGATTCCAAGTACTGTCTCCGATTCCAAGTACAAATACCAGAAATAGCTCAGTGAATATTTCTGTTTTGTTTAGTTATGTGCGTTTTTTGTTTTCTTTTAATGTAAAAGTTCCCCAACTAACTACTTCTTTTGTACCAGTCTGACTTTATTTAAACTTGGAAAAAGTTAATGTACTCACAAAGACAGAAGGTTTAACGTGCAGATAGTCTTCACGCCTTTGGAGCTTGTTAACGAAGTGGTAAGTCTGGCTGAAGAATCATAAGAATGATGAAACGGCCGTCTCAGACTCCGTTGACAAGTTCTAGGCGTGAATTTGTTTTATTTTCTTTAGTGCATGATGGATAATTCCATTTTCTTCAATGTACTCATGTTCGAAATAAAGTTTCTGTACTTACAACAAAAAAGAATAAAAGAAACAGAATGTGAATCTTTATACTGTAAGTAACAGTTATTATTGTCTTAAAAACGTATTAAAACAAATCAAATTAAATAATTTTTAAAAGCATTTTTTTCTGATTTGGATTTTGTCACTAAAAACCAAATGGATTACTAAACGTTTCTAATGCGTATTTTAACGGTATTGAAACGTTCGTGTTCTTCTTAGTGTTTTCATCAAATTATAGTCGTCGCGGCGAATGTTGAAACCGGAAACACATTATCATTGACTAATTTTCTCCAGTATCAATGCCATGAGCTCCGCAGTAAATATCAATCTCAATTTTCAAACATAGGAAATATCAAAAATCTCACATACATCTTCTTGAAATCGACGAGCATCGTTAAGAATAATTTCCCTAGCTTGATTGTTGAGAACTTTTCCTCGTCGAAATGTTGACTGTGAAGCAGCGACCGCCATTTTCTCTTCTATTTGAATGTGAGCGATCGGCCAGGAAAGGAAAATCTATAATCTGCGTTGCATTCTGGGAGTTTCAACTCTCGCCGCGAAGACTGTAAGGTGTTGAGTTTTGCCAAACTTCGTGTTAGCAGAATATTGTCTTCTGGTAATGGGAAACTCGGAATTTTGTAAAGAAATCTGATCAAATCCCCTCTTGAATAGTAATAAGGTCTTATGAGATCTTCATCTGTCTTCGAAATCTCGGTGCAACTAATGGCATTTCTATGTTTTTCTGGAAAGAGGCAGTTTTCTTGCTGCAAATTTTGCAAAATTCTTGTTGCTTTACGATTTCCCTCTTTATCAAACTTACATAACTTCTCTTAGTTTTCCAGATATGTTTGTGTTCCCTAACGCTGTCCCCCTGTGTTCAGAAAATAATTTTAATTTGTAAAAATAGAAATAATTACTTCAATGAAACGTCCACGACGGGAAACTCGGACACCTTCTCCGTTAGGCCACGGGGACTACATTCAATTCATTGTTGTTAAATATTCTTCTTTATTCATCGTCCATCCAAATCATTTTATTCATTAGAAATTATTATACAGTAGAGCCCCGATTATCCGCGGAATTGGGTGGCAAAGGCTTCGCGGATAACAAAAATCGCGGATAACCCGAAAAAAAGACTAAAAATAAGGTGTAAACACGAAAAAAAAAATTCACCATTAAAAATTACGTTTTATTGTACAAAAAACATAGTATGTAAAACTTTTAAAATATGTACTGTAAAGCAGAAACCTTTCCTCTACGTCTGCATCCACAAATTCCGAGAAGGCCTATAGGATTACGATGCACAATAAACCTGTCAGTAATTTCCGACCTTCGCACTGTAGGGCCTATTGTATTTTCCCTGTTGTTCGCTTGGATTAAAATTGTTTTTTTTTTTTTTTTTAGGTTCGTAATTTAAAAAAAATTTTTTCGACACTCGCGGATAATCGGGGCTCTACTATATAGTTTTCCAGATCTGTCTGTCTGTGTGTTTCGCAATGCACTCCCCCTGTATTTAACCGGAGGAGAGCTGCCCTATAAATCTCACGTGTACGGCAGGGCAGATCTACCTGTGTGCGCGAAGACTGGAATTTGGATTTAAGAGAATATCAAGCAATATACTGATATAAATATCATCCAAGTGAACAGATTCTTGGTAGTGTAATAAAAGGCAGTAATATAGATAAAAACAACGAGATACTGTTCGTTTTAAAAAAGCAGACTCACGATTAGGGGACGATTTTACTCCGCAGAGGGGTGATACGCTGAGATGGGAACTTTCCTAAGAAATTCTTTTGGATATTTTCGCTTTTAAGAAAAAATAAAGGAGGAGCATTTCTGCAATAGTATTTATTTAGTTCGTTTTTTTATTTCTGATGAAGGAAGCCGTTTTGGGGGCTCATAGAAACATGTCATGTTTATATGTTTTTATTATTAATGCTTAGAATGGTAAAGGTCCTTATCTTGCCATTATTACAAATATAATTTTAATGAATGGAGGAAGAAAGAACTTACAGAGAAGAATATTGTAACAGTTGATATATAAATATATTTAGAAATCATTTATTTGTATATATCTGTATTTTATTCATTTTAATCTTTATCGTTATTTATTTTAAATCATTCGTTTTCTATTTCCTAATTATTGCTGTTCTGTTTATTTTTAAATTCTTTTTCGTTACAGCCGTTTAATTAGTTCATTCATTTAAATTCGTTATGTTTTTAGTCAATCATTCTGTATATTTTTAATTAATCTTCCAATGAAATCCAACTTTGTAAAATTTTTCAGAAACCCATGTTTTGTAAAACTTGTTTATTATTAAAAAACTCCATACTTTATCAGCGATATTTCACAGGGTATTACTGCTTCTTCAGACTACATTTTGAAATTAAAACCGAAGCAGTTACAACAAAGAAAAAGTCTTTTACAACAAAAGAATAAGCTTCATAGTGCTTATTAAATTGAAATTAATAAATTCGTTATTGAAAATTTCAAAAAGTATTGTTAAACTGCTTAACAAATCTATTTATTTGTATTTTAATTTTTATCAGGGTAATTGTTAACTTGATATCATTATTAATCATTATTAATTAGCCTGAAGAAGCAGGGAAAGGTTATCGATAATAAACAAGTTTTGTAATAAAAAGCCCATGTTTTCTGTTTAATAAATCAATTCAGTTCAGTTCCAAAACTTGACTCGTTGTTTCTTAGCTCCTCCCACAAACACCGTTACAGTATGTTTTATTAATGTTGTTGTTTTCTTTGTTTTTTTCAAAACTTGTGATTTGTTTTTAATGTTGTTCAAAAAAAACGTACTTTTTTTCATTTCCATTTCATCTACACACGTTAAGAAATCGAAGCCTTAGCCTCATAAAAATTTATGTTTTTTCTATTTACACGAGATTTTCCATTTTTTTTTGCTTATCATTTCTAGACTTTCAGATTTCTGTTCAGTATTGCCCTATGGCTTTTTTTTCTTCTTTCATTTGTTGAAGAAACGTGGAAGATTCTGATAAAAGTAATACGAGTTTTTCTTCTTTTTTTCTCTGCTGTTGCTACGCTAACTGCGAACCGTGGACTATATCGATTTGATAAGTGGAAACCGCAGAGGCATCGTAGGAGGGATTTCGCATTGGGACTGTGATGGAAAACCATCATTAAATGAATAGTTCGTATTATAATGTCTCATTATCCTCAATGTTCCGTTCAGCGCCATTTGCATGACCTACAAAGCAACGGAGAATTAGCATAACGCTTTCTCTCTCTTTCTGGACGCTTCCATATTGAAAAACATCCGTTCTTTCTGGTTTTAATTACTTCCGCGAGGAAAAGACTGAAACATTCCCAATCTAAAAGACTTCTTTCTTTCAAGAAAGCCTTTACGCGAATGCCAATACTTTAGTTAAAGCTGCTTCATTACAAAAAAAACAATATTTACTGATTGTGGATTTCCTTTTAAATAGGCCTAGTTTTTAAAAGTTCAATCATCAAAAAAAAAAAAGCTACAAATATTATATGACAAATATTATTTAGGCTTGGCTGCTGGAGCTGGAGGTGGCAGGTTCGATCACCGGCGGAGGGCGGGTGAATTTTCCACGCTCCAAACCGGTACTAGGATCTACCCAGCCCTCTGTTAAATGGGTACAGGGTTTTCTTTAGAATGGGTAATAAAAATCTCTAAATTACTATGCGCACACGTAAATTTATGTGTAATACATACATATATACTAGGGTGTCCCTTATATGGGTGATTTTTTTTTTTTTTTAATATTGAAACGCATACCCCCTAATTCTTTTCTATATACATAGACAAACTCAAATACAAAATTTTATCTTCCTAAGTTAATATTAACCTGTGCCGACAGGGCTTTAAAGTTTAAGAGAATCTGTGTTTTTAATGCTTTCTGTCATTGAACTAGATGAGTTGAAATATTTTTATTTTATAAGAATATAAAATAAAACATCAAGTTTAAAGTTAATGTAAGGTATTTATTAATAATAAAAAAAAAGAAAATTAGAAAATTATCATGCAGGATATTTCCTTCTGAGGGTCTGGATACAAATATCTATGCTCTTGCACATAACGTAGCAAGAATTGCTTCTGTTCTTATTCTGCAGTTATTGTTAGCCATGGAAATCTTGCATAAGTTTGACGGCTCTTTCAGCTGTGTCACTGACAGATCTTAAAGAAAGAACCTTCTTTTTTGCCTCCAAATAGCCAACATCTTCTTGCCATGTAGAAACATGTGTCTGGAGGAATTCTTGATCAATTTTCAACCGAGAAAACAAATTGGTATCTTGACGGACACGAAATCATTTAATGATTTATCTGCAAGAATAAAATAAAGACATATTTTCAGTTTGAAATCTATCACGTAAAAACAATGTACGAAATGATGTAAGTATTCCCACTCACCACATAAATAATTAGATATCTCCTCTTTCGATAACGTATCTCTTTCCATAATCATATAAACTCTCTCGTTGTAAATTTACTACTATCATTTCTTTAACTTTTTCTTCAACTTTGTCATCAAACAGTGATTAAACGGCAATTTCTTCAGACAAGTACCACAGATGTTGGCTAAACTTGTTCAGAGCCTCTTGAGAGATCGACTTGTCCACTGTTTTGTATTCTTTTAGCATTTTTAAAAAGCACAAATCTTGATTTGGCGCCTTCACTACAACACTGCATTGAAGCCAGGGTTTTACATACATAGTCACGATAAACAAACAAACATGTTGCAGTGCTCGTTTATCTTTGGTGCTCATTTTGACCTGGGATTGTAGCAAACATATTTTTAAAGTGTAAATAGCTCTCGCCATCCATCTTGCCTGGTGCATTGCTCCTGGAGGTCTAATTTTAAATTTTCTCCCATCGTCTTCTCCTAAGAAAATAATAGCTAATTCGATGAGTTCCCTGTAATCGTCACAAATAGAAGATTTTTTCAATTCTTCATTGTAGAAAGTCAATAATCCTTCAATCATTGTATCAGAAAAAAATAAATGTTGTTTAACAAAGTCGTTTTAGGTTTCAACAGCTGTAGGATTCACATTTTTCCAGTTGTTTCGAAACTTTTTGAATAGTGGAATATCAGTACTATTAGTGATTTGGTGAATTTTTGTTTCAAAACACATTTTAAGACCAGTTCATACACATGATGCCGGCAAGCAAATAGAAGCAATTCTTTCCCTAGTTTTTGTTCCAGACATACACAAGTTCCGTTTAAACGTCCCGTGTTAGATGCTGTTGTATCACAGCACATTATTTGTATCTTGTCAGCGATATTCCAATCAAAAAGAGCATTTGCCAAAACTTTAGCTTGTTCTTGGCCAGAAGAGTTCTCCAGTCTTGGTACTGCAAGAAGTTGTTGTTTCTCTGCGAATGAAATAAGGATTGGCAAGCGCTCTTCTTTGGGACTTCTTACGTCCAATCCGGATAATAATTTTCCATCCCAGTGAAGGGTAACTACTTCAGTATATTGTTTTGAAAATCTAATTTTATCGATTCCGCTCTATCTTTTCTACTCTGTGTACGAATACGTTGAATAGAAGATTTGTTAATTGGGAAATCATCACAGTTAAGACCTAGTGCTTCTACTGCAGCCTGAAGTATAAAAACAGAATCCCTTATGCTTAATTGACATCTATCTAATGCTGCAACTAACTTAGGAGTGATAAAGTCTTTCCTTCCTCTTTTTGTTATAGTTCCAGAAGTGATGGGTTGAGATGTCAATGGCAAAGGTTCCTCCAGGCTTTCATCAGAGCTGGTAGATTGATCCTGTTGTTCTTGAGGATATAAAGAATCTTGCACAGTATGAGGTGTCGACAAACTCACAGAACACATTCGCTCGAGCCTTTTTTTCTCTTTCTCTGTCTTACTCGTTCTTCTTTCTCCGCTAACTTTTTGTCTACACCCGCTAAACAACCTGGTCGTCCTGGTTCTCTTTGACATTGTAAAAATATTTTGTCTTCCTCTATTTTCATTCGTTCCAAAGCATCAGCGTGTGCTATGTCGAATAAATTATCTAAATTATTTTGAAAATCCTTCTCACGTTGTTTATAAAAGTCATTGTTTTTTTTTTAAATTTTTTTGCAACTCTTTCCAAGCTTGAAAAAGGTCTACAAGTTTTTTCACACAGTTAGATATAGCTCTATTTTTTTTATTATTCTAAAAAGCTTTTTCCCCAGAATACAATACACACTCGAACAACAAGATTTGCGCTTTCACTGATAGTCAATTTAACTTCGCGATTATTAAAAAATAGAACTGCAAGAACTTGGCGATTAGACGGTAACTTTGCACCTGTTATTTGATGATTAATGTCACCAACCAAGAAAATACGTTTTTTATTGCTTCATAATTCAAGCACCATATTTTTAATGTAAAACAATACTTGTTAATTACTCGACAATCCAAGAGCGAATAACAAAGCCGAGAGCGCGCGCTGCTCCTTGCGCGCAAAGTGTATGAACGCGTTTTGATGCATGTCGGCACGGGTTGCCGTTATCCAAATAAGCTAAAAATTTATTTCCGAGTGTTTTAGAGGCTAAAGAAAAAAACTAGAACCTATGCGTTAAAAAATAAAAACTTTGAAAAATAAGGGACACCCTAATATATACATATTAATTAGTATGCATTCACCAAAAAGTTTCAGCGTTCTGAGAGAAATAATTTTTGAGTATTAATTAGTAGACTATGTAGTGAGCTATTCTTAGCTTCTGAGCGCTTAGGATCAAGCATCAGAAATCAATAGGAATTTTGCTTTTTGATTGAGCTAAACCTATTACCTTCTAGGCTAAAGTTTATCGTAACGTGGCAGCTTATTTCAGACGTCTGCTTTCTTACCTATGTCTGATAGATACATCAGTTGAGATCTTCCTGGGTTTGATCCCATACTGATATCGTAGAGTGATAGGTTATACGACAGTTCGTGTCAAAACCACATTCTAAACCCTTTTGCATGACTTTTCCATCTCTATTTCATGATAACAGCTATTGGATGCTATACTAAAGTCCATTGGCGAACCAAAAGGACAGGGTTGACAAAGATGGTAATGCTCCCACTTACCACTGGCTCTGAAAAAGGAAGAAATACTGCCTTTTTGTTTTTTGGTTGAAAAGTCGTCGTTTCATTTGTAAACCCCTTTCCCACTTATAGAAAAGGACATATTTTTTTGTTTTAAGTACAATTTTACATGCACTGTTCATTCTAAAAAAAAGATTGCCAAGCTTGAGAAAGTTCCCTGTCGGGACAGAAACCGGTTGTGTAAATATACAGTAGAGCCCCGATTATCCGCGGAATTGGGTGGCAAGGGCTTCGCGGATAACGAAAATCGCGGATAACCACGAAACAAGACTAAAAATGAGGCGTAAACAAGAAAAAAAATATTTCACCACTAAAAATTTTATTTTACAAAAAACAGAATATATAAAAAAAAATTTTAAAATATGTACAGTAAAGCAGAAACCTTTGCTCTACGTTTGCATCTACAAATTCCGAGAAGGCCTATAGGATCACGATGCACAATAAACCTGTCAGTAATTTTCGATCTTCGCACTGTAGGGCCTATTGTATTTTCCCTGTTGTTGACTTGGATTAAAATTGGCTTTTTTGAGGTTCGTAATTAAAAAAAAATTTCGCGGCACTCGCAGATAATCGGGGCTCTACTGTATATTTTTTAGTGTGTGATTAAAAAAGTTTTTAAGAGATGCATGGGCTTTGTCAATCTTTTTTATTTGTTTGTGATTTTTTTTTTTGGTTAAAAGATAAGATCAAATAACCCTTCCCATTTCAAATAATTCTGGATGTTGTCTATGTAAAGCCGCCGTAATATCCTTTTGCTCAGATGCAAACAAAAAAAAGTATAAAAATACATCAAGTTCGTAGAAACCTCGTCCATTAGTTTCCCAACAAAAAAAAAGAAAATCTGTATTCTCTATCCGATCGTAGAATTGAAAACGAGGAGACAAACGAAGTGCATTCACTAACTCACTTGCAATACTTCTACAGCAAATGCATTGTCAAGTTCCTAAGAAGTAAAAAAAATCCATCAGCTCGTTCCGAGTACCCGCACACACATGTAACTCCCCCACAGCTATTATCCCGAGCTCTTTCCTTTCACCGAGTAATGAGAGAAGGCGGCTGTGTATAGGATTACTGGCAAGTGCTTTGTCGTGGTCTCTCCAGTAGCCGCCGACTTGTAATGAAAAGGTCAGGACAACCGTTAACGGCTTGTGGAAAAAAGAATAAGAAAGACATGCGACTAGTAAACGGTGAAGTTGAGGAACCCCCGAACACAATGAAAAATCATAGCCCTTCTCTCAAACAATTACGCATCACTGGCTGTAATAAAGGCAATGAAATTTACAAACTGATCTTGAGAATCTAAATACGTAATTGAAGACAAAGTCCTGCAGGGATTTGAAATTAGCTTCTGTGAAATTGAATTGAATTAGCTGACAATTTCTCAGCAGCGTGGGAGTTCCTTTAATTTCTGCTAATTAGTTGATTCGAGATAATTGGTTTGGTTGGTTACTCGTGGTGTTGTTAAGTCAACTTTCTGACAGAAACTACTTTAAAGTAGTTTGCGCAATTGGTTTAATGTAAAAATACAGCTAAGATTGTAACGTACCATTCGTGTCAACTACAACATAGAAATCAATGAAAAAAAAAAAATAGAACATTTAATAGCGTGGAAAATATAGTTAATAAGAAACCGATATAATGGTTAAAGACGAACAGTTTAAACAGTAAACTTACAATCTTTCAATGGACGAATAACAATTATAACAAGTGAATATAATCTCCAAGATTACGTGCCAAGGACGACCCATAATAATAAAAAATTTAAAAATAATATTAAAAAAAAAGAAAGTAAAATGACATAAGGAAAAATAATAAAAAAATAGTTAAGAAAGGGCCGTGCCGGCGTGGTCGTGCGGTCTCAGGCGTCGGTCTGCCGTGCGGCCTGTGTGCCGGTACCCGGGTTCAAATCCCGGTCGAAAGCACGGATGTTTTTTCATCTTTCTTCTTCTGTGTTTCGTCCATTTCTCCCCTGGGACTTACTACCTCAGGGTTATTTCTGGACGGGATGTGCAATCTCGTCCCCCTTCTGGAATTTCCTAGCCTCACCCTGACGTTGTCATGTAGGGCTAGCCCGTGGTCTAAAGTTAGCCAAAGTCGAGAAAGGAAGAATAGATGTGTCATTCGTAAGAAATCATAACAGTAATAGATGAGAATGCGATTTCTCACTATTCCAGTCGAACATTTTCGTCTTCTGTTTATCCGTTCGTCTGTGTGTCTGTTTGAAAATGACGGTTGAAAATGACCCCTGTGGAACCCGTATCTCTTCGCTTTATCTACCATTTCCGAAACATCCTGTATATGATGTCTATACATCAAATGTAATTTATTGGTATTAAGGTTAATTAAGCTGATATCTACGCCGATATCCCGATTTTAATTTTGCAATCAACTATCTCTTCTATTACGATTTTACCAATTCGCAACTTTTGGATTACGGTTTCAAAATTTCCCATTTAGCCTTTTTTTTTCTTTAATTTTCTGTAGGGCACGTCAGATAACTTAATGGATATTGAAATCAAGCTTCTCATTGGGTAATTTCAGTCTTGCTGAAAACCATTACTCAAACACCGACCTGCCTTCGTTTTAAACCTTGATTCGCCGTTGAAATGAATTTATCTGAAGATTATCGTTTGATCGATAGGAAAGGTCACAGCGTGAACCTCATCGCAAGCCCAATACACCCTCCAGTTAATGAAACCAGGTATCGTTGCTCATTTTTAATAGAATATCTGCCAAAATCACAAGAGCGACAACCTGTTCTATAGAACTAGCGCCCTAATAATGGGCTCAATCAGATCACGGTGTGTTCGTATTCAGGCTGTTTAAAATCCAATGGCGCTGTCACGTTTGGAATTTAAAACATCCACCTTCGCGAAATTATGCGCGATCCAATCTGGCTCGTCTAACAATGGCGCTTTTAAGAGTCCGCATTTGACAGAAACCGTCGTTTCATTCATCTCAATTTGTTCTGACATAAACACTTGCCCGTTTCCGTTATTAGCGTCAACGAAATGCCAGGAAAGTTTCTACTTCAATGAAAGACGGGAAAAGCAGAAAGACACAATTGGCCAAATATTATTCAACAATGTTTGCCAAGTAGATGCGATTGTAAGGCTTTATTAAAAAAAAAAAAACATTAAAATTGGTAATTTTTATAGATATAAGAGTTGATACCGTTACTCCTCACTTTACGACCTATCTGCTTAACGACCACTCGCAATTACGACCTCTGGCCTTGAAGGTACAACTTCTATTTCATCGTCGTCATCTCCCTTACCTCTACAGCTCCAGATAACCAAATAAACAAATGATAATATATACAAATGCATGTCTTTTTACGAATAAATTTGAAGTTAGTTGCATAATTTTTATAATTTTATAATTTTATAACGATCCTATATTCCCGGCGCAAACTCCTCGCTTGTCGACCAATTCGCTTAACGACGTAGTCGTCGGAACGGAACTCGGTCGTAAAGTGAGGAGTACCTGTACTTAATTTATTAAGACTCACATTCTTTTCATTTCCATTACGGCGCTTCAAATCCTAAAAGTACACAAATTCCGTGTCTGTCCCACCCCTAACAATTCCCGAACGGAAGATCGGATTGACAAACGGACTTCACCATCGTGTTCAGAGGCCCAAACAAAGTAGGAATAGGGTATTTTCAGGGACCACGCTCCCCTGTTCTGGATATTTGGCAATATTGGCATTGTACCCCTCCCTCCAACAACTCTCGAACGGAAGATCGGATCGACAAACGGACTTCACCAGCGTGTTCAGAGGCCCAAACAACGTAGAAATAAGGTATTTGTCGACGCCCTCCCATGTTCGAGATATTTGGCATTGTTTTCATGGGATTTATTATATTAGCTGAAATGTTAGAAATGCAGCCATCTAATTTCAGCTATAGCTTGATGCTTAATGTCTCCGACTCATATGCTGTAGGCTGCTATATATTCGAATCCGTATATCTCTTATTTTCCTAAGGTTTTTCAATTTTTTTTCCTAACTTTTTTTTAATGTACTTCTTTTTTTCTTATTATTATTTTTAATTGGGTAACCCTTAAGCTCATAGTATACTTATTCGATTAGAATTAGGACAACCAGATAGTTTAATTGGGGATGATCAAATTTATAATGTAATTGTAACTGCCCACGCTTTTGTAATAATTTTCTTTATAGTTATACCAATCATAATTGGATTAATGCTGTAACACAAAATTAAATTTATTTTCTTTTTTTGTCTTTCTTTTTAAGCTTCAAGAAGATGTAAGTGGGTCACGTCCACCTACATATACTTCTCTGACGTTCGTATTATTTGATTTTTGTAAGAAGGTTAACCAAGAAAAAAATTTTTATTTTTTTTATTTCGAAGAATTTACTTAGGAAAATTCCATAGAAATAAAACAACGTAAAAATGATTAAGTTGCTGGTCATGAAATTACAGGGCAGTCGTCGGGAACAGCTATTTTCCGAAATTTCAACAACAAATCGAAGATCCGGGAGCCTCAAACTTCTACCAACCAACCAAAAATAAAAAAAAAACAAAATCGAATCACCACAAAAAAACAGCCTCCAAAAAAAAAAAAAAAAATAAAGTTCAAAAATTGGGGATCTAATGTCAGATAGTTCTCCTTTACGGAGGCTAACAACCGACAGAGCATCTTTAAGAACTGCTGCTGTTACAACCGAAGATCTGCCGAAATCAGAAATCTGGAAAACAGGTTGACTGCATCAGGATGTTTTCCTGAACAAAATAAAAAATGTTTTATACTGATTGTTTCGTCAATTCAGTACGGTTATGAATTTTGCTATTTTTATTTTCCAGATAAACAGGAAAAATATAAAATTTTAAATACTGGGAAAAGAAAATGTACAATAAAAATTTAATATAAGATTTTAGGATGAAACCAAAAAAAAAAAAAAACAAGAGAGAGAGAAATTAACAACACGAGGAAAACACAATTTTTAATCTTCTGAAAATGCGCCTTTTATTTTTCATTGTTTTGTAAATTACAATAATTGTTAAATGTGATGAAATCTCGAGCTTTCCAATTGTTAGGAACAGATTAAATTCACACACTAAAAAATTATTTTGCAAAGTTAATTAACTTCAATCAAATCAAAGCACGTGCAAATTTAATGGGTTAAGTTGCATTATTAATAATTTATTATTTGAATTTATTATTATTTATTATTATTAGAAATCCCATTGTTTTGCTTCTGATGTTTTTCTACAGAAGTTACAGCCAAATGATTCCTCGGGAAAAATAATTCTCAAAAGACTATTTGATTAAGAAGACTAAATATTTACTTACTGTTTCAGAAGTTGTGAAGAAGGATTTAGACACAGACGCAAACATAGTCTGATTCTTTTTTAGAGCTTTCTTTAATAACTTTAATTAGGCTAATGAATGATTTCAAGAGAAAGGTAATATTTAACTGTTATCGATCCATTAAATGTCAAGCCGGTAAGAATATAAGCTTTTCTTCCGTTAATTAAATCTTCGTAACAATAACAAGAATTTTCAAGAACTTGAAACCTAATTTCTCTAAAAAGTTATTCCTTTAAACTTCTTTTGCTTACTGAGTAGTTCTGGCTGAAGAGAGTGTAATAATCTCGAAACAGCTGTCCTGGGGTCTCGGCTTCATTCAAAAAGGCTTCCTTATGACATTTTATTAAGAAATTCTTTCTTTTCCTTTTACACATTAGAGGTTTTTTTTTTATTATTTCTCCGTTCTCACGTGGGTTTCGTGATGGTAGACGATCCGCGCTGGGTAGGTTTTCTCGGGGTTCTCCCGTTCCCAAATGCACTTCTCCCACCGCAGTCTTTCTCTCCGTCTTGTTTCCATTTCAGTGGGGGTAGCACACTAGACCAGTGGTCCCGGTGCTCGGCTTCCCTGCCACCTACATCAACATCAACAATTTAAAAAGATACATTTACTGTTGTGCTAATCCAACAAATGCTTGTATATCTATCGCATTGTTGGCTATCTAACAATAGCCACAAAATACAACAACAAATAAAAACATCTTTTTACGCAAAGATACCCAATTCCATTCCTGAACAACGCAGAATCTTCGCTACCAGATTAGGCACACAGTCTTTTGTTATTAACAATAGACCGCAGTAAAGGAGAAGATTAGAGGAGAGGAAATAAATAAAAAAAATCGGGAAAGCACTCGTTAGGGGTCTGGCCGCAACAGCAATAGAGCTGGCAGATTAATTCTAGGGAGTCCAATTAATTGCGATTCCTGCCCCTGGAGAGACCAATGTTATTACGGGGCCCGCAGGAGATGGATGAAGAAAGCGAATGACAAGTCTTTATGTCTCTACCACGAGTAATCATCACTAAACAAATGCGAGTAGGCGACGTCTCGTGTCGAAAAGACGGTAATGTTTATGCAGATGACGCTACAAGCCCGTGCCGGGCGCGAAACGCCTGGATGGGTAATTTTCTGACGGAGACCGAACTGGAGGCAGCGGCTGGGGACGGTTATGTCATCTGACTTCGACTCCAACGCAAACAAAGACGGTCTCTTTAATTAGACAGCAGCAAAACAACCCTAGTATTCCAGGACAGTAATCGAAATGCAAATTGGAAAGGGAAAAGCAACAACAGGAAATTCGAGAACTATCGACTCCCAACATGTTACGTAAGACTTAACTTGTTTGAGTCAAGCTTACTTGTTTTTTTTTTTTTTTGATGAGCTTCAGAGTGGAAAATACCAAACAAAATGAAATGCCGAATCTAACTGTTACCCCTTACTTCAATAATAGACTCTTCCTACTTTCTGAACAGTTTGACTTTGCTTTTAATTCTTGTTGATTTATTGTTGCAAATATGTAAAAACCCACTTTCTCAAGTTTTATATATAATAAAGTACGTAAAATAACTTTATAACTAACGTAACGCATTACAGGGGCTATCAGAAATAATGGTACTATTTGATAAGGATGTCGTATGAGAACGGTGCAGAGTAGGAGGCAAGGATGGACAACGGAAGCATTCAAGTCTTAGTTGCTACCTTACAGATGTTCAATATGTCCGCCTTTGGTCACTCGGCAGACGTCCAACCGATAGTCCAGTTCGTGCCATACTCGGTGCAACGTATCTGCAATTCACAATACTGTCTATCATAACTAATGGTTAAACGTCTGCCGAGTGACCAAAGACGGACATATTCAACATCTGAAAGGTAAAAAGTAAAACCTGAATACTTCCTCTGATCACCCGTGCTTCTTATTTTACTGCACTCCGCACCATTCTCAATCAACATCCTTATCAAACAGTACCATTATTTCTGAAAGACCCTGTATTACAACAAAACCTAATGCAAATAATATTAACAAAAGCAAAATTTAAGTAAGATAACGTTAAAGTGCTCAGAGGCAGCTCTAAAATATAGAACGCAGAAAAGAATTACAGTAGCTTCAAAAGTA
Organism: Thereuonema tuberculata; assembly: GCA_023159025.1. NCBI lineage: Eukaryota > Metazoa > Arthropoda > Chilopoda > Scutigeromorpha > Scutigeridae > Thereuonema > Thereuonema tuberculata. The sequence goes on along the minus strand of JAFIDM010000006.1, from coordinate 34,265,586 downwards.
AAGACAAATGGCATTTTGTTCCTTTTATTTAGTGTCTTGTTGGTCGTATTTGTATCAAAATGAAGTACTGGGTTTACACGAAATACATTAATTTATTATTTTAATTTCATTGAACTAGAATTACTAGTTATCCATTATAATATCACTTTAAGGTTATACAAGATCACTTTATCACTTTATCACTTTAAAATATTATACAAGATTAATATTAAGTTGTTTTAACAGTAACCATATACAGTATATTGGTAATATTGGTAATTTGTTCCCACGCTCTTATTCAATTTGTACCAAAATCAATCTGGAGCTTATTTTCGAGATGGTAACACTATCATTTAAATTTCAGTTTGATTCTCAGATGAACAGTGGCCATGTTTGTATATTTCTCTTGTAAAAAAAATTTCAAAAACCCATATTTTTTTGCAAATTTGATCATTTGAATTTTAACAGTTTTTATAACTATAACTTCGCATTTTTAAAAATCTACCGGGGAACCTCAACAAAGTCGAATGGCCCGGGCCTCTCTCAACCTCTGAAAGTGCTATGATTACTCCTATATAATATGTTTACTTCAATTATAACTTCAAATTGACTTATATACAGACGTCGTATTTATTCAAATATGGAGATATTTCTGTTTTACGAAATATATATTTTTCATCTATTTTTCATAATGCTTTTAACAGCCAAAACTCTGTCCTTCGGATGTTTTATCCTTGACTTCAATACTGAATGAAACCTGTAGTGAATGTTTTAGTAAATTGTGCAATGAAACAGCAGTTTAATAACGCTGAAATAAAATGCCTTCAAAATCCTCTTCTAAAATACAGTTGTTTACAATAAATCTTTTGTTGATAGTACAAATGAATGTTTTGTTATCAGAGACAGCTGTTTTATGCTCAACTTGGATCATCATCTAGGATGACTCACTGATAGTCGAATTGTGGAGAAACCAACGTGTGAAATAAACAAGTAAATTATGAAGGAATACTCTTCGAATTCCTTAAGGTCCTGACTCAAGCAACTGCAGGCGACTGCAAACCTTTTATTTTTTTTATATATTTCTTTTTCCAATGCACCTAAAATTCTGAAAATTTAAATAGGAACTTGTGAAGCATCTGGGATTTCTATTTTCTTGTTTTTAATTTTCAAAACATTCTGTAATGTATTAAATTAAAACTCAAAAACTCAATTTTTTTGGGTGTTTTCGAGATGTTACTCGGTATTTTCAATTTAATAAAACTTGACAAAAGCCTGAAATAATAAAAAATTGGTAAAAATAATGATTTGTATTTAAAATACTTATTATTAGTACACTAGTTATTTAGTTAAAAAATAAAAATTGTATTGTTTTTTTTTAAATTGTGTGAGATTAAAGTACTTTATAGAAATTAACTGTTGCACTAATAATAAGTATTTTAAATTCAAATCATTAGTTAAATTAAATAAAACAAGAAATGAAGTTCCACAAATTTAACGAAGTTGCCTTTCTGGTTCGATTATCGAGAAGGAATTGGGAACGGCCGTTTCGTTCTACAGGGGACTCATCAGCCCGATCTCCGCCTTCCCCGATAACAGACCCGATAATCGAACCAGAAAGGCAATTTAGTTAAATTTGTACTGAATTCATTTCTTATTTTATTTAATTTAAATTATTTTGCGGCACGTTAAACTCTTCTAACAAATCATTATTTTATAATTTTTTTTCAGTTCAGGTTTTCGTCAAATTTTTTGAGTTGGTATTTTCTACCAACTACCTCAAAAAAGGTACTATCTCGAAAAACCCCAAAAAATTGACTGTTTTTTTAGCTTTAATTTAATTAATTGCAGAATATTTTGAAAATTAAAAACAAGAAAATAGAAATCCCAGATGCTTTACAAGTTCATATTTAAATTTTCAGAATTTTAGGTGCATTGGAAAAAGAAATATAAAAAAGAAATAAAAGGTTTGCAGTCGCCTGCATTTGCTTGAGTCAGGACTTAAGGATACAGGCTATTTTCGATAATGTCTAACGTCCACCGAAAGATGGCGTTGGTTGATTATTATTTGTTAGCATATACACATAATCGATAACTTTTATATTTGGACTTAGTTGATTATGCTTCAAAACTATCTTTATTATCAATATTTCACTTACAGTGATTAACACCTCTACCTATTTAAAAATCCCTTTTTCTATCAGGGAAAAGTAAATGAATTGATTTTATTTGCTGATTGGTTTTAATTCTAAAATGTTGCTTTTTCTGATATTTAAAACTTTATCAATTGTGGGACATAGCCTTCGATACCATATGGCAAAGCAACAGGTTTTCCCATTCAATGCCGTTCCAATTCAGATTGCTATAATTTTGACGAAACGGTCATAATTGCTTCGTTTGATGAATGATTTATTAATGGAGTATTTTCAAAATTTCCCAATTGGTAATAAAGAGTTTCGGCGTTGCCAAACTGAACGTAATAATATTAATATTAAACAATAAAGTTATCAATGTTATTAAGCAATTAGCTTGTTAGTTAATTAAACGTTTATACCCTTTCACCCACACAGTGCTCCCTCGGTAACCCACCCACCCTTTACTGCGTATCGATATACACAGCTGTAAATTTTCCCGGTACTTCCGGCTAAGAGCTTGGTGAGTATCGTTTTGAATGTTGTTGGCGGCGCTCAGGCGTCATCGGTATCGCATGAATATCTTTCGACATTAAGAACACGATAATCAATGTAGTTCAGACTTCTTATCTTGAAAGTGGGTAAGGGATGTCGACGCTCAAAGTATAGTATTGTTCAAAACGAACAGTAGTGAAAAATTCCACATCCCCAATCGATAATAGGACCTGTCCGAACGCCACGATCTATTTGAATATAAACTGAGTAGTAACTGGTATTAGGTTTTGAATCAGGCAATAATGGTTCTGTGCACAAGAGACTAAAAGTATTTTTTAGTCGATTATTACAACCGTACGATCTAGGACGAAAAGGCGGGTCCAGCCTTGCGTAGGTGAAGCAGCGGTTTCACGCCCTAAGAGATATTGGGTTTCTTGGCGTCGTTCAAAAATTCCGACAGACAAGTAGTGTGCTGGCACAGAGTAAAGGGTGCACGGGACGGCCACGAACAAGAAAACGAGAATCAACGGTATTCTCTTGGAACAGGTGCTTACCTGTCATACAGCTGTGACCTACAGGCAGTTTCTTCATGAAATCTTTCCTGGCCGTGTCATCTCAAGGTAAAAAATCTGCAGGAACGGTATTAATGTGAGTCCGCCGTAACGGCGAACATATTGTACACACCTTTCGATGGATAATGCTAAGTTACGGTATTCCTGATATTTAATTATACGCATTGTTCCCACTCCTGATTTTTGTCTTGCACTACTGTTTGTTTTACCCAATACTGTACAATAAAATGGCGATCAGCGAAATACTAAAAAGCTTAATTCAGTCTAAATGAAAGGTATTTTTTTTTTTTGTTATTTTGTTTTCTTTATTTTTATTGCTTTCTTTCTCATTTTTGTAAAGACCATAAACTGTTATTAAGCACAATGTGTTATTTCTTTTCCCAGGAAACAGTAACCATAGCAACGTCACGAATAGAAATATATTCTATGCTTTACACGAAGGCAGGCAGGTCATCCCTACTTCCGATCTGTCTAAAACCATATCATTCCATATTACAGCAGAATATACTTCAATAAACTTAACAAAAAAGACTAAAAATGAAATATTTCAATGAATAATAGAGAGTGGAGTCAATCGGACATTGGTAAAGAATTAACTAAAATTTTACAGTTTATCAATAAAAAAAAGGATGGATTAAATGTCTGCCTTTAAAAAAGCAAGTATGTTAAAGGAACAGAAGCAGATAAAGCAACGCATAAGAATATTAATCTGATGTTATAAGTATTTTTCAATCAATGAGATTAAAAATAAGTATGGAAAACTAGTAGTAAAAAAATTGGGGAAAAAAAGGAAAATCTCCCATCATGCACTAAAATAAACAAAACCCAATTCATGCTTCTAATTTTGTCATTGAGCGGGGTATCTAGAATAGCTGTTTCGTCGTTATTACGGATCATCAACTAGATTTACTCCTCAGTACAGATAATTTCTTTTCTTTATTTGTTTTTGTTGGTTCCCACTGCCGGGCACGGGTTTTGGGTTCCATAGCTTTTCAAGCTCTCCGATCTTGTCATTGAGCTGATGATCCATAATAATGACGAAACAGCTATTCTAGATTCCACGTCAATGACAAAATTAGAAGCATGAATTGGTTTTTGTGTACTTTAGTGCATGATGGGAGATTTTCTTTTTTTTTTTTTTCCAACAATTCCTCTGCTCGTTAGGCCTACTTCTAATAGTAAAAACAATGTTTAAAAAGCATAATCATTCCTTACGTAAATTTTTTTAAGAAATGTATTTGTTATTCATAAACTTAAGGAAATATCACTGAAGTCGGGTTTTCCTAGTTTAAGACTGTATCGAAATACATATTTCAAATCGAAAACAAAATACAATAACTGAAATTATAGAAATAACATAATTTGTGAAATGCTGTGATATAATTGAGAGGAGCCTTCACAAAGGTACTGAAAAATCTTTTTTCAATAAACAAAATGCCAGAAACACGAACTATGACAACACAAAAGAAATGTGAAATTTTTTGATAATTTTATTTTACTAAGTAAGTTACGTGGAGACAAAGATAATGATGTGGCGACAAAAATCTACACTTCTTGTTTTAACGTAATTATAAAAGTCCTGAAAAAAAAATTGTAAAAATTGAACAGTATTCGAGAAAGTTATGGCTATAAACAGAGCGAAAGTAAAATAAAAATAAATATGAAAAATTATTACCCAGCAAATAACAATAACAGAATTTTTATTATATATAATAATGAACAACTCAAAAAAATTTAGAATTTTGAGGTAATGTTTGGAACTGTAAAACAGTTAACAGTTAAAACAGTTTTGAATTTAACTAGATTTTAACAAAGCCTTTACGAAACAGAATTTACTTTAAAAAAATGGATAGGAAAGACAATGTTTTACAAAACGTTTGGTGAAAAAGTTCCAGAATTTTTTTTTAATCACTTACCGGTTAATAAATATTAACATTATAACTCAGGCAAGATGATAACAGCTTTAAATAACAATAAATATCTCCCAATAGTATATATTGTAGATAAACCTGAAGAAAACGCTTTGCAGAGCATAAACTCAAGTGAGAAAACAGTTCTAGTGTTATTTATTATCGGTCTTTTGTTTCTTTTTTCTTTTTTCTAGCTGAAATTCCTCAACATCTGGTTATATACATCGGTTTATTTGTGCGTCAGCTGGGAAAATTTCTTTATGGGTTGGCAGATGGTTAGATCCTAAAGTAATTGTCCAGAAGATACCACCAAAAGATGCTTGGTTATGTTGACGATTAATTACAAAAGTTCTGACTATTCTGTCGACTTTTAAGGTTTTAATTTCGTCAATAATTTATTAAGCTATCCATTGGGCATAGGTAGAATTCGGACGATTTCCTTTTTAAACAACGTACTTTAATTGGCCCTGAAAGCGATAATAATATTCCTACATTACATACAGAAAGAAAAGGCATATAAATCCATCATGGCTGTCTATGTGTGTGTGTGTGTGTGTCTGTGTTTGTGCGTACGTTTGTGCATGTGTTTACACTGTTTTATTTGCGTAATTTTTATATTATCTTAATAACTTCTGAACCACATAACGGATCTTTTTAAAATCTGACATCCACATTTATGGATAAGAGATTTTAGGTTCCTCAGTAAATAAATAAAAAAAAATATTTTCTTTGTAAAAGCTTTAAGGTCCTGACTCAAGCAAATGTAGGCGACCGCAAACCTTTTATTTCGTTTATATATTTCTTTTATCAATGCACCTAAAATTCTGAAAATTTAAATATGAACTTGTGAAGCATCTGGGATTTCTATTTTCTTGTTAATTTTCAAGATATTCTGTAATTAATTAAATTAAAACTCAAAAAAAGTCAATTTTTGGTGGGTTTTCGAGGTATTATTCAATATTTTTAACATAAAAAAAAACTTAAAGAAAACCTGAAATGATAAAAAAATTGTAAAATAATGATTTGTATTTAAAATATTTATTATAAGTGCAATAGTTATTTTTTAAAAAAATTAAAAATTGTGTTTTTTAAAATTATTTGAGATTAAATTATTTTTTTTACATACTATCAAATAATCATAATAAAAACGTTTTCAAATTAAAAATCACCTACCTTTTATACGCACGAGTAAGGTGTGAATTAAAATTACTCGTGCGTATATAAGGTAGGCAATTTTTAATTTGAATTCAGCACGGTTTTCAGTAAAAAAACGTTTTCATTAAAGGTTTTCTAAATATTACACAAATTTATTTAATGCTGTTCGTTTCCAAAAATAAATTTGTTTTGAAGAATTTTTTTATAGAAATAGATTTTAATAGAATTAACCATTTTTGAATTTTAATTTAATTAATTACAGAATATTTTGAAAATTAAAAACAAGAAAATAGAAATCCCAGATGCTTCACAAGTTCATATTTAAATATTCAGAATTTTAGATGCATTGGAAAAAGAAATATATAAAAGAAATAAAAGGTTTGCAGTCGCCTGCAGTTGCTTGAGTCAGGACCTTAATGTGACAGTGAGATGAACAAGTCACATGATAGAAACGACTGATAGTAGAATAGACTTTTAGAAAAGACTGTAGTAGACATCAATATTACCTTCCGGTCCGTTTTGAACGATGAAGAAACAATATCATTGATTATTCCTTAAAAAACCGTTGGGCTTCAATAAAAAGCATCATAATCCACACGGGACCTTGAACGGAAGGTATGCGACAAAAACTCTTAGGAATTTCTTGTTAAGCTCATTTAGAGTTTTAACGAGCCTGAATTAATCAAAGAAATGGGCAAAAAACGAAGACACAACGCTAAAAGAGAAAGGAATCGCACCCTGAGCTGTCACCGGGAAGAGACTGGGACGGACCGTTTCGTCCTTTACTGTCATCGGTGGAATTTGGCTGGCTGATGAGTTCTAAAAAGGACGAAACGGTCCGTCTCAGTCTCTTCCCAGTGACAGCTCAGGGTGCGAATTCTTTCTCTTTGAGCGTTGTGCCTTCGTTTTTTACCCATTTCTTTAAGATTTTTTCATTTACAGATAGCTGGCTAACTGTAAGCAAACACTGGCTTTCCGTTAGTAGATTTGTTGTTGGATTGCTATCAAATCCGAAATTTTATCAAAAAAGCGAATATTGGTTAATTTCAAACTACAGTGCCCTTTCTAACGAGGATAATACGAAGGGGGAAAAAAAGGCTGAGAAAAGAGAACGGACGACAAGGAAATAAACGATAATAACAATTACTCTCACAAGATGACATGTCTTTGACAGATATTTGTCGTACATTATTAGAAAGACTGACAGTGTTAGTGAATGATCAATAGAAGCAGGAAAGACTTGCTTCTATTTTTGTATTTAGTTAAAAGAATGCCTTCGTCAAGACTATTTACTATCGACAACTATGTAAACCAATGTGAATTTGCCTTCGTAATTTTTAAGACTTCCTTTGAAACTTCTACTTCCAAAAAAAAAGCACAGTTTATTTAAAATAACGTGTTAACTGACGTATATTGAATGTATAGAGAAGAAGGTCCAAATATGGGCTACCACTTTTATTTTATGAATTTCACCAAGAAGAAATTAGGAGAATTAAATTGTACCAGTTTACTTAATATCGAAAATGAGTCACTTTATGATAAAACGTCGAAATAAACAACAGAAAGCTACAAAAGTTTTAAAAGTTACACAAATTTGGTTTTTGAAATTGTGGTCCAAATATGGACTACCAACAAATTTACTGCAATACTCGATTTTTTTTTTAATGCAAAAATGCTGAAACAATTAAATTAAATGTTAATTGTCTATTTCCAAAGTCATAAATATAAACTTCCTTTCCAGCACCTGCACAATCACTGTGGACCCACATAAAACACATTTGACCTAAAGTTCCCTCCCCTCGTGGAATTTCTAGGTCGCTATCACCTTCAGGTAGATTGAGTTTTTAAACTTTCTTTTATCCTTTCGAATGTTTTGGAGTACGTTTGGTCATTCTGAAAAGCAGAAATCATAGATTTTCATCCCGTTCGATCAAGTACTTCCTGGGGAATAGTCCCCCCCCCCCCTTCAAATCTGAATGAAAGAATTCCTTAACCTGCCGATGAGCGCAGTTTTAAATCGCGATAAATTTAGTTGGCAATGAGTGCATTTAAGGAGATTGTTTGCAGGCGCGGACCACGATTACCTCAGGAGTTACCTGATACTTCTCTAAGGCGATTTATACGGTGATACTTACGCAAGGCTTCCGGAGCGAAGCGAAGGTTGCAGGCTACTTGAAGATAAATAATTGATTCTAAAAATCCTTAAGAAACACTGATTTTTTTTTTTTATCTGCTGATCACAAATATCTTCCAGTCATAAGCATGAAGTCATCCACAAACCAAAGAAAGCGTAGACACAAAGAAAATAAAACACAAAAATTAAGAGCCTTTAGGGAGAAACCTTCACTTGCCTTCAATCAATTTTTTGTTAGAGTGATCATAATTTCTTTTGTGGTTCGAATCTAGATATTATCAAATAATAATAATAATAGGACTTCACAAAAACACTTATGCACAACTCCATAAGGCTGTGGTACTCAACACAACACGTTTAGTTAGAAAATTCATGAACACAACCACATATCCCTAATCCTCCTTGCACACTTTTTTTTTACACTTAGCAACATGTGCTTTGGTCCTTGACCCGACATATTGTCTTTGCTGGGGAAACCCAAGAATAGAAACATAATAAGAATAATAAGAATAAAGATAGTAATTGAAAAATAACAGCTGCTAAAATTATCTTTTTTTTTGCCAAAACTTTACAAGAAATATTTGAAATTAATAATGAATAATAATTAATTTCTGTAGTAATAATTAATTACTGTATCTAATACCATATTTTAGACAATATGGAGGTCACGATCAAGACCAAAAGTTAATATAGCAGCGAAAATTAAAATAAAACATATTCATTTCTACATATTACTTAAATGTATAATAGTCAAAAAGCGGATGTACGTTTGTTTGTCATCAAAGTGAAGAGAGCGGTGAGTCAGAGAGAGAATATTTTAAAGTGTATTTTTAATTTTATTAGTGTATTTTTAAAAAAAGAATATTTAAATATAAACAAATTAGTATAAACTTTTGCATCTATTCATTTAGTAAAAAATAAAACAAAATGAACTAGAAATAATTCCTACGCACCTGTAAGGCATTGTGGGGCACTCTCTCATAGGCTCAATTTGGAGGAGCCTATTATTTTGGGCAGGAGGTTAATTTATTCGCCGAAAGTGCCAGGAAAGCATGTTGATATTAAAAAATCAAGAATCGAATAAAGATTGTCTTTCGCTGTGGCGCTATATAAAATTTCACGGTATTTCAAAAATGTGGTATCTGTGAATATTTCACAGGTTGCAACTAGTATTACTTAAACGTATTACATTACTATAATTTACTTATAAATTCTAAATTCCTAATAAATTTTCCTACAAACACATTTTCAGATAAAATTTTAGAGACAATGCACGAAAGCTGAGCTATCTTTATAAACTAAACAGTGCATCGTAACAAGATATCAATTAAGAAAAATATTATAAAACATTACCATTCAATATCCAACAACATCCAGACAGTTACTACCTAGGCCAAAGAATCACACTTTCTCGGACATCTACACACACATTTAAACTGTTTCAGCTTCAATTTCAGGACTACTACAAAGAAGTTGTGTGAATGTGGAATCGTTACAGCTTTAAGTAATGAAACTAAAAGAAATTGTTGGAAAACGTAGTTTTAAACCAAATGAAAATTCGTTGTTGTTTTTTATATGTTAGAACTGATAAAAATCCTACTAAAGTTTCACAAGAAACAGAAGGAATACATGATGCACAATTCGAAACGTGGTTTGTTTAGATACACAGTTAAATACCAAACTGCACAGTTGACGACATAATAACACTTTTACGACTCCGACATTAATTTTTATGGTATACATCTGCCTCTCCGGGATCTCTTTCGATAATTATGATAATAAACAGAATCAATAAAGATATGAAAACAACCAAAAAAAAAAAAAGAAGAGAGAAATTAGTGCCCAGACTTCTTTTAATTAACCAATAACATCTAATTGGATAGACAACATTAGCGAATTTTCTTTGAAAACATATAAGCACTGATTAAATAGAGTCAGTAAATGCAGTTCAGCGAACTTTGTGTTTATGTTCCTCGCATTTGTAATTTCAGGTGAACAGGTGAAGTTTGTCTTGGAAAGAAAATTCACCTGAGTTGGAAGGATCGCAATGGCGTTTAACGTTAATTTACTTAAATTGAATTTTTACTTCAACAAAGTGAAAAACCAGAGTAAAAATCCGGAAATTACAAGAGGGACAACAAATCTATATTACTAAAATCTTTTATTTCTCTGTCTGTCTGTACGGCGTAATTGTTAATTTCCTGTGAAAAATTACTACTATGACACGTTCGCGACGGGAATCGAACCTGCAACCTTTTGATCAGAAGTCTTATCTATTAGGCCACGGGGACTACATTCAAATTATTATTTCTTATCACTCTCTTTGAGTGTGTGTGTGTGGCGCAATGAGAGAAGAGCCAAAGAAAAAGAAAATAACTCATTAATGTTAGCCTACTAGATTAAAATGTAAATTTCAATGTTCATTTTTTTAGCTTCTCTCTCTCAACAATGGCGCGCGCTATCAAATAATGAGTTCATTCAAAAAGTTCATATCACTTTTTGCCTTGGAATCGATTCTTCTTGGATTATAATTACCAGGGGAAGTAAGGGGGATGGTCTAGTACATAATAAAAATGAATTGAGAAATTCATGTGCCAACATTCCGCCGGCCATAAGGGAATTTTCTCTAAGAACAAAAAGTGCCTAAAATACAGAAATGCATAAATGAACAACGGTTGAGACAAAGTGTTTATTAAGTGACATCCCAGAACAGCTGATTCTCGCTCTTTGACGGTTATCAACCGGTCACCAGAGGTCTCAATATGGAGGTCAAGAGGAATGATCGGCAGGAAGAACGTGACACCTCCAGAAATTGCAAAAGGGACAACAAATACAAAATAAATACGAAATGGGAAATTTATGTGCCAGAATTTCACCGGCCACAAGCGAATGTTGTCTGCGCACTTAAAAAAACAAACAAAAAAAGAGCCTAAAATATTTGCGTAGATAAACAATGGTTGAGACCAAGTGTTTAGTAATTGACATCCCAGGACAACATGTTTCCCGCTTTTGGCAGTCATCGGCTAGACGTATAAATAAAGTCCAGCATAATTCATTTTTTTATTATATATTTACTGCTGTTTTTTAATTTTGGGAGGTGTCACGTATGCTGATTATTCCTCTTGAACTCATATTGAGACCTCGTTTACTGGTGACTGCTCGCAGCTGATGACCGCCAAAGAGCGAGAAACAGCTGCGCTGGGATGTCACTTAGTAAACATTTAGTCTCAACCAAGTTTATTTACGATTTTTACTTGGGGGAGAGGATGGGGGGTTAATTCCTTAAAAATCAAAAATTCACTAACGTCCATCACACAATCGAAGTATTTTGGCAATGTTACCACATTCTAGAAAATGCAGAATATACTTCTGTGAAGATAGTGTTAGGATTGAAGTTTTTTCTTGCTTTTTGCAGGAACACTGACAAGACAGCGAAAGGAAAAAAGGGACTGAAGCAATATAGTCCCTAAAACGCGTGGGTCACTAGAAAAGTATTTTTATAACAATTTAACACAAACATCTATCCTACAATCTGCAATACACGGATATATTAAGAACTAACTCCATGATCCTTTTCCAGTAGATCTTTTTTTTTTAATCGTTTCTTCTTAAGTGATATTAGCCACCCACCTTTTTTTCAGGAAACTAAAAATTCATAAGCCTTTATTTATTATTAAGTGAAGTCTGGCGTTAACGTTTGGGTCATTATTTATGTCGGTTTCCTGCGAGAAAGACATTAGCCTAACCATCTTTATAGAGGGAGAGGATTACAACCTCTCGCCAATGCCTACTTTCCAAAGGCCTCATGAATAATTTCCTGTTTAATTGGGATTACTGCGATTAAACTTTACGGCTTTGGACGAACGAGCAATGAAGCAAGCTTCCACGAAAACATGGCGTCAACGTAAGGCGCTCGGATTATCTGATGTAAGGCGAAAATTACACTGGGGAAAATTAAGTAAATGATCAATCTCATTCAATCAAAGGGCGGGTAGTCATTTTTCAAAGCTGTTTACCAAATTAACAGCAGTAAAATTAGATTTCCGGTTGCGAAAATTTGCTCGCCCGCTGCTCGATGCAATAACAAATGGAGGGTTTGACATTTCAACATGTATTCAATCGAAGAAAGTGCCAGCCGATGTCCATTAGTCGTGATTTGAATTGCAGAACTAACTCATCAGCCAGAATTAGCCAGTTGTTGAACAACGAAAAAGAAGGTGCGAAAGGTTGTCGGTCTTATTCGGGCCCCCATCAGGGATAACAAACAATAAAAACAATTAGTAAAGTGGAAGAGATCCAAGCTCTGAGCAGTTCATGATAAACTTCATAAAATCTGTGTGATGAATCCGAAAAAAGAACAAAACAGGTGATCTGGTTTCCTTACGGCAACTCAATGCTGTATATGCCATAGAGATGCCATAGGATGCTTGAGAATGATGGGAGAAAGAATGTTAGAGGTGAATAAAGACTTATTTGTTTGTTTTATTGATTGGGAAAAGGCATTCGATAAGGTTAATTGGCATGTACTACTGAGAATTTTAAAAGAAATTGGCATTGATTGGAAGGATAGAAGACTAATAAAGGAGATGTATTATACGCAGGTAGTGACTGTAAAAGTAGGAGATGATGAGACTGAAGAGATGGGTATTGGAAGAGGAGTTAGACAAGGGTGTTGTCTTTCACCAATGCTTTTTAATGTATATGTAGAGCAACTCACTGCGAAAGCTTTAGATGAAGCAAGAGGTGTTGTGATAGGAGGAGAAAAATTGAAAACCATTAAATATGCAGATGATCAAGCAGTGTTGGCAGAATCAGAAGAGGAGTTACAGAAAATGATGGACAGTATAGTAAAAGTTGGGAAAGACTTTCGAATGAACTTAAATGTGGGAAAAACCAAGGTGATGAGAATAAGCAGGCAAGAAGGTAGTGTTAATATATCCTTAGAGGGAAAGATTATACAACAAGTAAAGGCTTTTAAATATTTGGGAAGTCTGGTGAAATGGGATGGAAGTTGTACTGAAGAAATAAGAAGTAGAATAGCAATGGGTAAAGGAGCATTTGAAAATGTAAAAGCATTGTTAACAGCACAAAGCATTTCACTAGAATTAAGGAAAAGGTTTGCTAAATGTTTTGTTTGGAGTGTGATGCTATAAGGTTGTGAATCATGGACTATTAAAAAGAAGGAAGAGAGATTTCTAGAAAGTTTTGAAATGTGGCTTTGGAGAAGAATGTTAAAAGTGAAATGGTCGGATAGAGTAAAGAATGAGGATGTTTTAACAAGAATAGGAGAAAAAGGAAATTGTTAAAAACCATACCAGATATGTGCTACGAAGAAATTGTCTACAACAAAGAATAATAGAGGGAAAAGTGGAAGGAAAGAGAGGAAGAGGAAGAAGGATTGGAATGCTGGATGATTTTAAAAGGGGAAGAAAGTATGAACAATTGAAGGAAGATGCACAGGATAGAAGAAAATGGAGAGCGTCCAATTGAAACCTGTCATAAAGACAGTTACACCAGAGAGAGAGAGAGATATGATTTGTAAGAGTGCCTTTTTTTCTAATGCTTTATTGACATTCGCCACTGACGTTAAATTCCTTATTAAGGATTTAAAATATTAGAAAAATAATAAAACAAAATAAGATAAATGTTAAGCACTATGAGTTGTTTCAATAATTTCGTAAGATATCTATTGCGATATTAATCACTCATCAGCTAAAATTAATTAAAGATTTACAGGTTAAAGATTAAAACACCACTGTTTTATATTTGGCAGATAGTAAGAGATCAGGAAATAAGGTTTCTCGCATTTACTCGCAGCACAGGCTGCAGCTGAATTCGGAAGGGTAGTCAGACAGTCTTGCCTTCAATCTGAATGTAATGTAATGTAATGTGGGGAGCATTGGTGGCTTGACAGCCGAGCACCGCGACCTGAAAGATCTATTGGGCTATCCCACGGAAAGAAGGACACACGGAGAGAAAGACTGAGATACGATGGTGTGAGAAACGCAGGGGAAACGGGAGAACCCCGGGAAAACCTGCCCAGCGCGGATCGCCACCACATCAATGAAACCCACATGAGAATCGAACCTCGGTACTCAGAGGTGAATCTGAATGTAAAAAAGCAGGTAACCATTTGGCAAAAAGATGGGTGAACCTTGAGACACATCTGGAGAAAAAGCAACCACGGAAAAAAATTCCGATTTTCGCCGGGAGTTGAATTGCATCCACCCGGTCTGTACTAAGGGTCTTCCAACTCTTTGAGCTACCGGAATCACAGGGCATTACGGTTGCAAACATTCACGCCAGTGATACCAAAAGAAAAAAAATAATATAAATAATAATATAATAAAAATAAAACGGAAACAGGAAATTCATTGCAACCAGTGCAGATTCCAAATATTTGCCAAGTTTGGTTGCAAAATATACCAAAAAATAGACAAGCGTCAATAAATAAAACATAAAAAAAAAGCAGGAAGCAACATCTAACAATAAAAAGAAGACAAAAAGTGAATAATAAAAAAACGGAATAAAAATAATAGGTGCAGATATATCCCACGGATGGCCCACGTAAGGCTCCATAGGGTCTATGGGTTGTACAATTAATAGGTATTTGAATTTCTCCTAGCTTCTCTTCTCAGAGCTTACTTTTCAGGCATTACTGAAGATTGATTATTTACCGCCTTTTGAATCTGTATTAATAAAAGCAAATTGTCCGTGCGCGAGCGTATGTTCGCCAACAATTGAATTTTGCAACAATAGGCACGCGCGTTGCTTGGTAACAGGAGTAGGCTTATTGCTCCATGGTCTGCAATGTGAAAACAATACAATTCCGCACGCGCATTGCCAGACAACGGGAGTATTGTTGCTTGATCAATGAAAGTCCGCAATAATGTACGAGAATTTCGCTTGCGCGTTGCCAGGCAACAAAATTTCTGACTGTTACCAATGGATTTCCATATTCTATTGCATGCATTTTTTAGAATTTAAACCTTAATTTAGTTTTAGTTTTACATTTTCGTAATTAATTTTACTTGATGTAATTTATCTTTTTAAATAAATATTTTTTTTTTCATTACATATGCCAGGATTCCGGAGCGACGGGAAGCGGTTTAGTTCCAATAATAAATATCATCCTAATTTACTTCACAACAGATTGAAAACACAGGGTAATGTATCAGATTAAAATGAGACACAGTGTTATTATTAGATAAGATTTTACCCGAATCGTATTTCGCTTAATACAAATTCGAACTACGAGTAAGTCTATTTTCTCCCGACATTCTTTCTCAGTCTTTCTCTTCGTCTGTTGTTACTTACGTGAAGTATTACAACAGACCAACGGTCGCAGTGCTCGGCTTCCCTGCCACCCACAAACGTTTCGTTACAGTTTTTTTTTTGTCCATTTTTGCAAAGTTAACTTCAATAATGAATAAAGTCATAAGAAACAGTCTACTCAAAAAAAATGTATATATATATGTAAAAGCAAAAATTTAAAATCCCCAACCAAATATCCTATAATTCGAGTAAGTTTTATAATTTTTTAGAAATGTGGCCAAAAATACGTACTCGGGAATCTCTGAATTACCTGTACGCCAATTTGGTAATCATGAATTCTTATATATATTCTCAAATCTCTTCATAAAACTAACTGTAAATAAAATTTTGTATTCAATGTAAAATATCTTTTTTTTAAAATTTAATTTGGTTTATTTTATTAAGTATTATTCCCCATTTCCTTTATTACAAAGTGAATTTTTCTCATTTCCGGTTTCATATCCAGGTATGTACTTCTTCTGTTGCTCAACTTCAGGTCATGAGATATCGCCACCAATAACTTGAAAGGCGGCAGAGCTCGGATGAGATCTCCGTGGAGAAGTTGATCAGAGATTAGACCACAGCCGTAGGAGGGTTTTTTTCCCCTTCTTAGCCTCTTGACTCCGCAGAAAAGTACCGCGAAAGGAGCTCATCTCACGAGATACCACTCCCCCAACTTCCAGGAAGCAGGAAACCGGAGGCGTAAGAAAGAACTGACTCAAAGGAAACTGAAAAAAAAAATAAAAATTCCAACTCACTCTCGCGGAACTTTTTCTCGCGTTTTACGATATTACATGTTCCCATCCCCGAGCAAATAAATAACAACGAGAATAAAAACCCCAGAAACAGTTTAAGTTCGCGATTTTGCTCCAAAACATCGTTTTCAAGTTGCATTTCGTCCAGAGAGGTTGAGCTTTCTAACATTAGCAGTCAGCTTAAGTTCAAGAGAAAACTGTCTGTATTTCTCAGACACTGAAATGAAGTAGGAAGAAGCCTACAACATTCTACAAATAATTTGACTGTTAAACAAAACATTAAGCAACGAAAGAACATTACTTTAGCGTTAATTATTTCTTGTAACTGCTATATTTTAGGAATTCACACAGGGATGGTTAACCTATGACGTACGCGTCAAAAGTGATGCACTGGATGATTAGCTGTGGCGCATTGTATCCCCGATAATAATAATAATAATAATAATAATAATAATAATAATAATAATAATAATTATACCACAGTCTCAGCACACTAGGACTTCACAAAAACACTTATGCACAACTGCAGAAGGCTGTGGTACTCAACACTACACGCATAGTTAGGAAATTTATGGACACAACCACACATCCCTAATCATTCTCGCACACGTCTTTACACTTGGCAATATGTGCTTTGGTCCTTGACCCGCCATATTGTTTTTGCTGGGGAAACCCAAGGTTTGAAACATACAAACATAATAATAATAATAATAATAATAAACAGGACCAAGTCATCTCCACACGCAACTACAAGAAACACATTCTACACGATGCAAACACACATGAAGACAAATGTAGGAAATGCCACACTACGCATGAGACGATCGACCACATAATATCAGGCTGTCCCCTTCTCTCTCAAACAGACTACCTCCACCGACACAATCAGGTAGCGTCGATCGTTCATCAACAACTAGCACACACACACTCACTTATTAAGAGCACGGTCCCGTACTACAAGTACATACCACAAAGCGTATTAGAGTCACCCTCATATAAACTATACTGGGACCGCCCCATTCACACAGACAAAACCATACATCACAACAGACCAGACATCACACTTGTTGATAAGGTCAACAAACAGACCTATCTAATTGATATTGCAGTGCCTATCAGCAAGAACATGCAGAAAACTCACGCAGACAAGATTAGTAAATACACTGATCTAGCACACGAGCTCCAGAAGCAGTGGCGGCAGGATCGAGTACGTGTTGTACCCATCGTTCTGTCTGCCACTGGTCTGGTGCCTCACACATTGCACCACAGTCTCAGCACACTAGGACTTCACAAAAACAATTATGCACAACTGCAGAAGGCTGTGGTACTCAACACTACACGCATAGTTAGGAAATTTATGGACACAACCACACATCCCTAATCATTCTCGACACGTCTTTACACTTGGCAATATGTGCTTTGGTCCTTGACCCGCCATATTGTTTTTGCTGGGGAAACCCAAGGTTTGAAACATACAAACATAATAATAATAATAATAATATGGCTTGGATTGATTACAAGAAGGCTTTTGATTCCCTGCCACACAGTTGGATTCAAAAATCATTAGAATTTTTGGAATCAGTGAAAACATCAGAAATCTTTTAAAAGAAGCTATGAAATTTTGGAAAACAATCTTATTATCAAATGGACAAGAACTTGGTGAAGTGAACATCAGGCGGGGAATATTTCAAGGTGATGCGTTATCACCATTATTATTTACTATTGCACTCATTCCCCTAACATCAATTTTGAAGAAAACATCCTTCGGATATGAAGTCTCAAAAGAAACTGGAAAAATTTCTCATTTATTCTACATCAATGATCTGAAATTGTATGGGAAATCTGAAAAGGAAATTACATCCCTTGTCAACACAGTTCAGATTTTTAATAAAGATATCACAATAGACAAGTGTGCTACACTTAACATGAAACGAGGAAAACCTCAAAATTCTGATGGGATAATATCTGAAAATGGGAACATTATCAAGTCCCTTAACTTTGAAGATTCCTACAAATATCTTGGAATACTGGAATCAAATGAAATATTAAATGCTCAAGTTAAAAAGAAAACAAGCTGTGAAAACACAAAACGAGTACGCAAAGTTTTAAAATCAAAGCTAAATGGTGGTAATACTATCAAAGCCATTAACACCTGGGCAGTTCCTGTTATTAGATACACTGCAGGAATCATTGATTGGACACAAGCTGACCTGGATACTTTAGACAGGAGAACTCGAAAATTAATGACCATGCATCATGCACTACACTCTCGAAGCGATGTTGATCGTTTATATCTTCCAAGGAAGGAAGGAGGCATAGGACTTCTTCAAGTTAAGCAAACTGTGGAAGAGGAAAAACGAGGATTAAATGATTACATAAAAAAGAAGCAAGGAAAAACTGCTGATTGAAGCCTGTAAGGAAAACATCGTGAAAGTTATCGGGACTAAATTGGACTATAAAAGAGAAACCATAAGACAATGATTTGAAAGTTGGAAAAACAAGCCACTCCATGGGCAATATATAAAACAAATTGAAGAAAAAATTGACAATTCCAGAAACTGGCAATGGCTTTAAAATGGTTACATCAAGAAAGAAACAGAAGGATTAATATTTTGCTGCCCAAGAACAAGCTTTATTAACTAACGTGATGAAAACCAAAATACAACACGTGAGCAACGATAGTAAATGCAGATTATGCAAAGTGAAGGATGAAACTATTGACCATCTTATCAGTGGTTGTAGTAAAATTGATCAGACTGAGTACAAAAGACGCCATGATAGAGTAGCCAGTATTATTCACTGGAATTTATGCAAAAATATCAATTCCCAGTTTCCAAAAACTGGTGGGAACATTCTATTGAAAAGGTGCTAGAAAATGATGAGGCCAAAATCCTCTGGGACTTCAGAATTCAAACCGACCGTCATTTGGAACACAACACTCCAGACATAACAATTGTAGAGAGGAAATATGTTTTTCTAATAGATGTGGCAATACCTGTAGATGCACGAATTGTTGAGAAAGAACTGGAAAAGATCACAAAATATAGGGATCTGACAATTGAAATTTCTCGTTTGTGGAACAAACGTGCCACTGTAACACCTATAGTTATTGGTGCCCTCGGTGCTTTATCTAAGGAATTTGTAAAACACTTTAATAGCTTGGAACTTCATGAGATTTCAATAACAGATCTGCAAAAAACATCATTACTAGGCACTGCTTATATTTTGCGAAGATACTTGGACAATTCTTAGGTCTCTGGGTGAGACTTGAATTGCTCAATTAATCCAGTCAAAGATGTTGTCTTTGTATTGTGTCATATGTTAAATAATAATAATAATAATAAGGGTTCATGATCGCGATAAAGGACCAAGTCATTCCTACACGCAACTACAATAAACACATTCTACACGACGCAAACACGTATGACGACAGATGAAGAAAATGACACAGTACGCATGAGACGAACGACCACATAACATCAGACTGTCCCCTTCTCTCCCCAACAGACTACCTCCACCGACACAATCAGATAACGTCGATCGTTCATCAACCGCTAAGACACAAACGCTCACTTATTCTTTTCTTCTTTCTTTTCCTGGATAGGGTTATATTTGTGGTTATACTGCTATTTAGGCTTTGTTTTATAGATTTAGAAACAAACACACTTGGGTAACCATTGGAAGACTATTGGAACCATAGGAAGTGACCGGAAGTAGACGAACCATATAAATTTATGAAATAGGATTCAATGTCATTTATGAAATAGGATTCATTTCAGCTTTTTTTTGTTTTTACAACCCAAAATTAAAAAATTATCGTAGTCACTTATGTGACCCATTTTATGGACGTGATGAGCCGTCTACGTTTCATGTTTTAATACAACTTTTATGCCCTTCTATTTTTTTTTTTCATACTCTGGTCACTGTTTGCCAATATAAAACAATTGTGTTGTAAACAAGGAAATAAATACATTTATGTACCTCTATTTCAACGTTTTTGCAATCATGGATGGGATAGGATAACTTATTGTTTAAAATACAATCCACCCTAATATCCGTGTTTTTAAATATTTTGGGTTGGCGATTAAACAATCTAGGATGGTATGGGTAGACTGCCCATATTTTATTTTCTTCTTTCTTTTCCTGGATAGAGTTACATTTAGGGTTATATTGCTATTTAGGCCTTGTTTTGTGGATTTAGAAACAAACTCACTTGTGTAACCATTGTCAATAAACTTGATCTTAGTTTTTCCTAAATTTTCAATAAATAATTTTTAAGTGAAACATATTGAGAAGGCTTTTTTAATTTTCGTAATCATCAATTTTTTCTTTACATGAATCGGAGCAGCTGATGTGATTGAATCGGAGCAGCTGATGTGATTGGCATTATTTGACTATTTGCATTTGGTTTTCTATAGGGTTCTAAGGATATAATATTGTCTTTAATTGCTAAATAAAATATTTAAAAAAGAAATGGAAATGTCCTATTATTATGTGATTCTAATGTAAATTTTGCATTTTCGTCTAACGAATTGAATTGTTCTAAAATAATCTTATCAGAAGTATTGTCAGCTAATATATAAATATCATCAACATATCTTCTGAAGAAAAACACTGAATTATGAAATTGTTCGAGAAAAGAATTTTCTAGAAACTGCTTAGCCACCTCCGCTATAATGACAGAGGACGGAGGTCTCAGAAACGTTCCTTTGTGTTGTTGAACCACCTGTCCATTAGCCAAAAAGACTGGTTGGAAACTAAAAAACTTCTTAATGCCAATATTAGGTCTACTTCCTGTTTTTGAAATCCTACTAATCGTGTATTCAAGGCTTTAACTATTAATTCGTAGGTAATCGAAGTAAATTAATCTTTGGCATCGATAGAAACCATTGTGCTTTTATAAACACTAATCTTGGGGTTCTTTTGTTTCTTCACAAAAATCGTCAGTGTCATTAACAAAACCAACTGTTTTAAATTGCTGTAATTTATTAGCTACTGTGAGACACTAAAAGTTATAGGAATTACGGCAATTGATTATGGGCTATTGTATAATTGATGGAATCCTCTCCATGACAAAGAGGCTGTTAGTGAGATTAAAGCATTTTATGTGATGCCTAGTCATCGAATTAAGAAAATCAATTCGATGAAAGACATCTTCCGCCCGAAGGTGTTTGTTTTGCGAGTCCACAACACCTTCGAACGGAAAAACAAACAGATTATATCGAGCCTAAAAATGCTATTGATGTAAAGGTTGCCTGTTGGTTCCCTACTGAGTGTGCGGATTCATGAACAATCTACTGACCTCTCACATTGTTTCTTTGGAATAATTAATTGAAGTAAGAAAAAAGTTAAAAGAAACACAAGTTTATGGAAAATCTAATAATACTGAAATTTTACTGCAGCATCAAATTCGATTAAAAAGTAGCAATTTCGAAACAAAATATGTTTATAGAAACTTTAAGCAAAAAGTTAGAAATTCTGATACGTCACTAAGAATTTTGATTGTGACAATGCAATAGATGGATGGGATCTAAATGCACATCCGATGTAAACCAAATTGAATTCGAAAGACCTATCATTTTAGTTAAATTATCCATTCCTTAATTCGAAGGAAATCGTTAATTTTACAATATTTCAATAAAGTACATAATTTATCTTTTAATAAAAATTGACAAATAAAACGAAATCACATTAAGAAATTGGTATTTCGGTGTCGAAATAAAAAAGGAAACAAACAAGTTACTTAATGCTTTTAGACAGTGTCAAAAGCAAAGTGGCCCGTAATATGCACAATTTTATAAACAAAATTTTATAAGCAAAATTTTGTCGGACGCGACCACTTTTGACCCCCCCAACTTCCGGTCGGGGACTGGTCCTAGAGGTCTGATTTTTTTGGACGTGGTTATCTACTTTTTGATGCTGAACACAATGGTGAAAGTTTCATTCTAACATCTCTAACCGTTTGGCCACTACAAAGTGTGACAGTGTGACATCCAGGAAACATAATACCAATAGCGGTTCCCTATGTTTTACAGGGAAGCTCTAGAGGCCGCTAAAAAACCAAGAGACATACATATTCGAACCGACAACCTCCATCATATGACTCCGATACCTTACTCTTCAAGCTACAGCTGACAACTGAAATGAGATGGTTGCATTTCTAACATTTAAGCTAACAGAGGAAATCCAATGAAAATAGTGCCAAATATCTCGAATGTGGGGAGACCCTGAAAATATCCTATTCCTACGTTGTTTGGGCCTCTGAACACGATGGTGAAGTTCGTTTGTCGATCCGACCTTCCCTTCGGGAGTTGTTAGGCAGGGCAGACACGGAGGGACAGGACGAACGCAATAACTACCGATTTTCATGGCTATCACGATAGCTCTCAAATGGGTCGCTAAATATAACACTTCATTTTTTTGAAAGGCATCAGAATATGGAAAAATCTTCAATCTTATGTAAATACAACAGCTTTCATGCAAATTTTTGAGTAAGAATTAGATGGTTGAGATCAATGGCTTTTCTACATAAGACATCCTGGGGAATAAATCTAGATAGCAAACGCACGTGGTTGGAGGCAAGGGGCAATTTGTTGGTCGGTCAAGGGGAAAATTGAACGATGGATCTTTGCGGGGGTGAAAACAATCCCCTTGCAAAGAATGGCCTGAATTAAATCATCGGGAAAAAGATTATTCCAGCAGAAGGAAGCTTGCTTCTCTGGCACCCACGCAACGGAAGGAAACCAGCCCAGCGAACAATCGAGTAACTGGGTTATTTTTCGAAACGGATTAATACACTCGTAGTAATTTTGAAACTAACTTATAAACATTTGCAAGTCAGAGCTTTGAGAGGAACATTGCATTAAAAATATCTGTTGAAAAGCTAAAACTACACCCAGCGAACATTTCGACCTGTTTTACAGGTGACATTTACGTCCAATATTTCAATGGTACTTATTTTTAACTTTTAATGTACTGTATACTTTAAGAAACGTCGTATCTTATTCATTGTAATGATAATATATACGATGGGAGAAAAAGAAGAAGAGTTCGTAGATGTCGTACAAATGCTCAAATTATTTCAATAAGTTGAATAAGAAGATTCAAGTGCATTTGGATTTTCCTAAGAGAAATGTGAACTAAATTTCTCCTCTTTCACTTTTGATGGAATAGGTACTGGTCGACGGTCGTTTTTCTGTCTTACCAAGTATAATAACATAATAATAATTAATACGTGGTATAATAAACACTATATATGGTGGCCGGAAAATTCCAGTGCCCCCTATTATGTTATTATTATATTAGGATTGATAAAAATTAAAAACACACAATCAAGATAAAATCGTAAAAATACATTAAATATTCCTGCAGGATATGTAATGTATTTTTACGATTTTATCTTGATTGTGTGTTTTTAATTTTTATCAAAACTACAATTTTAACACACGTTAAAATATTACAATATTATATTAGGAATAAGGGAACTTCCCAGCCACCCTACATATTTAGATTATGATGGTTCTCTTTGTATAGTGATCGACCGTACATCAGTTGAATATATCTGTGTGGGAATGTTTGACTCTTATCAAATACGTAAACGAACCACTTTTTATTCCAAGAAATCGCTTCCTGTAGTTTCTTCACTTCAAATCTTAAAAGTTTATAATTTCTAAAGATCAAAAGCTAACAGAAAATAAGTTATCATCGTCGCATTCTTAAAGCATTTGTAAAATCATCAGAAAGTGCGTCTGGACTCGAACAAGAGATAAATTCATCTGTTTACATCTGGATTCTGTTTTAGTCTCGATCTAAATGTCGTTCGTGATAAGAGTAAAGGAGTTTTAAGAGATTCACTATCGACAGTTACTTACTGATAGTATGTGTGGGTAGCCGGGAAGTTCCCATACCCCTTAATATAATAATAACATAATAGGGGTTACGGGAACTTCCCTGCCACCCTGTACAGTATAAATTACCAGATATAAACACCATACCACATAAAAATCTTATACTTTTTATAGAATATGTAACATTTTAATGGACGACAGTGTATATAATACATGGCCTCGTGCAAGTATCGACAGAATACCGCCACAGCAGTGAGATCAACAAATCTAAATTCCATTCAACATGCACGGGATGCCGTAGGCCAACCCCTGCAAACCTGTCAGACATCCTTCGGTCACCGTCAAGTTCAGTTAGCTGTTGGAAGAGGATTTGCTGCCAAAGATGCTTGTGAACAACTTTCTAACGAGCGTGGTTTTCACGCTGTCGGGCCCGTTTAGCCGTCAGAGATCTCAGAGTTCTGACATCACGACGTCAATACGAGATGCACATTAGGTTGTCGTTTTTGACATTCTTTCTTCTTATTGCCTGACGAGAAAGTTCGAATACTGGAACTTTGAAACGTCGCCTTGTTTTAATTTTAATTGTAAATATTTTATAAGTGTAAAGATGCATTAGAGGCTCTATGTTTAATTAGTTTTTACCTGCACGTTTTAAAACAGTTTAATATTTAGTTCTTGTTTGAGAGTTTCTTTTTCCAAAATTAAATATGAACATTGATATACATCTCTGTGATTTAATTTTCAATGAAAAAGAAAAATGTCAAAGACTTATTTGCATTTCTTTATTTCATAGTAAACAACAAGTATTTTTTTTCGTTATAACGGATATTTATACGTTATAATAATTTCAACAATGCAGTTCATGAATCGGTTTTAATACAATCAATTAAAATAGATTTTTCGTCACTTTAAAATAAAATCATCGGATTTTAGCCTTATAACACTGGCTATATCTTGCTGATGAGTTAAAACAATTAAATTCAATTTAAAATAATTCGCTTATTTGATGTCTTTAAGTTTCACTATGTAAATAGCTCGTTTAAATTTATAGGCTATATTTTAAACGAAATCTTTTTTTTTTATGCTCTTTGCTTGAGCAAGAAACATGCTCTTTGTCTGAGCATGAAACATGCTCTTTGTCTGAGCATAAAACATATTGTTTGTCTGAGCACAAAACATGTTCTTTGTCTGAGCAAAAAACATGCTCTTTGTCTGAGCACAAAACATGCTCTTTGTCTGAGCACAAAACATGCTCTTTGTTTTTCCTCAATCCGTTGTTCATTTGTGGGGGCGTCTCATTACTTTGTAATTCCCGTTTAAAAGGGGTTTGTTTTAAATGAACCTTTCTTTTAAAAACTTGTTTATTTTTCAGGAATTCTGTTTCTCCTTAATCTTCTCTCCTATCTGCTGTTCACCCAATCATCTATCAAGTGGGCATTACCCTACTCTGAAGGGTTTAGAGATATTCGAATTAAAGTTTCAAAACGAATGATAGCATAGAGATATTACGTACTGTAAAAGCATCCATTATGTGAACAAGCAATTCATCTCATATATTCATTCTATGTCTGTAAACTTCACGCTTCATCCAACCCCATAAACAGAAATCCAAGGGTCTGGAGAGAAGGAAAACAACGGCCAGCAGGAGCAGTGACAATTGAACGCCAAATCTCCATTATCTCAGAAATATTCGGAATAGGACATCCGTTCATAGGAACTGTTTTGCTTAAAATGACCGATACTATCACCTCCCAAAATATTGACTTTTTCTCCTGGGACACCCTGTATAAAATTCCACTTTGTAAGATCTTCAATGTGCTGAGTAGAGTTTTAAAGCAGACGTACGAAGTTAACAGCTGGTTTTTTGAAATCGCACAAAATTGGCTCGCAGCGCCTTTAGAAGACCCGCTGCCTGATGATTGCTCTACGGACATCAATGTTTGTTTGTTTAATGCTAACATTGCAGTGGAGGTGTTTTGATCGTCGGACAATTGCACACTTTTTTTATAAGAAGAAGCGAGAGAGGAAATCAAATGAAATGAGGTTGATTCAGGTAGATTTGCTGTCGAGGAAGAGCTGAAAAGAACACAGGAACTGTCGTCATGTAAATACGACATGTGTTGAACAAAGGACAGGTGGCTTAAAACAAGAAACTCAGTCATCGAAATTCTAAAGAACTGTAGAGCAACCAATGTAACAAACATTTCGAATGGATGAATTTCTCAGCAAAAAATATAGAGAAAACTCTCAAAAAAATTAAATAATGAAATAAAATAAAAGCTGTGGGTTTTATTTTTAGAAATTACTTAAGGTAATTTAAAGTAATTTTTTTAAAGTTAAGACTTGAGCCCTTATCCTGACTTAAGCAACTGCAGGCGACTGCAAACCTTTTATTTCTTTTATATATTTCTTTTTCCAATGCACCTAAAATCCTAAAAATTTAAATAAGCATCTGGGATTTCTATTTTCTTGTTTTTAATTTTCAAAATATTCTGCAATTAAATAAATTAAAACTCAAAAACAGTCGATTTTTTGGGTGTTTACGAGGTGTTACTCGGTATTTTGAACTCTTTCAACTCAACTGATCTTTTTCTTTTGTCACTTGAATAAGATCGACAGGTCCGATCGAAACCTGGTCGAGATTTTAATGTGTTTTTATGTTTTTTAATTATTGTGTGTCTGGCCATTTTTAAAAACTACACAATTAATTTCACAAACGTTAAATTTACTAGATCATATATAATTCTTGCTTTAAAAAAAATTGAAATAATTTTTACTTATGTTGATATTTCAATCTTTCATCTCCTACAAAAGTTTTAAGAAATTTCGAAATCTTCATTTAAAAAAAAAAAATCCCAAAAATTATTTAAACTCTGGAATCAATTCTTCAAACTTTTTACTTGATCAAAAAAGGACGATTTGAATCTTTACAACTAATCCACAGAAATGGGTTTATTTACTATGATTAGAGTCAATTCGCATTACGTAAGTGGTTTCTTTGGCATTCAGGAAATGGCAGAATAGCATCTGTTTACTGTATCCTCAATAGAGATATTTTTACTGTTACTGTTTCCATAGCAACAAGCCTAAATATAATACCCATCTGACAATGAAGCGACAAATGATTCTATTGATGCCTATGAAGTTTCTAAAGCAACCACAATATTTTGAAAAGAGCAAAAAGTGACTCGGGATGTTGCGAACTGAACAATAATTTTATTATTATTAGATAACGAAGTATCTGACATAAAGATTTCTTAAAAGTCCTGACTCAAGCAATTCAGACGACTGCTAACCTTTTATTTCTTTTACATATTTCTTTTTCCAATGCACTCAAAATTCTGAAAATTTAAATATGAACTTGTGAAGCATCTGGGGTTTCTATTTTCTTGTTTTTAATTTTCAAAATATTCAACAATTAAATAAATTAAAATTCAAAAATAGTCAATTTTTTTTGGTGGGGTGGGGTTCGAGGTATTTTCAGCTCAAAAAAGCTTGATGAAAACCTGAAGATAAAAAAAATAAAATAAAAAAAATTCGTAAAGAAATTATTGTATTGAATATATTTATTGTTAGTGAAATAGTTAATTTTTATAAAAAAAGTAGAAATTGCGTTTTTTAAAATTGAGTGAGATTATTTTTTTTTCTTTACGTGTTGTCAAATAATCATAATAAAAACATTTTCATTAAAGGCCTCCTAAATATCGAAAGCCATGCAAATTCAGTTGATGCTGTACGTTTCCAAAAATAAATTTGTCTTGAAGCATTTTTTTTATAGATTTTAATAGAATTTTAACAAAAATTCAACTGACTTATACAATTGCATGATCTTAAAAAGCGTAGAAGAAACATTCGTAACCTTCCCCCCTCTCAAAAAAAAAAAAATCTTTTTTTTTTTTTTTCTCTCTCTTTATCTTTTTAATTTGTTATTTAATCAAACCAAAACATTTAATAAAAAGTTCACTTGAAGTTCAGCTATGATGTAACTGAGATATAGAAAGTTATCGAAATCTATGACTACATGAAGGAACACCTGACTTAATAAATTGGCTAACACACAGTTGGCAGGGGAAGAACACAATTGAGTTTACTTGAAGCGTTGGTCTCTAGGTTTTTTAGAGAACCCATATTGATATATTTAAAAAGGGGGGAAATATATTTAAGAGGGGGGAAGGTTTGAAAAGAAAACTTTTTTGGGATTTGAAATGAGAGTACCCATAAATTAGGCAATGGTAATTAAATTTATTCCACTTTGTAAATGAAATAATACTTGCAATTGAATTCACACAGTTGTAAAAATAAAAAAAAATAAAAATATCTTTTCTAAGCCTGATGTTATACACCAATGGTTTTGAAAACAAGGGTTAATAATGTTTAATCTTGTAGATATGTATAAGAAAATATGTGATAATGTAAAAATAGGTGATAATTCTTTTATGTTGCACACTAATAAACAGTGCAAAATGAAAAGCAAATTTTAATTTTTTTTTTTCCGACATATTGTTATGAATTCTATTTGATTGTATTCTGTTTACTTTAATTTGATCTAACCACATGTAACCTTGTAAAGTTATTTATCAATTTAACTCGTTTTTTTACCACAGAGGGCATTGTAATTCATTCGCTGATTGGTACTTGAATATTTGCATTCTGATTGGACCAGATCCTTTAGCTACGGGGTTCTCCAAAACAGGGTAGTATCCCATGATTGTTCTTTTTTTGGTTTTACTTAGCTGTATAAATAAGGTGTTGTTCCTATTTTGTAAATCACATTGAGAAAGGCTTGTAACTTCGGCAAGCCGAAACGTCTGTGTATTTTGTATTTTTAATTTTTTTATAAAGTTAATTTTTTAGAAACTGTGTGTTTGGCCTTTTCCAATTGAAATCTAATAAATATCAACTAAATTATAAAAACATTAAACTCTTTCATTAATTACTTACAAATTATATAACATGACTTATAATTGAATGAAAGAGTTAAATGTTAACGAATTCAGTTGAAAGAGATTTCTTGTCCTCAGTTTAACCTGAAGAAGTTTTTCTATTGAAGAAAACAAAATATCGTAATTAAAGAAGAGATTTTAAGAAGGTATTTTAGTTAGATATTGTGTATATCATGATTGAACGAAGATTATCGATTTGGAGAGTATTCATGATTATATAATTCACTGAATGATTCGAAACATAATGCGAGCTCAAATGTAAATTGTCTAATTAATTCTTTACTTCTTAAGGAAAATTAATGAATCACAGACTATAAAGTCTTTTTATTTTAAGATAAAAAAGTTTTTTTACGTGCTAGATAAAACTTGAGAAATTGCTTACAATTAAAAGCACGAGTGTGAAAAATAATGGATAAAAATAATTTAAAACTCCCACGACGTTTCAAACCCTCATTTTATTCTTAGGGTTTATTATAAAGTGTGTATAAATAATATCTTCCAAGCTTGGATTCGTTAGGTGAAAAGCTTTTTATTTTAATATATTATACTTTTCCAATATCTTATCTAAAATCCTTATTATTGGAAAAACTTAAGGACAATAAATTCAAGGATAAAGAAAGATTTAATAAATTAATTTAGTGAGTTTCAGTTTTACTTCAAATCCTTGATATTAATTTAAAAGGTAATATTCACAGGATTACGTTTCTAGAGATTCTGCTTAGTACTGATAAAGATTTTCGATAGGAGATGAATTGATCATCAGCAATTAAACCGCAAAGCAGATTACGTTAAGCCTTTCTATTGATCAAAACACAGATGAGACGGTTCTTGGAAATCAGAATAATTCGTTCAATAAAGATGAATTATCACTGAATTAACACATTTTGAGATTCTCCCTAAGAATCTGATAATTTCTTCTTTCATTAGCTTGTTAATTTTTCTTCTTTCTCGAATCTCTAAGGCAAAGTTATTGAATTCTCTGTCTTAAGAGGTTTCGGCTATTTTTTCTCGTTACGTCTGCATTCAAAAGAAATGACAGTAAAAGCCGTGCAATATTTTGTAATTCAAATATCAAAAAAGTACACTAAGTGATCATTATTATCATCTCAGAATTATAGCGCCCTCGTGTAAGCAGCCTCCCACTTCAGAGCCTCACTGTTATCCTACGTTCCATCTCCTGCGTTAGGTCTCTTTTATCATCATATCTCCTTAAACTCACTTATCTCAGTCCATTTGTCTTAATCTGCAAGAACCTCACCTATCCACTGCTCAGCGTATTCCTCTCCGTATCTCCTAACACGCAGACCTCCTTACAAAGAATGGGCAGATCTGCCCCATCACTGTATAGCGATAAGATATATACCTACAGAAAGATCTCCATAAATAAAATATTTTTCTATCATTACGACTTGTCTCAATTATTAGTCTGTTCGGAATTATATAAGTCTAGACATGACGTTTGAGTGAGTGATTGTGGTGAATGTTGGTGGCAGGGAAGCCAACCACCTACAGGCGGTTGTGTAGGTGGTTGGCTTCCTTGCCACCCACATTCACCACAATCAATCAATCACACTGTTAATAAGTATTATATGTAATTTATGATTAATATTATCATTTTTTTCAAGTAAATAATAATTATTTACATGTAATAAATGAAAATAATATTTACTGTTACTGAAAATAAGTGTTAAATGTTAATTAATTAATACATCCGGGAAGTAAGATGTCAACGAGATAAGTCATATCTAGACGTATATAACTCCGGACGGACTAATAATTGAGACGAGTCGTAATAATAACATATGTTCTATGGAAGGAGATCTTTTTGTAGGTATATATCTTATCACTATACAGGGTGGGGCAAATTCCCATACATTTGTGCCCATTCTCCTTTTCCAGAAGGTCGTTCACTTTCAGTCATTTCGAACTGAGTTTTAGTTAGCATTTAAATTCATACAACTGTTTTATTAACAGAGAATGAAAAGGCGAAAAAATAACAGTATAACGACTAATGAGAGGCATTTTTTTTACCAAAAGTTGTTTCTGATACAAGTTATACTTGAGGTCTCATAAGCGTCAACCGAGTAAAAAAAACAACTTAATATTAACGGGATTCACAAGTAAAGGAAAACGTAAACAATACCGTATTCAAGGTCTTCAGAAATGAATAAAAATTCGTGTTCTGAATTCATAGTTTTTTCTGATGGTAATAATAATAATAAATGCTGACTATCACAATTAATGAAATTCATGTAAGTTATGGAATTTTTCAGGTTTTTTTTTGAAATCCTCTTTGGTTAACGGTTTGAGCCTTAAGCTCTTCCGAGTAAGCTTAGTAATTCCTCGCAATGAATTAAAATAAAGCCCAACAAATATATTCTCCATACGTTCACCTCTTTTTGCAAGTGGATGCTTTGAAACTTGATGCTGATACTCTACTGAAAAAAACCTCTTGGAAAGCACTCGAAATTTTAGACTGACATTAATGTGAAATTTGGTATCAACAAGAAGGCAAAGTACGTTGGAAAGAGACGAATCCAAGAAAAGAAATACCTAATATAATAAGTGATCAACATAGGATAGCAGCAACTCTTCTTCCAAGACGCGGCGCCAAGAAGATTCAAGAAGCAATTCTATTCTAAGAAGGCATTTGTTGAAAACTTGAAAAAAGCAACGTTATTTGAAGTGTGGAATAATTTCACAGTCTCTGTAATAAAAATTATAATGAAAGAGATCTGAAACTGGACCCGTACAGACTTGGGAGAGATGGAAAAAAAATGCGAATTCTTCACACGTAATGATAAGGAAACATCATCTAAATTACTGCTTATTGTACCTATAGTATTTTTCAAAAAAGAAGGATTTTGCCATATTGGTTATTACGTAGCGATCAATTTTGTCTGAAACAAACGTCACCAGTCATGACGTCAACAACTTGAACTCCGAGTAGTCAGTCCAAGATGGCGTCGTTTTTTGATCGCATAAGCGTGACCAAGAAAGGACAAACTTTGCGCAGCCAAGCAAGGGGAATAGTGTGGAACGTTTGTAATTATTTCAAATATAATTACTGTATTATTATGTATTCGTAACTGCAGAAAATACAAAAACCAGAAAGTTTTCGTAATGTTTATAAGATTCAGCGACGGATTTTAGCAATGGATGGCGCTGTTACGTCCTGGAAACATCAATCTATAAGGAAATTACGTCATCAAAAGCTCTTCTTTCATGAACTGAACTAGCTAGACAGAAATGTGTAAATGAGACAATTGTTTTGGGAGATCATCTTCATTAGGCCTACATAAACTGTAACTTACGCAGACTGTGACTAACATGACTTAATCGTCAGGATAGAAAATACATAAACCCTATACATATACATAATGAGCAGAAAGCAATGAAATGAATCATGCCTTATCAATGTTAAGATGTAACTGGTCTGACAGGAACTGTGTAGTGAGACAGAGGGCTTAGGTGATCAACACAAAGAAATGTAGAAAATATACCTGCAGAGATTCACCTATTGGAAATAATGGTGTTGAAAATATCAACTTTACCGGAAACTATTTCGCACATCACTATGTTCAGCTCTGTCCCAAATGGATTAGTAACAACTGCGATAGCAAAGCCAGAAAGCGTGTGTTATTCATCCACTCCATGCTTCGAAATACTGTCTTATCGAATACCACATTTTCTGTTTCAAGAACCATTCACCATTTTTCCTAAACAGAACATGTCTCAAGTTGAGCAAGAAGTGCAGAAACATACATTATAGCGTGCAGAACTTACACTTATAGATAAGGTTAGTGAAGTTACGTATGTTATAGAGAATATGGAGAAATGCAACAAAAAAGCGCATGATACTGGAATAAATATAATACCCTTCAGCTCGATTCCCGTTATGTCCTGACGCCTCACCAAAGGATTAGTGAAAGGGAGCATCGCAGACCTTCGACTGACAACAGTGCAAGGCCTTTGGAAAGTCTGTCTGAAGGCAAGGGATGCAATACCTCAACAGCAATTTTAACTGCAGACTTTTACAGTGGAAACTGCGTTGTCCAGCTATTGCCACACTGAATACAGGGACTCACATTGAACACAGCAGATGGCGAAGAAAAGGGATGTCCTAGCACTGCAAGCATGTCAATTTATACCATTTTTACTGATTCAACCCTCCGTATCTACTGTATGCAGCATAGCTACGTGAAACGTTACTCAAATATATTTAGATGAAAATACCAACACAAATAACTCAAGCACATGAAGGAAGCACTAACCGTCCGCTTGTTAAATCAAG
The DNA here is from genome assembly GCA_023159025.1 of Thereuonema tuberculata. Classification (NCBI taxonomy): domain Eukaryota; kingdom Metazoa; phylum Arthropoda; class Chilopoda; order Scutigeromorpha; family Scutigeridae; genus Thereuonema; species Thereuonema tuberculata. The sequence continues at coordinate 34,232,059 of JAFIDM010000006.1, read as the reverse complement.
CACAGGTGTTGTGTGATCCACGCAACATCAGTGACATTTTCAATGTGGATCTGCCCAAATCGTAAACACAAACAGCTAACATATTCAACACCTGTCAAATCGTTGGGAAATTTTTAAACGAGAATTAAACATCGAATCGTTCACATCAAATTGTGATCAGAAACTGTTCCTTGCGCTTAAATAATAATAATAATAATAATAATAATAATAAAAGCCTACAAAGCTTTCAGTAAACAATAAAAAACAAATCAAAAACTCAACGAAAAAGAAATTGGGTGAGAAAATTCTTGTGCCAGAGTTTCGCGGCCTCAGTGAATGTTTTTTTAGCGCATAAAAAGACAAAAAAAAAAGCGCATGTAAATGTTAATAAATAACAATGGGTGAGACCACGTGTTTACTAAGTAACATCCTAGAATAGCTGTTTCACGCTAACACGGCGATCATCAGCTAGGAATAGTCACTAGTAAACAGCGAGGTCTCGGTACACAGGCCAATAGGAAATAATAATAAAACATCATACTGCTGGTGAGTGATATACAGTAGAGTCGCGGTAATCCGAGTCCCGGTAATCCGAGCTTCCGTGTAATCCGAGGTGAGGCTAGTCCAAGGTCACGCAGGGCGACGATTCCAAGAAGTCATTTGAGGGGTCAGTGTGATAGTTTTCCATTTTACTACTTAGACGATGGCGTGACATCGCTGCTAAAAAGCGTTGCTCTACTGTGAAGCAGAAGACCTTGGACAGTTTTTTTTAAAGTTGTAAATGCTTACAAAGAGTCTTTTAATGTAACCAGATAACATTGTTAATGATCTGTAACTGTAATATCTATTATAAATTAAATTTGATTCGTTTTAGTTGAAAATTCCGGATTTTTTTTTTCTTTTTTCCGTGTAATCCGTGTTTTCGGTAATCCGACATACCATCAGCCCCAATTACATCGGATTACCTCGACTCTACTGTATACAGAAGCAAAATAAACAAAACAAAACACGCAACTTCACAGCTGTTAGAATTAAAATAAGTTTAGCTGACATCGAATCAGCAAAGTTAAATGTAAATCATTTACAGGAAAAAGAAAAAAATAATTAAAAAATATAAATTAAAGATAATGAATTATGGAAATTATGGTTTACGCGATCCTCTCCTTGAAGGTTAACGAAGATCTAATTAAATTTCTTTTTTAAAAGCGCTGTGATTTACAATCTTAATTAGATCTCTTGGATCGTTTATCTACCCAATATAAAATAATGCAATCCTTTTCAGGAAATAAATAAAGCAGCACGAACACGAAGGTTTTAATCATTTGGGATATCTCGATAGCAAAACAGTAACTTCTGCAAATGACAAATGCAACGCGTAGGTGAACGTTCCCGAACAGTTTAATTAAGTTTAATTAATAGAGGATCCCAGGGAGTCCAAACAACTCAGCCGATATTAAATGCTTTATAGAAAGTTTATAGAAATTTAGATAGGAATTTCTGAAACCAGTCAGGCGAACATACGCGTTGGGATCCGGACTTTCATGAAATACCGTGTATTTTTAAATGGAAATTTAAATACTTCTCAGAAATTCTGACTGAAATAATGAGGTTTTTATTGTTTTTATAAATGCGCCTTTTGGTAATTTTTTGCAGTTTTACGAGGTTTTTTGGTAAATAAAGGCATATTTACTGTTCGTTTTCGAAAGACAGACCTATCACTGGCGGATGATTTTACTCCGCAGAGGGGTGATACGCTGAGATGGGCACTTTTCTAAGAAATTCTTTTGGACATTTTTGCTTTTAAGATGAACGTAACGGAAGAGTATTTTTGCAATAGTATTTATTCTTTGCATAATTCTTTCCCGAAAAGCGCAAATAGAACGCAACTACTAGTAAACTAACACTGATAAAAAGTAAACATCCTCTCTTTATTTCTCCTCACCCCTATTTTAATGAAATCGAAGGAGACTAGACGCATGCGCAAAAGCGCTGAAGGTTCTCGTAAATAAAAACGAACAGTAAGAGTGTTTTCTTTTTGGTCGTACAGTTATGTTTTATTTACCACGCTTTTATTAGCTCTCACTGTCTGGTTTCCTGGTCAAATCTGGTTAATCAATTTTGAAGTCACTTCCCATCGCGATGCATCGGTCAGTCATCTAGAAATTTTTCTATTTCCTAATTACTGATGTTCTGTTTATTTTTAAATTCTTTTCCGTTGATTCAGTTAATTAATTTAAATTCGTTACGTTTTCATCCAATCATTCTGTAAATTTTTAATTAATCTTCCAATCAAACTCTTCAATGTAAAATCTACAAAAACCAATATTTCTCATAGAGATGGGCAAAGTCGTTCTTTTTACTGAACTAGTTCTTTTGATATAGTTCTTTTTATTGAACTAGTTCAATGAACTAGTTCAAATGAACTAAGTCGTTCTTTTTATCTTAACAACCAAAAAAAAAAAAGGTTCTCAAATACTTAATATAAAACGAAATAAAACGAAATAAACCAATTCCAATAGCCAATAGTGGAGTGGTAAAAGAACGAACTAGTTCATTTGAACTAGGTCGTTCGCGAACTATAGTTCTTTTCATGAACTAGTTCATTTGAACTAGGTCGTTCTTTTCATGAACTAGTTCATTTGAACTAGGTCGTTCGCGAACTATAGTTCTTTTATACGAACTAGTTCAATGAACTAGTTCGTTCACGAACTACCCATCCCTAATTTCTCATGTAATAAATTAATTCAGTTCAGTTCCAGAACTTCCCGTCTCAACGACTCTTCCACAAACACTAGTACAATATTATTCTTTTATCCGTTACGGTCACGGCCCCCTACGCTGGCGGATAATCGAACGTTCTACTATAAATATTTTCTTGAAGGTAACCCTTAAGATAACCTTCACCGAATTAAAGGATTAATAATTCCGAAGTCGGACCCAAGTGTTTCTACATTCTCATCTTCAAAATCAATAACATTGCAATGCAACTGGATTTGAATAGATCGTCCATTCCTAGGCGCTCGAGATAAGACTGGATGAATAAATTTGGGCCTTTCAGTCTTGTTAATCCTATCCCGGTGTTTGAAAACGCGGTGTTCGAAATCATCCCGATTACCGGGTTCAAATTTCGTCTTCAAAACAATTGTTGCTTCAGTTAAAAGGGAATATAGCGTAATTAAACGAAAAGCGCTTTCAAAGAACTCTGTTGTTTATAATACAGTACTCTTCACTTTACGACCTATCTGCTTAACGACCACTCGCACTTACGACCTCCGCCCTTCAAGGTACAACTTCTATATCATCGTCGTCATCTCCCTTCCTGGACCCTCTACAGCTCCAGATAACCAAATAAACAAATGATAATATTTCCATATGCGTCTTTTTATGAATAAGTTTGTTACATACTTTTTATAATTTTATAATTTTACAACGATCCTACATTCCCGGCGCAAGCTCCTCGCTTATCGACCAATTCGCTTAACGACGCAGTCGTCGGGACGGAACTCGGTCGTAAAGTGAGGAGTATCTGTAGTAAAAATTACTTAATTAAAATTGTACACAGCATATTTATTTTTTTCCATCTTGAGCATAATTCTTTTACTTTTGTTTTTTATTGTTATGATGTTCGCATCTGATCTGCTACTAAACTGAGATTTCATAAAAACTGTTTATCATTGCCTTAACTAACTATTTTGTTTTATTTCTTTCCATTCAGATATTATTCTCATCTCTCTAATATTAAGAGAGCAGATTTCGATGAAATAACTCCTTTTGTTTAGATTATTAAAACTTATTCTTCCTCTGGGGAAAGCATGGAATCGTATTTGTCAATAACTTTCCAATTAACCAAGTCTTTAAAAAACACACTCTTCAGACTCGGGTTTTCTTATGCGAACCTCAGAACCATTCTAATGAAGTTTTCCTTTTAACTGTTTCTAATGGTTCTGTGTGTGCTGTAGCATATGTATATATATCAAAACTCTATATACAAATTTGAACGGGAGGTAGGAAGCACCAAGACAAGTCTTTTTTTCGTCTATGAATGTATGCTCGCTGATGGCAACCTTCGGTGCTAGAGGGCGCTAGTGCCTGGCCACCATGGTCGCCCGATATAACATGTATCGATTTCTTCCCAGTGGATGACACGTAAAGAAACTTGTGTGTGTACGAGACTCCCGTTGACTCACATCGGGAAGATCTCGTCGCACGACTGGCTGTCGCCGCTGCAACTGTTCGCGATCCAAGAAAGACGCCCTGAAGGCTCAGAAAAAAAAAAATATCAATCAATCAATCAAAAAATTAAAAAAATACTTTCACTTCAAAAGTTTAAAAAAAAATGAAATTCTGCTCATAGCAGTTATTATCGTATCTTTCTTTCTTTCCTTTTTTTTTGTAATTCCTATAAATGTTTATAATAATAAGAATGAGTGAGACCAAGTTGTATACAAGATGACATACTGGTACAGCTGTTTCACGCTCATATGGCGATCATCAACCAGGAGCAGTCATTAGTACACAACAGGTCTCGTAACACGGGCCTACATTGGTTCCGATGTTTTTATAAATGTTTATAATTTATTGAGGCATCCTGAAGTAGGAATTTCTTTAGGATAGAATAAACTGAAAAAATGATGTAGTTTTAAAAAAAAGTCAGACACATAATAATTAAAAAACATTAAAACACATAAAATCTCGACCAGGTTTCGATCGGACCTACCGATCCTTTTCAAATCGACTTGAACAAGATCGGCAGATCCGATCGAAACCTGGTCGAGATATTAATATGTTTTTATGTTTTTTAATTATTGTGACTCTGCCCTTTTTTTAAAAAACTACACTATTAATTTCACACACGTTAAATTTCTACATCTACAAAACTGAAAAAAATATTAGATATAATTTTTTTTTGCAGAACTCTTAAAGAACTTATGTATTTTTTTTTTTTTTTTTTTTTTTTTTTTGTCACCGAAAGCGACGGAAACTAATTTGTGGCTTTATTGGTTCTTTTTCTTTTTTTTCTTTTGTGGTGAGAGTTCACGAGTTCGCGGTTAAAAATCACTGATATTCTGGAAAAAGGAAGAAAGAAAGGAAAAAAAAAGTGAATGATTTTGTCACAACAGGATCGTAATTTACGGTTTAAGATACGAGGAGTAATTAAAGAAAGGCGTAAATAAAGGTCCCTCCTGTCCACAGAAACAAGACAGAGCTGCACGTGCAGATAAAAGAGGTTAAAATAAAAGAAAATTAATAAAAGAAACTAAAAATAATAATTAATCAACTTTAATCAAATTTTAAATAAACTACAGTGTTTATTTAAGAATTAAAACTATAGTGATTTAAATCAAAAAACTTCTATTACTTGAAAACATCTTTATCTTCTTCAATATTTCGTGTTTTTGAACAAAAGACTTCTTCAGGAATCACAGTTGAGGAAAAAGAACTCTGTCTTCGTCCTCACAAACTCTAAGAATACAACATTTCAAAAATAATAATCTGTCTTTTAAATAATAAAACCCTAATTACACAGCATAACATTTGTTCAAAAAACCAATAAAACAAATAATAAGAATAATCATATTGAGGAAATTTTTTAATATGCTAAAATCATTAATAATAAAAACGTCAATTACAAATACCACATAGACAACAAACATGATATAAAATGGGAAATAACTAGGTACGTTTCGAACCACCCTTCGATAGGGGTCCCTTATCAAGTTTCCCTGAACTTAAAAATATCATTTCATCTCTTTGGAAGAAAGGCACCATACGAAAACAAACTAGAGAATCGGATGTCACTCTAGCATGGAAGCCTTGTGGACATTTTTAAATTCAGGGAAACTTGATAAGGGACCCCTACCGAAGGGTGGTTCGAAACGTAGGTAGTTATTTCCCTTTTTTTATCATGTTTGTTGTCTATGTGGTATTTGCAGTTGGCGTTTATATTATTAAGAATAATCATACTTTAAAACAATGCTAATCAGTAGAAATAAAATAATCATGCTTTAAACAATAAAACTAACCGTTATTATTACAATCCCTATCTAATTTGTAACAGAATAATATATGGAAAATAAAGAAAGTTAATTATAGTATTTTTCAACAAAAGAAGGATTTGCCATATGGGTCATTATGTAGCTATCGATTTTGTCTGGAACATACGTCACCAGTCATGACGTCATCAACTGGAACTCCGAGCAGTCAGTTCAAGATGGATCGTATGGTGCTCGCATAAGCGTGACCAAGAAAGGATAAACTTTGCACAGCCAAGCAAGGGAAATAGTGTGGAAAGTTTTTAATTATTAAAGTAATAATAACAATAGTATAGAAATGTATTCGTAATTATAGAAACTACAAAAACCAGAATGGTTTCCTAATGTTTATAAAATTATATATCTTAGCAATAGATGGCGCTGTTATTCCTGGAAATATCATTCTATAAGGAAATTACGTCATCAAAAGCTCTTCTTTCATGAACTGAACTGTACTTATAAGTTAGATAGGGATTGTAATAATAATAGTTAGTTTCATTGTTTAAAGAATGATTATTAATAATTATTTTATTATTAATAATTTTTATTATTAATTGCTTTATTTTGTTTTTTTGAACAAATTTATGCTGTTTAACCTAAGTATAAGTATATTTTATTATTTAAAAGACAGATTATTATTTTTCAAATATTGTATTCTTAGCGTTTGTGAGGACGAAGACAGAGTTCTTTTTCCTCAACTGTGATTCCTGAAGAAGTCTTTTTCTCAATAACACGAAATATTTTGAAGATAAAGATGTTTTCAAGTAATAGAAGTTTTTTGATTTAAATCACTGTAGTTTTAATTCTTAAAATGTGTTTTGATTTATAATTGGTAGTTTAAGTAATAATAATTCCTAAAGCTAGATAAAAACATTGTTGCTGATTTGTTTATATTTCAAAAAAACTACACAAAATTTTCGCAATTAAAAATTGCCAGAAGATTCATGAATTCAGTTATTTATTCCTGATTTCTAGTTTTATTGTACAGTAAACTCCCGATTATCCGGGGTGGATTATCCGCGGACCTCTCCTGTTTCCATTTTTTTTTACTACACAATAAATTACGGAATCAACAAACATTTTTAAATCTAGAATAAGGTAAACAATAAAAGAGGCACATTTAGCGACGTCCAAGTAGGAGGTTTTCGTGTTTCGACACGAAAAAAACAAAGACAATTAACCGGTTTTTTTTTTGTTAAAAAGTAAGAAAATAAAGTAAAATAAAATAAAATAATTGTTTATAATATATCTTTACTTGTTTCACTTTATTATTTATTTTATTTCACTTTAATGTAAATAAAACATGTTAAAAGCATTTTTGTGTTGATTTTCGTCCTTTTTCGTCCTGTTCCGGGTTAACCGTGGAATTCGGTTATCCGCGGTTGCCGTGCCATTCAATTCCGCGAATAATCGAGAGTTTTCTGTAATTTAAGAAGAGAGTCTGAAAAAGTTCTAAAAGTTAAAAATTACACATGTCGGAAGCGCAGTGATGCCTCAAAAGAAAAAATAAACAATAAAAAACTCACTAATGAAACATTATGTTGAAAATTCCTATGCCAGCAGCGCGCGGGCTTCAATGAGTTTTTTTAAAGCATAAAAAATTGAATCTGCGCATTGACTTATTAATAAACAACAATGGGTGAGACCAAATTGTTTACCAAGTGATATTCTGGAACAGCTGTTTCACACTCTTTACCGATCATCAGCCAGGAGCAGTCACCAGTAAAACAACAAGTTGAGGCACCACTGTTGAGGCATTACTGCGCTTCGATGATCATTCATATTAGCCTCATTACGGAGACCTCGTTGTTTTCTGGTGAGTGCACCTGGCTGATGATCGCCAAAGAGCGTGAAACATGTTTCCTAGATGTCACTTGGTAAACAATTTGGTCTCACCCATTGTTTATTCGTTTATCCAAATTTGATGGAACCGGCCCGTTCGGATAAACGGAATTTCGGATTAACCGGAATGTATTGTATTAAAACATGTACAGTACATTGATGTTATTAATGGAGTTACATTTGCATACTGTGTACGCTATTCAACATTGATTAAAGCGACGGAAAAACGTTTTTTGTGAATTTTTAAAATAGGCTAAAACTCGTTTCGAATAAACGCGATTCGGATAAACGAGTTTTTAGTGTACCACCTGTGCTACTTTTTAAAAAAATATTATTTTACCAAAAATGCGATGCCACTCCTGGGATTTCTTTCAGCGTATTTTTTTATTCAATTTTCTGATCTTTCTCTGGACGACAAGCGGGTACGTAAAATATCTCTCGCTGAAGTCAGGTACAAACTTAATGATGGCCTCAGGGAGAGCTATAAGAAAAGTAACGTTCACTTAGTCTGAGAATTCTTAACGTAATGTGTGCAGAAAATTCCGTTCATTTTTTGAAATTTCTCTTTTTATTATCTTCCCCCCTTTAATACAGTAATAACCCGTAAGAGAATAAAAAAAGAAGGAAAAAAATAAAAAGAGTTTCACAAGTGTTACATATTAACGATATACTGCTCCTAAAACACGTTTATCGTTAGCGATTAGAAACTGAAGTTGTTAAAAGTATTATTAATTCTTTGTATTATTTTAGAAAAACTGTGAAAGGTGATAGTAATCTTTTGTAATTCGCTCTTTTACGCCTTTATTTTGTAACGAAAAGAAAATGCTTAAAGTGATCCTCTTTAAGACGAAAATATACTTTTCTTGAAGAATACAGCGAAATATATTGACTTTTCTTATGATATCTCCACGTTGAAAATGTAACTAAAAAAGAAGGAAAAAAGCTATTTCCCGTTTTTTGATATTTCTCATTTCTTTTGTTTGGCATTCGCGAAAATATTTTTTTGGCGAAAAATGACTAAAAAAATGTGTAAAAACTTAATGACAGGGATTTGTCTAAAATTAAAAATTTCTAAAATAAATAATAATAAAAAAAGCATAGTTTAAAATATTTAAAATTAAATATTTGTACCATATCAAGTTAAAAACAAGGTAGGAATAGCGATTAGTAAACCAATCACAATGCTTCGCAACGGCTTCTGAAAGGCGCAATTGTTGCGATTATTGTGACTGTTGCTGAGCTGTATTACACATGTAATACTCTAACGGGTAAAAGAAAAGCAATTAAGTCACATAAGAATGCCTTATTGAGTCGAGCTGTTACTCTGGGACTGCCGTTTCGAGCTTGTTGGGCTCTCCTCAGCCAGAGCTAATCAGCTGTAGTGCAAGACTCAAAAGGCATACGAGGGGATGTATTGAGAATACAAGATGGAAACAGTGACCCCTCAATAACTAAAAGTAAGAAAATAAAAAACAAGAATCGAATGTAGAATTCAAATCCTTGGATACCGCTCAGGCTAACAAAAATGGAATTTGACCACAAAGAAAAAAAAAGAAAAAAACGGCCCAACAAGCTCGAAACGGCCATCCCAGAGTATCAGCTCGACTCAAAAAGGCATTCTTATGTGACTTAAGAATCAATGTGTGATTTAACTAAATGCATTTCTTTTCAAAATAATACAGTAAAATCTCGTTAAGTCGTCACTCAAGGGATCAAACATTTTTGACGACTTAGGCGGAGTGGGCATTTTTGAAAAACAAAAACAAAAAAAACACTGAAATATAGTATTTTCATGAATTGCTGTAGGATTCGGTGAGAAAAACAAGATTTTCAGAAATCAATACATGCAAATGAATGAGTGGAAAATTAAAAAAAAAACACTTTTTATAGTTACCACATTTTAATCGTTTTAAA
>JAFIDM010000006.1:34207786-34219897 GCA_023159025.1 Thereuonema tuberculata | reverse complement strand
TAAATCCATTCTGGAGGCAAAGAATTGTATTTGATTTTTTTCACTTGTGAAAGGAACGTTGGACGTTCCGAAAACGTTCGTGTATTTAAAACTGTACAAATGCTTTTATCATTAATTTACCTTTGGTAACTTGGACTTTTATAATTTATTAGTATAATTACGCACGTTAAATTATATTTTCACTGTGGTGGCCGTGCTCATTCTAAAAAATAATAAATATGGTTAATTTAAGATCGTAATCAGCTTGTGAATTCCCAGAATCAATTTAAGGTGCATTTTCACCTTTTAAGCAAAGATTTTAGATAACTGCGTAGGAACCAGTGAAATTAAGACGAAAAGTTAACATCTCCTTTTTCGTGTAAAATTAATTTATTTTAAAATAATGTTAATAACTGTGCTGCGTGTCTAAAAGGGAGAAATAGGAAATCGTTTTCGAGATATTTTTGGCTAATATAATCTATGATTTTGACCATAGCCCGTTGCTGCATTTGGTACCTGGGCTCTGAATTTGATGTGGGGAGTCCATAAGTTAAATTTCGACAGTCGAAGTCTGTTTTCTTTTTCTTTCTTTTTTCTAATTTTTAATTCATGACGCTGCTATTGAGAATCAAATTAATTTTTTACACTGAATACCTTTAGACATAAATAGGCCTAAAAATAACTGTTAAAGAAAACACGGAAAACGAAATACATAATTGTAAAATACAAGTTCTGAAATGAAAATGCTAACAAGCTATAGACTGAAATGTAATCTCTCTTTTTTTTCCCTATAGCGTGGGAGGTTTTGCAAATAACGTAGACGCCCCGCTAAGCAGCTTATCGATAGAGAAATCATTTTGTTGGATTTATACACGGCCTCGTGCTGTAAGAGGGTGGGTGTCAGATGGGCGAGGGCTGTCGCATCCAACCTAGTTATGAATGCTATTTGCACGGAATCCCAGAGAACGGATTAACGTTATCATATTTATATGACTCTCCTCTGTTGAAGAGGAAATACAAATCCTTCTCTTAAGAGTTCAAAACAAATACTTGTGTCTGAACAACCTCAGTATCCAATATTTACTTCGAAGAAGAAAGTAGTAATCAATATTGAAAGGCAAATAAAAGAATTAAAGCCATGCTTTCGTATTATTAGAACTGTACTCTCGAAAGTAATGCATTTTGTAAATTGATATGTAGTTGTCATTCGAATTGAAATCTGCATTTGAGAATTTAATAACACTTCAGAACCTGACAGCGATTACCTAAATGGCAGCCCTTCAGCTTATCGGGGTTTTAAATTACAAATTCGGGTAGGGACACTCCACTACAACTATGGGTGATACGAAGCTAATCTATCAGGATCGCGGGATTAGATATCTTAGGAACAATGTTAAAAGGATAACCTACGTTCACGGGATATAAGGATGACATTAATCACTGTAGTCAGAAACGTCTGATTCTAATTGTGTCCAACTTAGAATTAAATTTGAGCCTTTCCATTGCTGCCAACAGATACATTGAAAAATGTCGTAACTTGCAACAGCAACTGTCTCAGACTTTACTATTGGAATGTTGGTATGAAACACAACTAGCATATTATTTGATAATTTGAAGTTTATGTAAATTACATTTATTATTAATCGTTATTATAAATGGCACTGCCAAATCATTAGTAAGTAAGGCATTTATGAAAATTCCGTGTATTATTAATAATTATAAACTAGCTGTACCCGGCATGCGTTGCAATGCCACTCAAAGAAAGAAAGTGTTTGTGTTTTAATTCTGTTTATTGGAGTGCTTTTGGATACACAGTATTTTTTGTTTTTCCGTCTGGTGCATACACAAATAAATCAGAAGGTTTTCCGACTCGTGAGCAGGCCACATACAGCTGTCTATGTGTGAAGCATGGATTTTCCAAATTTAGTCCACACACTTGTAGCGATTGTCCTGTGCTTTGTGCGAGTCGCACCGGAAACTGCAAACATCGAAACCGGAAATACACTCTTTTGTTGCAACGACTCGCGCACCAGATATAGTAAAATGGTTCTACTAGTTCACAAATCCTCGCGGGCGTGCGCATAACAACTCAACAAAGATTCATCGCAATCTGATGAATGGTATAGGAACGCTTACGGGACAAAGAAACAAAGTAACATTCATTTTTATATATTAAGATTAAGAAAATGATTTCGTCTCATTTAAATTAGCCTTTCAAAAAGCAAAAAAAAAATCAATAAAAAAGCCTGAATTTCCTGAATTTGATGCTAAATATATTCCTGTCTCTTCTATGGTTATTGACGTAAAACGTGATGACGACAAAATTTAATCAGAGGTTGATGGATTCCTTATCGAGACAAATGACGCATGTTCTTGTCTCACTTGAGACCAAAATGAAACAGAATATATTTTTAGAATAGCTGCAGCAGGTTTTAGCAATATAAATCGTAGCCAAATTAATTTCCCAAAATTAAAAAAGGGCTTCAGAGAAAACCTGATTCCAAGATTACAGAAATTTGCTTCACGATGCATTAATGATTTTCTTTTTGTTTGTTTGTTTGTTTGTTTGTTTGGTTGGTTGGTTAAAAAAAAAAGAGAAAAGAATGAGGATTTTAAATGAAATTTTAATCATTAAAACTCTAGCAGTGTATCTCTAGTAATTTTATCTGCAATTGGGTAATTACGCAGCATCGTAGTTGGTTTCTTTGATAGATTATATATATTCATGCGTGCAAAGTAAAAATGCACTATTCAACCCTATCTGAACAAAGGATATACCTCTGTATATATATTTCCACGTTTTTTTTGACGATTTTTCCTATCTTCAAAACCTTAAACTCACGTTGTTTTTAGAGCTTTTGTCACTAAAGTTTTAGGGCACTGGTTTAACTACAAATGAGTAACAAAAAAGTCGAAATCTGTTCACGGGGGTTTTTAGGAGAGACACGGCTTAGAAGTCGGGCATGACCTAAAAAGTTGTAAAATTATTTTAAACATTTTTCACCTTTGGGAAATACGCTTACCGCTGTGGATATCTCTATATTGAATGTTTAGTTTTAATTTACATGTTTAAGAAAAAAAAATTACAGGAGTTAAAAAAAAAAAAACATATTTAGGAAAAATTAAAATCTTACGATCCCTTTTTAAAACTTCTTTTTCATCATATTTTAATAAAATAAAAGAATAAAAATTAGTAAAAAAAAAATATACAAAGCTAACAGAAATCTATATAGAAACCGTCACTCTTTTTAATTTCCATATCGGATAGTTTTTTCGTATAACAGAGGCATCTCTTACAGTTCTAAGCCACCTTTCCGAAGAACACCTTAGTTAAAGGTAAACTATCGGAATTTTTATTTCTTCAGTTACTTCAACGTAAAGTTTTATTATTAAATTTCATTGGCGACCCCAAAGGGGCAGAGTTCTTATCGAATCTGGTTGAACTGGTGAGATGAAGTGCAAAACACTCTAAAACCTTACTTTTGGAGCTTTCGGGTCAGAATTATGGAGGAGTTCGGCTTGAATTTTCAGTGTCCTGCAGGGTCACGAAGGTTATCAGCAATATTCCGTAGATATCTTGAGTTTCTCAGAAGTATCTATGCCTTAACATACGATGTATATTTGCTGGTGAACCTTTTTCTTTCGTTAAAGAGCTTTTCAAGTTTAACTAACTTTGTTGAAACTTCGTGGTAAAGATTTTAGCTGAGATTCGCTGAAAATCTTAAAGTTAAACTTCTAAGATGAAAACAGCAAAGTAGATATGCTGAAAAGAAGGGTACCAAGAGAAAGTCTCGGTTTGCGCCGGTTTCAATTCAGAACCACATCGAGCCTCAACAATATTTTATTTAAAAATAGATACACAAATCACTAGAGGGTCATGCAGATGTAGAACTAGAAGTACTTAACGTATATTATAAATAAAAGATGCATCCAAGTCTTTTTCTTAACTGGTTGAACCCTTTAGACATTGATTTTTATCGTAATTCTCCACTGATCCAACCAAAAAAAAAACAGCGAGTAACAAAATCAAAAAAAAAGTCTTTACAAAATGTTAAATTAAATCTTCTTACGACAAAATATTCGATATATCCTTTTAATAACTCCTAATTACATCTTCTCGGCGCAATATGTCGTCTTTACTTTCAAGGGAGAGTAAGAATGCAAGGGAGGAAAGAAAGTAAGAAGAAAGTTTACGTTAGTAATTAATAAGATGGTTACGATTTTGAAAATTTTAATAATAAAGACATTTGAGAAATTTTATTTAAATATAAATTCAAAAAGACTTTAATATTTTAAAAACATTTGAAAAATTATTAAATTTCTGATTCGGTTAAGGGAAGGCGAGGATTGGGCTGATGAGTCCGTAGAAGAACGAAACGGCCGTTCCCAATTCCTTCCCGTAATCTAAAATCAGAAAGGCATTTCTTCTTTTGTTCAGGTGCTGTTTTCTTTTTCTTATTCACAATTATTAAATTTTATTCTAAAAGTTTTGTTAATTAAATTTCTGTAGAGAATGTGACTGAAACCACGTTCTTCATTGTTATTTGACGTTGGATACTTGGTATGTATTATTATTAGTTTGAATTTTAGGAGGGAGAGATGTTTTTTCTTCTCCTTAGAATTTTTGTAATTCGCTTGATAAAGTCTTTACATTGTAAAAGACGAAATATTGCGCCGAGAAGATGTAATTAGGGGTTATTAAAGGATTTATCGAATATTTACAAAATGTATTTCTCGCCAGCCCCTTCACGTACGCTTTGGGGCTTCTCGAACCCCCAAACGGAAGACGTTGCTGCTTTAGTCAGGCAGAGTTGAGAGAATCATCAGCCCCATTCGCGCTGTTGGAACGTTACAGTATACAGCCAATTTTGGTGATGAAGATTCGAACGTACAACGAAGAAGGAGAAGATAAAAAGCATCCTAAAATAAAGAAACGAAAGCAGAAACAAAGAAATTCAGTGAAGTCTAACAGAACTTGATAGATACGAAGCAGACTAAGACTGGGACAGACAGGACTTATACAGTAAAGAGGAGAGTCGTATCCACCCACTTCTCCTTAATACGATCTTTTGAGCGAAAGGAAGAGGAAGTTAACGATAGACAATACAGCATGATTTCTTCATAAAACCTTACCTCCCCCACCAGGAACTTCGCCAGAGAACTAATGCCGCTGCAGGTAGGTATTATTCTTAGTTTTATTAAAACATGTGATTTACATCAATAAAATACTGTACTACATTCATAATGCTTATGTCAGCTTAGTGTTATAATCCAATACTTGCATTGACTACCGGCAACGTAATTCCATGACTTCCTCTTATTCTAATACATTGTTTCCATTTTCGCGGATGCCTCTACAAAACCCGGAAAACACAGACTCTGTATCCAGAAGAATATTATTCAAAGAGTTAAGCAACGGAAGTCGAGAAAATAAGGTGTTTAAAAGTAAATTACGGTTTTTCAGAACAAAAAAAGAAAGAAATGCGGAAGTCACTGAAAGAACGTGGAGTCAGTTTTTCGTTAAATTATTATCATTACTAAATTGGAGCCGTCTTTGTTTTAATTTTAATTTCGGAAGAAAATCAGACAAAAAGTCTTTGAAATCTCTTTTTGTCTAATTTTCTTCCGCAATTAAAATTTTATAAAGATTTATCGGTACAGACACAAAAGAAAAAAATCAATATCTGAAATTATAAATGACCGCGTATTACACCAATAAATATATTAAATAAAATACATTTATTAAATATATTTAAAACCAGCAAATTTTCGGAAAGAAAAATCTTCTTTCCTTTATCAAGCCTATTTTAAAACGATTTCCCATTAATAATATCTGAAATTATTTTTGTTTTCTAGGAAAGACCGCTCTTCTTTTGTCTGTCCTTAAAACATTTCAAAATACAGATGGTCTCTTATTGAAATATTAATCACGTGAAGTGTAAGAAGTATTCATAGGTTCAACGTTAATAGGGCAATAATAATACGGCAATAGGGCACATACACAAAAACGATATCCTAAAACCCTTTCTTAGAAAAGTAGTATAGACATTAAATTTATTAAAAGAGTTTAACGTGCCGCAAAATAATTGAAATTAAATAAAACAAGAAATGAATTCGGCACTAATCTAACCCAATTGCCTTTCTGGTTCGATTATCGGGAAGAAATCGGGAACGGCCGTTTTGTCCTACAGGGGACTCATCAGCCCGATCTCCGCCTTCGCCGATAAAAGACCCAGAATTCATTTGTGTCGAATTCATTTCTTGTTGTATTCAACATTAAATTTATCTTAAATATATTAATGATCAGTAATTATAACTTTATCATCAGTTTTCTATTACTTATTCGACAATAATCACCATACAATAATGATAATATCTGTCATTTTTATATAAAGTGTTTTTTTTCTACAATTATACTTCATTGTGCTTTCAATGCATTCTAATGACGTATTTTTTGTTTTGTTGCCTTTGTTTTTTGGAAAAAAAAAAAAAACCAACATAATAATTGGAATCTGCTGAGGTTAAAAATAGTGATCCTTTAATTCTGTCAACTTTTGCACAACAACATCTGATTACCTGGAAAACGTAGTAGTTAGGCTTTGCGAACGCCTTGACGGCCGCGAAAACAAGATATTTGATCCCTTCGTTTCGATTGGGTGCGGTTCATGTAAAAATCCTACTCACCCACTACAACGTCGTTAAATCCACTGTTTCATTTTAATGAAATAATAAAATTAAAATACAAAAAAAAAAAAAGAAAAAAGATTCTTTGCAACAACTGCTTTGCGATAATGAGTTAAGGTCCTGACTCAAGCAACAACAGTCGACTGCAAACCTTTTATTTCTTTTATATATTTCTTTTTCCAATGCTCCTAAAATCCTGAAAATTTACATACGAACTTGTGAAGCATCTGGGATTTCTATTTTCTTGTTTTTAATTTTCAGGATATTCTGTAATTAGTTAAATTAAAATTCAAAAACAGTCAATTTTTTGGGGGGAGGGGGGGGGGGAGAGATTTTCGAGGTATTACTCGGTATTTTCAACTTTTTTTAAGTTGAAAATACCGAGTAATACCTCGAAAACTTGACGAAAATTGAAATAATAAAAAATTTGTAAAATAATGACTTTCATTTAAAATATTTATTATCAGTGCAATAGTTAATTAAAAAAAAAATTGTGTTTTTTAAAATTGTTTGAGATTATTTTTTTTTTTTTTTTACTTACTATCAAATAATCATAATAAAAAACGTTTTCATTAAAGGTTTTCTAAATATTATACAAATTTATTTAATGCTGTTCGTTTCCAAAAATAAATTTCTTTTTAAAGCATTTTTTTATAGAAATAGATTTTAATATAATTAACAATTTTATATTTTAATTTAATTAATTAGAGAAATATTTTGAAAATTAAAAACAAGAAAATGTAAATCCCAGATGCTTTACAAGTTCACATTTAAATTTTCAGAATTTTAGGGGCATTGGTAAAAGAAATATACAAAAGAAATAAAAGGTTTGTAGTCGCCTGCAGTTGCTTGAGTCAGGACCTTAATGAAAATACGTAGAGTTAAAAATAAATAATAAAGTACCTGTTTATGTGAGTATTCTCCTAAAAATTTTAAACATAAAAATCGATCTTGAAGTTTGGCTGATAAAGTTACCGAGAATTTGAAAATTTCTCCTTGCAATAATTTTGATTGTGGTTACGCTACATTTATAGATTAATTAAAATTTAATATATTAATTAAAATTTAATATATTAATTAAAATATAATACATTAATTAATTAATACATGTTGTTTTGCATTTACTGCTTTAATGAAACTTACCACAGAACAACATTAGAATCAATTAATTACAATTAATTTCAATCGAAGTCTAATAATGGGTTGAAATCCAATTAGTTTTAGGCTTCTAAAAGACGCCTTATAGCCCCGGTTTGTCGGTGTGTGTGGACACATATCCCACCATGCTTCGCAATGGCTTCTCTTAGCTCAGTTGGTTAGAGCGTCGTGCTAAAAACGCGAAGGCCGTGGGTTCGATCCCCTCATGGGCGATTCTTATTCTTCATTTTTTTAAATCTTTTCACAGTTTCTCAACTTATGACATTATGAGATATTGGTTATTTAATCCTTTAGAATTGGGATGTTGATAACTACTTTATTTTCTCTAAAATTAGTGTCACGTTGTTTAAAGTAGATACTTAGGAAGCGACTGTTTTAGGATTTCTTGAATGTTGTAGATGGCCTGTTAGCTCAGGTGGTTAGAGAGTCATGCTAATAACGCGAAGGTCGTGGGTTCGATCCCCTCATGGGCAATTCTTATTCTTTATTTTTTTTCTCCGCATTTTAAATCTTTTCACAGTTTCTCAAATTAAGTTTTTTTAATTATTAGGAATTCAGTGTATTAACAAGGTTTGAGTTAAGAATCACGATTATTCCATATAAATAGGGGGCGGAAGATAGCATGGGGTCGCAAAGAGACTCGCGCGAGCATTTTTTAGACCACCCCAGCGCAGGCTATTCTAAAGTAAAGGTGATTCAGAAGCCGTTGCGAAGCACTGTGATTGGTTTACTAACCACTATTCCTACCTTGTTTTATTTTAATTTGCGCGTGCTTTCATTTGATTAAAATTAATGAGATTGTAGGCAAACTAAATTAGTACGTGCGGTTTTAATCAATTTTCAGCAAATGTTAACTTTTAAGCTAATTTGTTTCTATAAAATACAGAAATTTAGTATGTACACAGTGATTAAAAAACTGCGGACAGCCAATACACAAAACTAGTTGAAAAAATTAAAAAACAACAACTTTATACACAATTAAAAAAGTTAACATTCCACAACTGGTTTCGCCTCTAATACGAGGATTTGACGAATGTGTGTATCTCAAAGGTATTGTATCTAATTTGTTTACATCTAAAAGGTATTGTAATTTGAAATTAGGGGGCTTCTCCTTTGCATTATTTTCAGACTTGTTTTTGTGATCTTTTCTTGCTGTAATTTTTATTTATAAAGAAATTATTATAAATATTTCTCCACTTTTTATATTTAAGTCAAATTTACAAGGAAATCATCTTTTTACCGAAATATATTTCGCGTAAGTATCACGAAACAAAGCTTAATCCCATTTTTTTTTTTTTTCTGGTTAATGCTGCTTGACTTATAAAGCCCGGATGATTCAACTAACCTTACGTAACAACTATTAAGATCTTTTAGTTAAAGGTGAATCAGAATTCACGTTCACAGGATGTCAGACTGCTTTTGATAGATTCAGTTTTCTGTGTGTCTACGCTATAAATTAGAAGAAACGAGAAAAAGTTGCTTTTCTGTTTTGTTTGTCTGAAACTAAAAATTGATCTTAGCCACAGACCAATACTCATCAATCTAAAAAAAATACTTAAAAAAAAAAACCGGAGGAAAATTTTTTAGTATTATTTGTTTTTCTTAAGTATGTTTTTTTTTAATTTATATTTTATTTATTTATTTTTATAAAATTTCTTTGCTCTTATTACTCGTACTTAAACAAGCTAAAATTGATTTTCATTTAATTATTTTATTAATATATTTCTATGTATCGTCCTGTACTTTGTTTTTCTTTTTGCA
This sequence comes from Thereuonema tuberculata, assembly GCA_023159025.1. Classification (NCBI taxonomy): domain Eukaryota; kingdom Metazoa; phylum Arthropoda; class Chilopoda; order Scutigeromorpha; family Scutigeridae; genus Thereuonema; species Thereuonema tuberculata. Next base: position 34,210,315 of record JAFIDM010000006.1, on the reverse strand, counting down.
GAAGCACTGGAAAAAATCAGCAGCTTATCCGTTAGCGTATGTCTATTTGAGTAAGCATATTTGAATAACACATTTTTTGTCATTGCAAATAAATTTATTTATAATAAAAATAATATTGGGCCCAGATTTGAACCTTGTGGAATTCCTACTATGTTAATCAACATCTTGCGTAATTTTTTTTTTTTTTTTTCAAAATTTTACTTTGCGTTTAATAATTATTAAAACACCTCCAGTTCACATTTTGTTTACATTTTTTCTACTGTTCGATTCAATGTTTGAAACTGCGACTAACATTTATGTCCATAACATATTATCAAAAGTAAAAGTAAGTATTTTTATTACATAGTAAAAGTCCACCTGTCGTTTTATTCAATTGTTTGTAATTCTGATTCAAATTCTTACGTTAATATCAGTAACAAATTTTGCTGCTTTCTTCGCAATTGTTATTCGTTACCGTGGCAGTAATTGTCACGGTTGTCATAACGCCAATTGTTGAAGGTTGCCATGACAACCATTGTTGTGTTCTACAGGTCCGTATAAATCCCTGTGAACAACGAACAACGCTTTTCACACAGAAAAAAAAAAGTTAAGTTGTCGTGATTTGGATGTTATATTAAATTTCATCAGAATGCAAAGCAATCTTCGAGAGTTTCGTTGTTTTTATTGATTTCAGCAAAATATTATTAAAAATACGTTCCACTTTTGCAATGACTTGGTGAATTGAACTTCGCTGGGATACGGCAACGGAAGTGAACTCGTGACATTTGTGCCGAGGCGTGAAAGGCAATGTTCCAAATGTGTTCTGTTGTTAATATCCAAAATGAAGTTGAATTCCACTCAGAAAATCGTTTCGTGCCGCGGAAAAAAAGAAATATTTGAAAGGCCGTGGTGTTATTTCAAGGTTGGAACATAATACAAGATTTTTTCATTAGTCGGATGTCGTGAGGCTCCGCAAAAAAGAGATGGGTCTACCTTTTTTTATGGCAAACATCTCATTATTCATGACATTAATTTACACGGAGAGAAAATCAAAAAATAATTATCATGAATTCTAATGAAGACGACTCAATTATTTAATCTTAAATAGGAATAATGAAACCAAAATACCTCCAAAGTTTTGGAGGTATTTGTTTTTATTTCATTGAAAACTTTCTAGGCTCCCACAGATGAAACAATTTGAGGTCCTGACTCAGTCGAAAAAGCAGGCGATAGCAAACCTTTTATTTCTTTTATATATTTCTTTTTCCAATGCTCCTAAAATTCTGAAAATTTAAATATGAACTTGTAAAGCATCTGGGATTTATATTTTCTTGTTTTTAATTTTAAAAATATTCTACAATTAATTAAATTAAAATTTAAACACAGTTATTTTTTGAGTGTTTTTTAGGTATTACTCGGTTTTTTTCAAAAATTTGACAAAAAACCTGAAATGATAAAAAAATTCGTAAAGTAATGTTTTGGAATTAAAATATTTATTATTAGTGCAACAGTTAATTTTTTAAAAAGTAATTTAATCTCAAACAATTTTTTTTTTTTTATTTGGTGCATTGGAAAAAGAAATATATAAAAGAAATAAACGTTTGCCGTGGCCTGCATTTGCTTGAGTCAGGACCTTAAGGTTTTATTTCAATTAAACTGTTTTATCGTGCAGGTAAAAAGTAATTAAACACAGAGACGGTAATGCACCTTTTACACATATATTAACAATTAAAATTAAATAAATGCGACGTTTCAAAGTTCTAGTATTCGAACTTTTTCGTCAGGCTAAGAAGACAAAAAAAATGAATTTAAAAGATTTAATTTTAATTATTAATATATGTGTAAAAAGTGCATTATGGTTTCTTTGTTTAATTAATTTAAGGATTTAATGTGCGATTAACACGTGGTTATCCAAAATAATAAATAACTTCAGTAATTACTAAAATAACCCTACTATTTTCAAAACAAAGAAAAAACAAAAAATATTCCGAAAATGAATGTGATGTTATTCTTTATTATTTTAGGCCTTTTTTTTTTATTATTTTACTTTGATTTTAGTTATGTATCTATTTTTATTATACAAAAGTTATTACAAACTTCACAAATAGTTAAATGCAAAATATTTTTAATGTTATTTTTAGACGCTTTATTTTTTTATTTATATTCTGTATGCTGTATAATAGATTTTGTTTAAATAACATTAAAGTATCTGTTGTCCATAGGTTAATTTAAAATGAATTGATTAAATTTTACTTAATGAATCAATCAATAAATCTTACTAATCAAAATGTCGATAAAATTGCCAACCATAAAAGCACTATGTACAATTAAAATTAAAACAAAGTACGTCTTTAAAAATATATAAATATACTATGTACTTAATTAATTTATTAATGTTATATAATTTTTAATGATTATACCGGTATATATATACGTGAATCGTTATGGAAGTCATAGCAACTATTTATTACCTGCCAAACATGTAGATAGATAGATAGATAGATAGGTAAGTAGATAGATAGATAGATAGATAGATAGATCGATAGATAG
>JAFIDM010000006.1:34181473-34191774 GCA_023159025.1 Thereuonema tuberculata | reverse complement strand
GGTAGCAGAATGATGGTGATGGACCACAGGGATGAAGAAAGTTACTTTAACTTCATCTACGTCTTCATTTCTGTCCAATACATATGCTAGTCACCATCTTTCATCATAAGCAACTGTCACAAAACCAGTACAATCTGCTAGCGCAAGTTTGTCTGCAGATCGTGATACAACTACTTTAAAAGATGTACTTGCTTCTGAAAAATATTTTACTGTCAATTTTGTTACACTCTCAGGAATGAATGCATGAAATTTCTGAGTGCCCTTAATAGTTACAGCCTGTTTAAAACGTTCTGTTAAAAATATTTCTGATTCGATATGGTCCTCGTGTGTAGTATAGATAAAATGTATTCCAGACATGTTCTCTTGAGCCCACTCATAAAGTTGGACAGCAGGAAGAATTTGAGATTTGTAAGGACTTTGCAAACTTGCTTTAGCAGCCAAGCGTTTCACAGTCCCACCTAAACCATCCCAAGGCCTTTTGTCATGGGCAGTGGCAAAAAAGTGCCATTCAGCTGCAATATTGAAGTCCTCATGGTGGTGGCACAGATTGGAAAAGTTCTTTTTATTTTTATATTGGCGGCACATGCATCTGAAAAATAATATAACTTTTTGGGCACAGTTTCGAATTTGGTAGTTAAAAATTCATTCAGTTTCTTTTGAAACGTGTAGACAGCAACTGTGTTGTGCTCAAGACAGTCTGATATGACAACAGAATTTGTGTGAGCCACCTTAGCGTTTTCCTTACAGTAAATAACAAAAGGATGGACTGTGGCATGTCCACTAGCCCAGTGATAGCTTTGAGCTTCATCTTCCACTACCATACGATAGTTTTCTGAAATTTTTTTTATATAATTTAATTTATTTATTTAACACTTAAAATTCTAATTTTACCTAAATAATTTTTTATTAGGGTGCTAGATTATAATAAAGTAAATGTTGATTTTTGGATTTCAAATACGTTTAAAATAAAAAAATTTCTCAAATTCCATGTTAGTTTTGATTTATTTTAACTAAGAACCCATATCCATCCCATTTTGAAACTTTGCATACTGCTTAGTCTTATAATAAACCACTTATGGGAATTTTGTTGAAATTTTTTGATCATGTGACTTTTTTGGAATTCAAGTTCAAAATTTTGATATAAATTTTGGAAAAAAATTTTCCCTCAAGACTCCCTACATGTTGCATATCAAATCAAAGGCCATTAAAAATAGAAGAAAATAACACGACTCCCAAGTCTCTAGCTCAGTTAGGAGAAGAGCAATTACAATTTTAATAAACACCTGCCGAGCGATTTTGGGCTATTTTTGGAAACTTTAAATGGCCATAACTCAAAAACGGGTTGATATAAAAAATTGAAACTTGACATTTTTCTTGGTCTACATGAATTTTACCTCAGTGTCAAATTTCATCAAAATCTGAGATGGTCAAGTAAAATTTTTTTATTTAAGTGTGTTGATTTGATACGGAATGACCCTACATTAAACGATATTCTTTTATCGAAACAAGTAATTGAAGAAGCTGACTGCAAAGACAAAAGAAAGAGAAGGAGGAAATCGAAGTTTGACGAGATCGAGGAGGTTTTAGTTCGATGGCTAAAACATGACAGATCGCAAAATGTGCCGATTTCTGCCGTGATTCTCAAAGAAAAAGCCATGGAAATTGCTAAGGAGTTGAACATTGAAGATTTCGGCGGCAGCAATGGTTGGCTGGAACTGTCTGTTTCAAAGACAGACATTGCCTTTCTTTTAAAACGATTATAACGTGGTAACTATAAAAAGTGTTTTTTTTTTTTGTTTTTTTTGCTTTTTTTTACTTTCCACTCATTTGCATGTATTGATTTCTGAAAATCTTGGTTTTCTCACCGAATCCTATAGCAATTCATGAAAATACTGTATTTACGTGTTTTTTTGTTTGTTTGTTTTTTCAAAAATTCCCACTCCACCTAAGTCGTCAAAAATGTTTGGTCCCTTGAGTGACGACTTAACGAGGTTTTACTGTATTTACTTGTACATATTTAGATATCGGAATAATGAATTTTAAATACACAGCAAAAAAACGAATTCATCTTTATTTACGGAATTTCAAAGTTTCGATTATTTTAAGATGTTATTTAATAAAATGGCGAATAATAAATTTTTCTGACGCAAGTCTTCAGTAAACAAAAAACTTCAAAAAAAAAATTTTAAAAAGTATAGGAGGCTGATAAAACTTATAATTTATTACTTTTTTTATCAATCTGAAAACAACAATAAATAAAAAGGAATCAAGATAACTTCTAAATTATCATTGATAATTGATAATTAATTGCAGAATTAAATCTTAATTGGCTAATATACGATAATAGCAAACTCCTGTAAAGGAAATATTTAATTTATTCGTCCAAATTAATTTTAAAAAATCTATACCGCCATTGGGTAATTTTTAATTACTTTGTTTAATCAAATTTCTTGTTTAATTAAATTCCTGCCTTATATTGCTAATCAACAAGCAACGTTATCGGTTGAATAACTTTTAATTTATTTCTTGTCAATAAATGAATTATTTATATTCACGTGCTAAAAAGCCCATCAAAAAATTGTAGATATTTGTTGCCACGTTTGTAATACGTCTTCGTTTACATCAAAGAAGGAAATTTTTCCTTCAAAAGAAAGCTTCAACAAAAAACTTAAAATTTGTAATTTTTAATCCGAAATAAGATAGATGATCAAAGTATTGCTAAAATTATATTATCTTAGATAGATGAAACTTGAGTGTTAGGCTTAGATCGTTAAGAGGAATCTTGATATTTTTATGATTACCGATCTCTATGTAAGGAATTGTAAGCTACACTAACTGTAAAAATTCGTTGATTATAATTCCTGAAAACTTTTTACCTCCGGAAGCTGTAACTTTAGGTTTTCAAATGAAAGGTTTAGGTTCTCTATTAATTATGATATCTACTGGGCTTATAGATACAAGGTTCTGAATCAAAACTAACTACAGAGAAGGTCCAAATATAGGCTAGGTCTAAATATGGGCTAGTTGAAGTATTTGGGTATGGAAGGTACTGCCTCGCAGTGGAAATAAAGTGAAAATGTATCTGAGGAGCAAAGAGCATTGAGTGGAACAGTCAAGTTATTCAGAGGTAGTTGTGGTGATAAGTATCAATCAACCTATTTCATGACATTGAAACATTTCGCAGGTATGTTTTGTTATTTTCTTAATCAAATTCTATTGAATCAAAAGCTGATTTGTGAGATGCATGACATTACTGGCATTATAAACTTGTTTTAGCATAGTTTACTTATTACATAGAACCATGTGATAATGACGGAAACTGATCTTAATGTTTCTTACCAAGTGGTCTAATTACAGACTACCTAACAAGGTCTAAATATGAACTATCCCATATTTAGACCATTTTTTTTTTATTTATTTGGAGCAAGAAAACTAATTGCTGTATGATTTTTTCTTTTCAGAATGCTCAGAAATACTTTAAAACATTATTCGAAAGGATAAAAGAAAGTTTAAAAACTCAATCTATCTGAAGATGATAGCGATCTAGAAATTCCACGAGGGGAGGGGACTTTAGGTCAAATGTGTTTTATGTGGGCCCACAGTGATTGTGCAGGTGCTGAAAAGGACGTTTATATTTATGACTTTAGAAATAGACAATTAACATTTAATTGTTTCAGCATTTTTTTCAAATTAAAAAAAAAAAATCGAGTATTACAGTAACATTTTTGTTGGTAACCCATATTTGGACCTTCTCTATACATTGTCATAACAACGGAGAAACAAACCTAGCAAAAGAAAAAACAAAAAACTTTAGATTTTACTGTTTACAAGCTCCTACAGGAAAGGTAGGACAATTATGTTATTAACAAACAATAACAATTAAAAAAACAACAACAACCGAATCTCATATTTACTGGATGTTCATCCAAATACTGTTATTTACACAATTATTATATATTTCTAAATTGTAAATGTATATTTATAAAATCTAAATTTAAGATTTACACAACAGCACTACAGTTCGTCGAATGTACAGAACTTTCTCATTTAGGTTTGGTAATTGATAATTAATGAAAAGCTTTTCTAATCTTATTCCAGCTTATGGATTTTAATTTTTTAATGTATCTTTTATTATTTATACTAAAGTCTTAGTTATTGGGCAACTTTCCGTTAAATAGTATACGGACGAATTTAAAAAAGCTAACACATTTGCTTAATTTTTTTTTTTTAATTTAAAGCAAGGTAGTGATTAGTAAACCAATCACAATGCTTGGCAACGTCTTCTGATACGTATAAGACAATACAATTGATATTGTTTTAATTTCCTTATTATTATAAATGTGATTGTTGCGAATGCAGAAGACGCAATTGTTGCGTTTATTGCGATTGTTGTTAATGATAATTTAATGATATTTTAATGATACTTGTCCACAGACGGACGGACAAAGCGGGGTTATAAGGCTTCTGATACTTGTATCAAAGCCTAAAACTAAAAAAAAAATAAAAAAACATGTAATTAATAAACCAAACCAGGATTCAACATCTTAACTGGTGGAGGTCAGTGAATCTTTATTCATTTTTTTTTAAATTTAAAAAATAAAATTAAGCAAATGTGTTAGCTTTTTTTAAATTCGTCCTTAATCGTATCCACACACGTTAAATTTTATCCGTTTCAGTTAGACCTTGATGAATATTCTTCCATTGCATCTACGGGTGGTAACTTAATGGTTAGCAAAAAAGGAATTAAGCGGCAACTCGATTCGGCAGATTTACCGAAGGGAAGTGGCCTTTAAATTTATTGACTCCAACGCAGTCTGCCTCCAAAGATCTCGGAAGGACGGAGCGCGCGCTATCATCCCACACTAATTACGTCTCTCGAAATGCCACAGAGAAGTCCGGACGGTGAGTAGCAGTGCAGGCGGTGATGTATGCTGGCCGGTGGAGAGCTTTCGTTGTTCTTTCGGAGATCGTAATTAAATCGAATATGAGAATACACAGTTACAGAGTGCTTTGAATGAAAAGCCGGCCGACCTCAAGAAACAAGAAAAGCACAACTGCAACTCCTTACGAGCAGTTAACGCTGCATGGAAACGAAAGCCTATTTTACTTCCATTCAAATGTATGTATACCGACCATAATTTAAAACAAGATAGGGATAGCGATTAGTAAACAAATCGCAAAGCTTCGCAACGGCTTCTGATACGTCATTTCTGTTGCATTGTTCCTTTAATTTCCTTATTATTGTCAATGTGATTGCTGCGAATGCCAAAGGCGCAATTGTTGTGATTATGGTGATTGTTGCTGAGCTGTATTATAAATGTGATTGTTGCGAATGCAACAGGCGCAATTGTTGCGATTGTTGTGCTTAATGATGATTTACTGAGATTTAACGATACTTGACCACAGACAGACGGACAAACCTAACAGAAGCCTAATAAGAGTATAAAAACAATAACCACTCAACGATATATACATAATCAAACTCCTATACAAAATATATGAACTTAGGATCAATGTTGTGATGTGATTTCTTTGTTGTATGCCGGCAGAACATTGCTTATAGGTTATTGTTTATGGATTGTAACAGAATTGTTTCTTCCACGTCTTCTTCAGTTTGACGAAGCTGTGATTTTAGCTTGAAGAAGCAGGCCTGTAGCATTGTCTGCGAAACATCGCTTTGCTAATTGTTCTGAATTGTAAGGAATAAATATACGAGTTTTGATTTTAAAATCTTGTTTATAATGAATTTCGAAGATGAGAACGGCAGCGAAGATAAAAAAGGGATGATAGTAGATCTTACGGAGATGAACAACAAAAGGGCTAAGTTAATGCAGTGAACGAAACTTGATAATAATAGTAATGATATAAGGAACCCTCTATAAGCTGAGCATTTTATTACGTAAATAGTATTTAATTATTTACTAAAATAATTTTCTGCTCGAAGCATTATGGTCGCATCCCCGAATTAAAGAGAGCAACACAGGAAATGTAGCCTCTCCTGCGATTACAGTGACGAAGCGAATATTAAAAGATCAGTCCGACGCTCGCCTGACCTGAGATACCCATTTTCACGAGGTTGATGAACGCTAGAAGGAGAAATAACAAGCAAAAATCGACCACATCTTCCTTCTCATATCTTCAATGCACTGAACTACTTCAATAACATTCCGTATCCATCCTAACTCTAAGAGTAAAAGTTCCACAAAATTCGAAAACGAATTCGAAGAATTATTATTAAAAGGGACAAAGGAAAAAACAACAACAAATGAATGCCATCAATTTTGTCTCTACGATCGGTATTATTTCAAAATAAATGGCAGACATACGTAAAGCATAATTCAAAGAACGTGACAGTTTACTCTACAAGTAGTCTGTGTGGGGGAAGAATATTATAAAATGTTGTGGTTCTTATGTCCTAAAGAAGGCGGATTCTTTTGTACGCGAATCTAATTGAGATATTCTCAGGGGTGTTAATGACATTAGTATTTTAATATTCCATTTGTTCATGTTTACAATCTCTGATTTCTCTCCATCTATGGGGGATGTAAATATATAAATAGAATTACCTACGATAAATTTTAAAATTAGGAGAAATTTTTATAGGAAGAGTTTTATCGTGATTAGTATTTGGAGATTATAGTATAATTGTTTTACCATTTTGGTTAAAAATTATGGTACTATTTGGAGAATGGTAGGGTTTTGATTAGGATTATCAATTGAGTGAATACGTACAAGTTTAAAGTGTACCAGATTAGATTATTTTGGAAGAATGTGATATATGCCAGTATTAAGAGCATGGGCGGATTTTCGGGGGTTCTAGGGGCTGCGCCGCACCCACATATTTTGGGGATGATAATTTTTCTTACAAATAAATAAAAATGTTTTCTGTTATAATAATTTTATTAATTATTAATTTAGATCTAAAAACGGAACATTTAAATTGGGTTTTGGTGTTTGAATTTGGTATACAAATACCTCATACCTTCCGGTGAGCTCGCACCCCCAGATATCAAGACCTAAATCCACCCATGATTAAAAACACAGTTTAGATCTCATATATTTTTGAAGATGGGGGATGAATTAATAATAGTTAGTGACCAGACTTGGGGTGAAGAAGTAGGACCTCAGGGTTTGTTTAAGTTATTGGTGGGATATTCGATTTTAGGACAGTCACTACAGAATAATTCTTTAAAGGTGTATTTAACTACTTTTTTAATTTGGTTGTTAGTAGTAATAATTATATTGTGCTTTTATAGTTTAATGAGAACATAGTATTGAAGCTGCTAAAGTGATTTATCTGAAAGTAATTTCATAGTCAAGGACTCTTTTAACATTGAAAATGTTATGCTCTATGTAAACTATATGAAAGAGTAGTTTACATAGAACATAACATTTTCAATGTTAAAAAGTCCTGACTATGATAATCAGATAAATCACTTTAGCAGCTTCAATACTATGTTCTCATATGGTTAACTCCATTAGCCACTTAACGAGGATACGCTACTGATAAATCCTAGTCAAATCCAACACTAGAATTTCTATCAATATGACATCCATTCCATGGTTTCATTACCGAAGGAAAGATACCCTTAGCTATAACTATTAAAGTTCCTCCAAGCTTCATTACTGCAATAACCTTTTCCCTGTTGACAAATGATTACTGATTACATACTACGCAAAAATAAACCATTATCAATGATAGGGTGTGGAGATTCAGCCTCATCAATTCAATTTATACCAGAGGATATCTCAAAAACAAAATAAGTGGAAAAAAAATAAGATAGGGATAGCGATTAATTAAAAAAAATCACAATGCTTCGCAACGTCTTCTGATCCGTCTATGAAAATATAATTGATTATTGCCTTAATTTCCTTATTATTATAAATGTGATTGTTGCGAAAGACGCCATTGTTGCGTTTGTTGTTGCGATTGTTGTCATTGTTGCTAATGATATTTTAATGATACCTGCCCCCAGACAAAACGGGAATATAAGTCTTCTGATCTTGATCAGAAGACTAAAAACAAACAAAGAAAAATTCCGATTCTTCTGAATTTCTTCTCATTACCAAATTCCGCTAAGATACAAGATAAACTGTGATCAATTCCCTATCTTTATTTAGAATAGCTGCCATTGAAAGACGCTGAGTATATATCTGAGATACTTTCTTAGAGACGACTGTAAGATTACTGTAACCGGTCCGTTCAAGGACCGAGGGAGTTGAGAATTCCGATTTCTTTTTAAGTACACCAATGGTGTTTTGTGTGAAAAGCCCAGATGGGCAGCCGTTTCCGAAATTACAAGGATTTGGAGTGACCGGCACCATTCGTCCGAATAATAACAGAATCCTTCGTTGTCTGTCTGCCTGTTCTGCGTAGCAAAACAATCCCGTAACTTACTAAAAAAAATTAACAATAATATTAGTTATGTAGTGGCATACTGAATAACGCGGAATTGTACTTAAAATAAATAAACTTCAAAAAAGAAAAAGGTAATTCACAGTTTTGTAATAACCACAAGAGAAAAGGCGATCACCGTACAAATTTACATTCTATCAAACGCTTTCGTTTTTAAAAGTGATCCTATTACTGACTGGCGCGCAAAATTCATTTATTCAAGCAGTAATTCAAGTGTCAAATACAATTTCAACCGACGACGCCAGAACTGAGTTCATTTAGTATGTCTAGACTTCTAATTTTGAACCATTCGGGCGATTTTAAGTTAAATGGCCAGATTGGGATCGGGGATATCACATTAGTTCTCAATGTAATCGAATCAGTAAACACCAATTTTGTCCAGTTACGTTACCATTCTTTTCCTGAACCAGATTTTGGGCCTTTTTTTTTTTTTTTCCTCCAAACTTCCAGGCCATGCGGAGTTCAATAAGGTAACACTCACAGGGCTCCTACTCCTGGTTTCCAATAGTAAAAATTCAGAACCAAAAATAAACAAATAACTAAATAGGCTAAGAAAACTTACACTTAATAGACAAATAGCTACACCTATGGAATTCTCAATTTAAAACGTACTGACAGACAGATGTATAGCTTTTAACATATTTCATGAACTAGCGATAAGATAACCATTTTCTTTTTTATAAGAATTGGCAAAGAAAGCAGGGGCGTTCATTTCAAAAGTATTTCTTCGTAGAGAGATAAAATGATGATAAAAAAAATAGAAATGTCTTCTTTAATACGAGAACGATACGTGGAACTCGGAGGAGGACAAATACATTCTTTTAAAGAATAACTTATCAATAGAACGTAAGTGGTGAAAACATAACCACGCATACACACACACAAAAAAAGGTCTTTTATGTTGAACAAATAAGGCCCGATGTGGAGTGGTTCGGCACAGATATGATATCTCTTGTTATACGAGATCAGATTGCCTATCGGCTTCTTCACAAATAGATTTTTTTTTTCCAATCAAGATTTAAAAAAAAAAAAACGGATAGATAAAAATTTATGACAAAAGATATTTTGAAACCTTTACAGTTTGCGAACACGTAGTCTTATTTACTGTGTGGAAAACAATTAGAATTTTTTTGCAAAATTCCCACACCGTTTTCAAATAATGCCACAATTAATATTTCATTGAAGTAATTAAATATTTAGATAATGTATGTTTTGATGAAGGATATTCCTACGTCAAACATTAACATTGATCAAATAATTGCACGGAATTTTTTGTAATGTACTATTCTCAGACATCTACTGATGAAGGCTCGAGGGACCAAGCCGAAATATTGAACCAAATTCACCAGGAGCAAAAAAATGCCTCATCGGGGCTTACATTATTTGTATTTTTAATTGAAATGACCTGTTGCACTTTCAGATGCAAGTTTCTTTAAAGTAGTGGCCCAAAAAAAAAAATCACGCGCTATTTTTCTTTTGGTATGTTAGAATCTTACTCTCTCCCAAGCCAGCCCCCGCACGAAAATGTAAAGTCTCGTAAATGTAAATGTAAAGACTTGTAAAGTCACTCCCAAATATTATTCATATTATTCACTCCAAGAATATTCATATTCTTAATATTGTAAAGTTTTGATAAGAAGACAGTGGATTACTAAAGGGCGCTGTTAAGAAACGACATAAGAAAATGATATTTTATATTTAATTCTTATTTCTTTAATGTTTGTTATTTATTGGTCTGCAGAACCTTGAAATTTTTGCAACGCATATTTCAAAACTGAATTGGGGTTTAATGTTAGCTGGATAAAGGTATTTTTCTTTTTCTGTAGAGAAAGTCGTTAGCTTCCCTGAATAACACATTAAGGAAAAACTCTACCTCAAGACAGAA
>JAFIDM010000006.1:34129639-34167098 GCA_023159025.1 Thereuonema tuberculata | reverse complement strand
TTAATTTGAAATTAAGATACTTTTGTTGTGTATCAAATTAAAGGCCATTAAAAACTGAACAAAATGACACCAATTTCAGCTCTGTAGGTTGAACGGTTTTTGAGTTACAGTGTTTTGAAAATTTCAAAACACGGCCAAAATCAAGCATTTTTTAGTTTTTGAAATTCAATAACTCAAAAACTGTTAGCCCAAAAAATCTGAAAATTTGCATTTTTTATACTCTCTATAGGTATTATCAGTGTGCAAAAAATCATCAATTTCTGAGGGGTCAAGGTCCAAAATTATTATTTTTTTGGTTGATTTCACATGGAATGACCCTATATCACTCATTCACAAACATTTCTGCGTTTGCAAGATACATGCAAAAATATGATTTTTCGCTTTAAAGTTTTGGTGTGTGGCGCCAACCCGCAATACATTATCCGACGATCTCAACATTCATTTGCTAAATAAATAGAGTTTGGGTTTTTAATGCTATGTATGCAAGGGTTACGGAGCGAAGCGACGGTACCCGGCTAGTAATAATAATAATAATTTTTTAACAATTTTTATCTAAAATTGTTGAGAAATTGTTCGACAAGAGCTAAATACAGATCCAACAATTACTGCGTCCTTTACCGAAACTGACCGAAGTTCGTGTGGTTTTATTGCGAATAATATGAACGAAAGATGGGGTAACACCGTTCACATTAGAGAATCCATCAGGTACTTAACGTTAAGCTTAAGCATCTCGACGTATTCCGTATTCTGGACTCTTCCGATCACTTCTATAACGAAATGAAGTAAAGGCCTGTCCCACGCTTGCCCGACTTGACCACAGAAAGAACCTCGATATCTACTTGTGAAAGGACACTGATTATTATAGCTGCATTATCATCAAAATATACTATTATCAAAACGCTTCAGTCAACTACCAGACGATACTTCTTTTGCTGTCGAAATGCTAAAAATTAACCCAATGGGTCGAGCAGTTTCGGAACAGATAGATTACGAAGACAACCAGGTCGAATTTCTTTTTTTTTTTTTGGGGGGGGGGGGGGGGTAATTCCTGAAAAACAATTTTAGTGAGAAATCTCATCAAGATAACTATAGCTCCTCTCATTATAAATCAAACCATCAAAATTGGGTGTGTCATAAACAAAGCAATCGTGAACACCACATTCCGACAAGAATGAAGCATACCTTGTGTAATATTAAAAGACTTAACGCTTGCTGGTAATATAAGAATCTCAGAATTAAATCTTAAAAACATACTGAAATTGAAAGTATGTCACTAGTTTCGATCTGATCCTTCGGGAAATCTTCCCCAGACGTCTGAAGAAGATCTCCGGAAGGGTCAGAAACTAGTCAGGTATTTTTATTATATCTTGTATATTCATTTTCACACTGCAAAGGCGTACGTAAGTTCTTAAAGTAAGTGGACGTTGTATCTAATTAACGTATGACCAAAGCATTGTACTTCTTAATCTTCGAATTAAATAAATGTTTGAAGTAACTATTCACTTCCGGATTACAGAGTTCAAATGGATTTTGCTGTTATAATTTTCTGATCAACATATGCTGCTGTAGATCGGTGGCCTTAGCTACTTCCTTACAAACAATACACCTTCTTTATAAGATTTGTTTCCTTCTTTGAAAATATATTCGAAATTAGACTCATTTCCTGGAAACCCAGAAATGATTAACACAAATTCTTTTCTAGGAACGATGAGTAATAAGTTTTTGTTGTTCTATTAACAAAAGTGCTGTAAGTGCTTTTTGATGATAGAGCAAATTAAAAACACTTATCGTACACGATACGACGAATACCTTCAAAGGTTCTGGAGATGCAGCGATGGTTTGTCACCGTCAGTCATCTAACATCCGCCATTGCTAAAAAATTACGGTAGCACCTCGATTATCCGACACTCTTTTAACCGGACCCTCGTTTAACCGACGTCGGTTTCCTTAATTTTTTTTTTTGGTAAAGAAACAATTTCGTCCCCTCCATCCCCCTTGTGCACTCTCTTATGCGGAATTTTATGCGGTGAAACGAGGGTCCGGCTAAAAGAGTGTCGGATAATCGAGGTGCTACTGTAGTTTCCAAGCAGTGTTTTTTATTTTTGTAACATTCTGAAGACAGTTGTCTCAATTGCAGGCCCATAAAGAAAGAAATTATTTCGATAATTAAAAATACTGAGAAAAAGCAAATTATGTCAATTATAGTTGTTTTACAGAGTAGCCTACTAAAAAATTAATAAATCTTCTCTGCAATTTTGAAAAAGAACAAGTAGTAGTTCTTGAAACAACATGAAGTTTACTTTACTTAAAAATTATGCTTTTCCTATATTTCTTACGAGCTGTGCCCCGCGGTGTCATCCGCGTTAAATTCGGCCCTTCTCGGTAATGTTCGGCTCTCGTCGTGTGGTGAAGCCTCCCGGTCGCCGCCGCCGTTGGTTGACGTTTATGTTTACTGCTCCGCTCCTATTGTCGTAGCGTGATGTTATATAGCCTATAACCTTCCTCAATAAACGGGCTATCTAACGCAAAAAGAATTTTTCAAATCGGATTGATAGTTCCTGAGATTAGCGCGTTCAAACACACAAACTTTTCAGCTTTATATATTATTGTATAAGATTGTCTTTATTAGCGACCCATTTGGGTGCTACTGCATTTGTCCTGTCCGTCCGTCACTTCCTAACAATTCCCGAACGGACTTCACCATCGTGTTCAGAGGCGCAAACACCGTAGTCGACTGTGTCCGCATTTTTCCGGATATGCAGAAATAAAAAAAATATATTCTTTGTTTAGTAGACACTAAAGAATATCCAAATTTAAAGTCGAACGGGTCAATAGTTGTCCAGGAAAAAAATCTCCAAACTTCACCTTTTTTTATATATATTTAATTTTTTTGAAATTGATTATGCACGCGTTCAATGTCCGCGTGGATTTTAATGGGTCGACCTTAATTTTTTTGTTTTAGCAAAATTTTTTTTCCTTACTTTCGTGAAAACATAACTATTTATTTTAAAATTATTACATCTACTGAATCCAAACATTACGAAATTCCCATTTTCAAAAATACAGAAAATGACAGAAGGAAAGAATGAATGTAAGAGCTTTCCCCATCCCGTTACACTTTTCGTATATACGGGGGGGTCGCTGAAAACAAACAAACACTGAAAAGATGCGGATATCTTTTACCTAATCCTATTTTTTTTCTAATTATGTTAAAACATATCGTAGAATCTTCTAAATTACGCCACAATCCGGACCCTATTGTGGGAGTTATTTTCGAAACATGATGAAACAGAGATATTTAATAGAATCGTGTTTCATTAATTGGAGTGAATGTATAAATAAAGAAAAAAATTTATATAAGTCAACGAAATTTCATTTGGATTATTCAAAAAATTTATGGAGAAAAATCACAAGTTAAAAAAAAATTAAAAATCAGCAATGTAAACAATGACTGTCAACGAATTAATAATGTTACTTAGTAATAATATTAATGCCCAAATCACACCATCATATTTTTCATCATTGTTTCAATCATTGACCCTATCTTTGAGGTCTATGATCGCGTGATTTGCCTCACTTGACCATTTTCATCATTGATTTCAAAGATGAAAAAATTTAGAAACTGTTCTATTCGATCGAAGTTTTCAATGATAGCAATTAGTGAAAGCTCCAATCAGAACAGACTAACTCAAGAGCGAAGAAGTCAACCGGCGCCATTTTTCCACCGTTTCGATTGAATCGGAGGGCTTTTATAAATTAAGTATCACAGTGAGGAGATTATCTTTCGAAAATAAACAATATTTTTACTGAAATAAATTAATTTTATGCGTTAGATTCTGCAGATGACAACTTTTTAAAGAGAGATTTCATTTCTTCTTCAGCTCGTTACGCTCGCAGAGGCCTGTGAGATTTGCCGCTGTTTCACCTCGCTTTCGCTTAAATAGTAAAGATGCTTGAATACAATATACAATTAGTTTCGAACAGATTGACAGCTTGCTAAAAGTCATTTCAAATTCTACCGAAATTGCGCTGCCGAAACACGATTTTAACCTCTAAAAAAAGATTAAACACAGTCTTTTCGTAACTGGGGAATCTTTCGCCATAATATCGAGCTCAACTCTGATTGGCTAGCGCTCTGCCAATCATATGCACTGTTTCATCATGTTTGGTCGATAAGGTGGAAATAAAGGACAGAGATCACAATCTGTTTTCAGTGAAAACAATGATCATTTTCAATGAAGCAAATCGATGACGAAAAAATATGCTGGTGTGATTTGGGCATTATCAAGGAATCGATAATGCAATAATATAAGACGTGATATTAATGTAATCGTAACATTCATGATTGTTGTTTATTTAAATTTGTTCTCTGGTAGGAAGAAGGACGTAAATTTCCTCCTCTTAAATATGTATAAAGTTTTTCCTGAAGAAAGTTTTTGGTTAAAAGACAGAAATATTGAATTTTTAGAAGATATCTGAGTTTTTGTTTTTCATTTATGTTAAAACATATATCAAAATCGTTTACCTCTTGATTTCTCAAATGATACGGTTTAGATAAAAAAAATCTATAAGAAACTAAATGTATAATAATAATAATGGAAAGAGTAGTTATATCCAGGCAATCTTAATATTACTCTTTGCTGTAAAGTTGAAGTATTTCTAGACAGACCTAAGTAGGCCTTTGGAGATGCAGGAGGTAACGTTTTGTTATTACAGGGACTAAGTTGAGGTCCGGTGGTCAGCACAATGTCTGCCTGTCTTTAACCACTGAGAAAACAACTCGGTATCCATTCTTCAGAAGGGTGGGTGGACCCTAGAAGAAAAGAGGATTCAGCATTGAAAAAATCCGTGAACCTGGCTCCTCCAGGCAGCAGTCAACTACTTTATCGCTTGGTCCACAAATGTAGCTGTACTATTGTAATTAAGAAGGTTTAACGTGCATTGATGTAATCTGAAAAGGGAAGAAAAATCTATAAAATGCACAAATTCGTTAGAATTGTTTGCTTTTAACGCATTGAGCCATTATCGGTTACAGCGATTTTTCTTTAGTTGTTTGCTTTCAACAGGGTTCCACTTCCCTGAGGTGGAGACGGAATCATAGGTACCGACGCATTCCGAGCTCCATTATCAAAAGCTAAATCTGGCTGATGAGTCCTAATAAGGACGAAATAGCTATCCCAGATTGCTATTGATAATGGCTCAATGCGTTAAAAGCAAACAATTCTAACGAATTTGTGCATTTTATAGATTATTGTAATTAATAAGCTTTTAATGATCTAAGGATGAATATGACTATTGTTTGAAGATCAGACCAATAGAAGTCTAACATAGCATGTCACCAAAACAGAAAAATAGAGTAATTAACTTTTTTTTTCCCCGATTTGTTATTAATGTTGATCTAAGCAAGTTAATAAATATGCACAGTTAAACAAAATCTTCTTAATATATAAAAATGAATGTTTGTTTGTCCCCTATGCGTTCCTATACCATTCATCAGATTGCGATGAAACTTTGGCGAGTTGTTGTGCAAAGGTTTCTGACTTAGTAGAACCATTTTACAAAATCTGGTGCACGAGTCGTTTCAACAAATGAGTGTATTTCCGGTTTCAACATTTGCAGTTTCCGGTGCCACTCGTATTTGCAATGACCATCAACAAAGCACAGAGACAACACATGGACAGTTGTATGTGGCCTGCTCACGCGTCGGAAAACCTTCTGATTTATTCGTGTATGCACCAGATGGAAAAACAAAAAATATTGTATATCTACTTCAATAAACAGAATTAAAACACAAACAATTTCTTTCTTTGAGTGGCATTGCAACGCATGCCGGTTACAGCTAGTATTCTATAACACAAAAACAGAAAAACACTGAGCTAAACTAATGTTTGACAATAGCAATTAAGACATTCAGGACGAATTACCGTTCGAACAAGTTACCGTCGAACAAATTTCCTGGTGCCATACCATGCAGACATGAGTGTGTCAGGCAATTCCTGAAGATTTGATGGAGGTGTAGGCCTGGAGCATACAGCCTGTTCCAGCTCATCCCACAAATTGTCAATCGGGCTGAGATCCGGGGACAGACTGCGGTAAGAAAAAGTCGTCATGTACCTCAAACCATCCCATAGTGATGCAGACTTTGTGCACCGGAGCATTATCCTGCTGGAAGTAGCCATCTTCATGAGGATAAACTGTTAACGTGTACGGTTGCACTTGGTCAGCTGCGATGCTTAGGTACGCTCTAGCATCCTGACTTGCCTCCAGAGGTATCAATGGACCCAACATCCCTCACACCATGACACTGCTCCCATCAGCTTCAAGAGTTGTTGTGAGACACGACGGCTCGAGACATTCATGCGCACAGCAGGTGGGTACCTAATAAAGCTGCCGGACAGTGTATATGGTTGACTTGGGACATACGTGAAAGTGTTCCAGAGAGAAAAGTTTCAGAGCCACTATTTTAGACCCTTTATTCAAAGAAAAGAATGAACCGTGTATTTCAGAGTCAACAATTTTTCAGGTATAAAACATAATTTTTATTGACAATTTGCATTATTTTCAATTTTACATAATAAAAAACAAATCCACAAAAATATCTGCATACTGACAACAGTAAACTTTCTTTGTTCCCATCTTAAAGAATTCCACCTTAAAACAACGAACTGACGATTTAGTATTTTGTTTGTCACGACTAGCATACTTTAATACCTTATGACATCGTAACGAATACTTATACTGTATAGCCATTAAAGTAAAAGACGATCTCACACCATGTTTTAATAGATTTAACTTTATAACAAATCTATGAATTTGAAAGATGTAATTTCCCCTGATCTATCATCTTTTTACAGTTGGTATGAACTTCTTATCCTACATTGGATTATATGTTATCAAGCATGTTTCTGCTTTGGTCTTATGTTTATGTGGTGAATGTGGGTGGCAGGAAAGTCAAGCACTGCAACCGGAGGTCTATTATACTAACCCTCAGAAACAATGACAGATGGTGAGAAAAGTGCAGGGGAAATGGGGGAACCCAGAAAAACCTGCCCAGCGCAGATCGTTCACCATCACAAAACCCACATGAGAACTGAATCCCAGTACTCAGATGTGAAAGGCCAATGTCACAGCAGCAACGCCAACCGCTTTGGTCTTACATAGCAAAATCTGTTAATTTAAAATCGCAAGAAACTGGTTTTTATCAAAAACAAAATTATAATCCAACAATGATCAAGTTAAAACAATAACTATTTTCCTAGGAAGTTGAAGCTTTATTGATAACTTTAGATTACTTACTGATTTTGATAAAAATTGGATCTGGTGTCTAGTCTAAAAATTGCCAAAATAAAGTGATTAAAGCACTGTTAACTCAAAAACTGTTTATTTTAGAAAGCTGAAACTTTGATGTTAGATCAATGTTACTGAATGTGATCTTATTATTGATTTCTGCAGACTTAGGTGAGAATTAACAAAAAACCATTATTAAGCTATCAGGGTATGTCATGAAAAATAAAGCTTTTTTGGCAACTTTTTATTTATTTATTTAATTATTTTATTTTATTTATTTTTATTTTTGAAATAACTACTTTTGATCTTTTAAAATCACTATTAATTTATTTGCACTACCAATCAATAATGATGAAGGCGGTCATGTCATGAGAGTAATTGTAAACTAAAATAATTAACACTTTTTTTGTGTACGTGGGTGTCCCATTTCTGAGAGCAGGAGAAGGATCCATAGGCTTTCACGTGTTCTGAGCTTGGTCATCGAGGCTAAATCTGGCCGATGAGTCCTAATAAGGCCGAAACAGCTGTCCCAGATTGCCATCGATGATGGCTAAAAAGCATGAAAGCAAACTAATATGTGCATTTCTATATTTTTTTCCACTATTTTTTTTTTTCTTAATTCTTTAAAAATAAAAAATTATGACTTGAAAATTAAAATTTCTTACCATCACAGCATTTATCTAATAAACCTGTTAGACCATAATTAATTAATAAAACAAATAATCTACATAATTAGATTTCAGTAATAAACAAATGTTCAAGGAAATTAATTTCCAAGAAATTAGTTCTCAATTATGGAACTTAACAATTAAGAAAAAATGAATGTGATATGATGAAATATAAGTTTTTACTTAAAAAAAAAGAAAAAAAAACTTAATTTACACAAACTAAATTCTAAAAAGATGAAAATCAGGGGAAAATAGAAATTTCATTACTCTTTCCATAAGACATAGAATTTGTAATAATAAATAAGAAAAGAAATTGGCAATTTCTGATCAACCACAATTCATTGTAACACAGAAGGTATTAGTTCCCACTCGAAGTCTTTCGTTTACTAAATCGACACAGAAACACTTAAGGTAAATTTCACAGAATATATAAAATATTTATTTTATTCATTCCATTTTGTATGAAGTTCATTCAAACATGATTAGTACATACATTTCATACATTAATGCACCTTAATTCATTACTTGACCAGATATAAAGATTGAATTTGTGCACAACATATTATATATACAATTGGATACGTTATTCCAAGTAATAAATTTATCAAAAAAGTTAATCAGTACAATTCAACTAGATTTACAAAAAGTCAATAAGAAAGCAATTAATTATGTCACGACATTAATAATTATAAAATAAAATAGAAATATATTGTAATACCGCAAATAAAATGCTAATTTTGTAAATAAGAAAGTTTGCAGCCTTGTTTCACATTTAGCTAACTTTTTAAAAATGGCCAAATCTCAAGCTGTACGTCAACTTTATTTTTACAAAAAATGGTTAGTTGTTTCAGTTAATTTTTGTAGAAAAAATGATGAGAGATAGAAAGCATGACTTGAAGGATGAACAAGAACTTAACATAAAAATCAATCTGTTTTTTAATTCTAAAAAGTAAAAACTAGTAGTTCTTATTACTAACAACTATTATTCTTAGATGTTAAAGTCCTCGGAAAAAACTTTCAGAGATGACAGAGGGTTGGTTTTTGATTAAAGAAAAAAAATAGTTTTCTGGAGTTGATACCGGAATGACTACTGCTTGATTACAGCAAGTTTACCAATCAAGTAGTCTTGATTGGTTAAAAGAGATCGATTATCCTTTGCTAACTAATAATAATTAATCATCTCTTAGTTAACGATACAGCAAATGGACTATTATGGCGTAGTCATTAAGGTTATTACAGCATTATTCTAACTCGCACTCACTCAAAATTATTTAACTCAATTTACAATATTTCCTACGAGGACAAAACGCTTACACGTACAGTCTTATATGAAATTCCTCAATTCATATATAAAGCAAACAATGCATTTGAAGGCAGCACTTACAATCGTAAATAGTTATGGCAATTTAAAAGGTAAAGTATTCTGAGATTTGCAACACAATGGAATAAAGAAGAGATCAGATGGTCAGTCCGATTCTTGTCCATTTTCATATCAACGAAACGAATTTTGCTCCATTTCATGGAGGGTTCACAGCCCTACATAAAATACAAAATGAATTGAAAAGCAGACGGAATACGGAGATTGAGAATGCGATAGAACAATTGTAAAAGTGTCAGAACATACAAAAGGCTTAAACCTTACATACAATGACAATCATGAAACACCTGAAATAGATGTATTTCATTAGGGAAACTCCCAAATTCTTAAGGAATTTCTCGCTACAGCTTCTTTAATGTATTCTTTAATAAGCTAAACAGAGCCAGTCACCAATAAGTAGTTTCCTCCAAGTTCATGTCTAATACTTTTTCTATAACAATTTAATAAGATTTTAATATTGTAAACATTTAAGTTTTTTGAAAGTTCAGGCATCTCTTAATTATTTGTATATATATATTATTGAAAGAGATATGAAGAAATTTATGCAGACCATTATTGTTGCCCAATGAAAATGTAAGAATGAAACTATATAATGGAACTTGAAATAATTCACTATTTTAAGGAATTTTCTCAGCTCTGATAACTAGATCTAGTTTGTTCCGGAAGCTTTCGGAGTTCAATATTTACAGCCAAAATTGCATGTCCTGTTTCATGAGTCGTTTGTCCCATGTAATTATAAAATTTAAGAAAAAAAATGTGGGGGAAAAAAAAAAATATAAGAAATAATAAAAATGATAAATTTTTAAATCTTTAAATATTTTATTTTCATAACTTAAATATATTAAAATAGCGTACAAATTGAGATTACTAATTCGTGCTAATGAGTACAAATTCCCAGTACGAATCGACATTACTAGTTTATTTCCTCTTTTTTTAATTCTATCTGCAAAGCAAATCTAATGAAAGATTTATAGAATCTTGCTTAAGACAATCAGTTTACTGGATTTCTCTTGGAAGTTTTACGATACTATAAAAGAAAAAGAAAAAGTGCAAATTTCTGCCAAATATTTTATGGATGGTTCCGAAAAATGTCCTTTGTTTGATTGAGTGTGAGGTGACAATCTTAATTCTAAACAAACGCATCCCCTAAATCCAAAAAAAAAAAAGGGAGAATGATGTTGTTAATAGCGATAGCGTTCCTCGGGAGAGGAAGTGATATTATGAAACACTCATTTTTTAAAGAGCAAGCAAAATGTGAGATAAGACTGCAAACAGCAACGTAGAGGAGACCTTTTCCTGATACGAAATGATCTCTAGACGAGATACAACTCATTCGAGTAAAAATGAATATTAATACAGAAGACCTACAAAAGGACTAAGATAAAGTCATAATAAAGTCATAAAACGTCATGCAGAAAAGTTCTCAAAATAAACTTTGATCAAATTAATAAATAGAAAAGGTTATGTTTGATCAGAGTTTTGATTACAACGAAAAATATCATTCTTTTTTTTTTTAATTTTAATGTTTAATTCATTCTTCTGTAGAATTTCATGATTTTTAACAAACTGAAGACAATCTTTTTTGAAACTGAATCGTAGGATATAGTCCTTTTTCTTTAATTACAACAACATATTATATATCGTTAGTTTTTAAAATTAAAATTGGTGGCTTCAGAATGTGGCTAATTTTATCCTGAAGTTTGAATTCAAATGTTGGATCATTCTAGATCAAACAGCAAATGCATTTATAACAGGCATACTGCAATAAGTTATTTTGTTTTCCGCTAAACCTTTGAGGAACTAAATAAAAGATCTTTTATTTTTAAATGTATTTTCACGATATGACAATATCTGTCGATGATAGCTTTGATATTCTCAAAGTGTAAATATATTTACACTTTCAAACGTTCAGCGTTTCCATACCAATGAAATGATGACCTGTTGTTTTACATGAGGTAGCCTCTAAGCTCAGTAAGTCATTTTATGAGCAAAACAATGACAGAAATTAAGGAGACTGACTGATTTCTTGCTTATGATTTTGTAAGCTGCCTGATTAAACAGAAGATTCATGAATATAACAGATATTCTAGCTTCAAAAATAGGTAAATAAATGCAAATTCGGTAAAGTTGTTAGTTGCATCGAAGAAACATTCAAGATTAACAATCATGTACATAATGGATAATAATGTAGATAGATTGAAAAAAGACAACAAGAAATTAAAGAAAACAAAATATCTAAAAAATCGAGGCGACTAATTTGAGTATCAGCATTAACAACGTGTGTATATTCCTATTCTATTGTGTTAGTGATAATATTTCGGCTCAATAATGTCCTTGAGATTTTTTATCTCTTCTCTTATTTTCAAGTAGATCACATTTTTTGGAATGAACATAAAAAATAATGATCGTTACAAAGTAACAACGAGTATTTTTTATTTAATTAACTTAAAATAGTTAGTCTTTTAATAGAGTTAATGTGATATATTACCTTTATTCTTAAAATCGCTGAATTTTAGAAAGTTTCCCATTTTAACTTAAAGGAGGTTTTACCAATAACTGAATAACAGGTATTTAATTACCTCAGGCCAATCAAAATAGTTTCTTTCGTCTGATAATGGACAAAGTACTGATGTAGGGTTTATTTATCCCTTTGTCTCGACTACATTGACTACACATTTCAATGGTGAGACGATTTGTTGTACTTGAAATTCACAACTATCAGAGATTCTTCTAGAAGAAAATGCAAATCTGACTGATGAAAATATTATGGGGCTTTTATTATATTAAGGACATACATACATACATTCGAAGAATCATAAGCAGCAACATTGCTATTTAATGTTATGTTATAATTTAGGTTACTGCACTTTCTAATATATAAATTTATTTTCAAAGATGAATTTTTTATATAAAAATTACTACGCTGCTTTTTTTTTTTTTTTTTTAGTTTCTATTATATTTTTTTAATTGAATTTGAGTTTTTTTCTCTTACGCTTTTACTTATAAAATTCATGCAATAATAAATATTTGAAATTATTACATTTATCTAAATAAAATGTTATCGGGAAAAAAAGAATTAGTGTTCGACTCGTAGACATTACTGAGTTACAATAGTGTAGAAGTATTTCATGCAGGAAGATTACTCATTTCCTCTAATACATTTGTTTGTGGCTGAAACTCTTGAAAAAAAAAAAAAAAAAAAAACTAATGATAAAAATGAAGTGAAAAATGACTATAAAAAATGACTAGTATAGTCATAGGGTAAAACATATTAAATGCATGGACCATTTTTGAATCAACGCCCAGAATAAAACTAAAATAAACAAAAGCAAGTAAAAATAAATCACCATAATCAAAAGTACTGTCATCAACCAAATATCTGCAGATACTATATGTATAACTGCAGCCATTACTTTAATAACTAATGCATACCTGATAACTGATTTTCCAAATTATTTTAGAAATAAGGTGTATATATATATATATATAAATTTATATATATACAAAAAATTTCTAAATGTATAATACACATTTCATTCATTCAAAGATAATTTTTATCAAAGCATCTCATAATAAATATTCTATGATAAATATAACGAGACACACAATTCATAATAATTCCATAATACACAATTAAGAAATAATAACAATAACTTAAATATTGATATAACAGTAATATTTACAAATTCTGCCACACATGTAAATTTATTATAATACTACGGTAAATTATTCAAGTTGATAATTAATGTGTGACTTAAATAATCCTGAGGAATTAATTGTTAATTAAAAAAAAAAATATGTATAAGTACTTTTATATTTTAAAATAAACAATTTCATGATAACAGCTGAACAAATAATGAGTACATTAATCTCTTTGTTTCTTTCTTTTTTTTTTTTTGGCAGCACAATTCATTTATAAATTTAATCAAATTTTATAAAATTTACAAAATTATTTTAACTTGAATGTTCAAGTCACAGAATATAAAACTCACAAATTCTTTCACTTTTTAATGAAGTATAATATAAAATAAAAACCTGAAATAATTAAAGTAACTATTGTTACTTTTAAAAAAGGCTTTATGCTCAAATTTATTAGCTTTGTCTTCAGCAATCGTCTTTAGGGTTCTTCTCCTGGACTTAAATATGAGATGTGTGTTTGTTTAAAAGAACAAACAGTGGGTTTGTCGAGTATTTGACTTGGTATCGATCTAGAAATATATTAAAAAAGTAAATAAATTTATATGAATATATCAGATTACATAGACCATAATGCAAAAAAGAAAACAGTAAGGCGCATAACTAAACAAAAATTCACTGAGCTAACTTTGGTTTTTGTACTGGGAATCAGAGATAGTACTGTTTCGAGTTGCTATACTCTCATCAGTCCGATCCATCCAGTATACCTAGCTCAGTATACCAAGCGTGTAGCAACATGCAACAGTACTGTCTCTGATTCCCAGTGCAAAAACCAAAAATAGCTCAGTGAATTTTTGCTTAGTTATGTGCATGAGCATTTCCTTTTTTGTAATAATCTTGTCACGCACGTTAAATTTGATTTGTTATAAACCATAATACACATTATTATTACTTATGCAGTGTATAATAATTATAAATACAATGTAAATGATAGTTGTAGATAGACAGGAAAAGGATTTATCAATGATGATAATTTCGATCAGAGGATAGGATATATCAAAACCTTCTTCTTTAAAAATTGCTAAGAATACAGAAAATAAAAGAAAGAAAGGATGAAGAAAGATTTCCTAGTTTTTACATGAGCTGATATCAATAGTTCAAAGTCCAGCCTAAACACAAGCATAAAACATGGAATAAAATACACAAAAGTCCAGAGCTTTCGCCTCACTTCAGACGAGGCTTCGTCAGATTGCAACTGAAGAAGCCTCATCTGAAGTGAGGCGAAAGCTGTGGACTGTTGTGTATTTTATTCCATGTTTTATGCTTGTGTGCAGGCTGGACTGTGAACGAAAGGTTTCCTACATAATCAAAATTTATTCTCTTAATGAAAATGAAATCCTGACGCTGGAATGATCAAGCATTGTAGATTTAACTGACAAATGCAGTAACTGGTTGATTGATTGGATACAATGGCCATGCTGTACAAGAAAAGGTGTAAACACAATAAAATATTAAAAATAACAGTAATACAACTATATACGTTAAAATACACAGTAATTAAAGAGAAAAAGTGGCAAAAGAATAACAGTAAGGACAAAATGTTAAAGTTTTAGCCAAAGAACACGGTAAATGCCACAAACAGTAACATAAAAATATAAAAAAAGGAACTTTTAAAACTTACTTTCAAAAATAAGTTGGGAAAATGTATTTTAATGTAAGAAACGTATAAAGCACCTTCATTTTCTGACTACTTTGAAAGTATAAAAAGCATAAAAAGTAAACATAAACGTAAATAATACAAAACAGCACAATAAAATATTCTGAAGCAATAGAAAGATAAAATTTAAAACAGTAAATGAACAAAGCACTAAGAAAGAAAAATAAAGTAAAAGAAACAAGAAAAATACAATATAAAAATACAAAGTTATGAATCCAAAAATGGCAATTACATGAGTTGAATAAATTGGAAGGTGGATGAAGTGTTATTTAAAAGTAATGAAATGTAAAGAAGAAGGGTTTTTTTCTAAAAGCAGATAAAAATACCGATGCCAATGTTGATAAATAAAAAGGATATTCAATTAAAAAGTGACGAATAGTTAAAATTTCTTTGCATACACTAGAGGCTGTTCTTGAAGAAGCAGAGTTATCCTGGTGCATTCAATACATAGGCATGTTAACTTAATATCATCTCGATGAAGAGAACACATTCTATTTTTAGGAGAGGACAGAATAGCACTAACATGATGAAGTTTATTAGATTTAAATCTGTTCCATTCTTTTTTGCCACATAGCCTTCAGTCCAGAACGAACAATAATACAAAAGTTAACGAGTGATGGAAATGGTTCAGTGGAAAGATGATAGCAGAAATGGCTAGAGAATCTACAGTTTAGTTACAAGGGATTCTAATGTGACTTGGAATCCAACACAGAATAATAGAGCTATGTTTCGAGTGATTCAATAAATCCAATACTGATAATAAAATAGGGGTGGGTTGAAAAACGTGCAACTGTATAAGGCAAAACACTCTCAGTCACTACAAATAAGAATAGTGGAGAGCCCTTTATGTAGTTCATACTGTAATGCTATCAACAGCAACTTGCAGTAAAAACAGAAACCTCATTGAGATAAATGAAAAACTTTGCTAAGATTGTTAGTGATTGTCAGTGCTCCAACATACGATGATCCCTTACAGTTATCTATATAAGATATGAGATTCTTGATGACTGAATATGTGATTCGAATGAAGAGAATGGAAGATGATTAGGGATGTGCTGTATTGCAGGTCTGGAGTTAAAATTGCAGTTAACTTTCAAATATTTCCAATGTTCAGCAGATGATCTAGGCAATAAAGGTGTTTTATATTTGAAAGATGCAATGCACACAGTAATATTTTCATAAATTTCTCTTGCTAAATGATGACAGCCCCAACTGAAGCGTGAGCATTAAATCACCAAGTATTGAAATGGAGGTAGCAAATGAGGTAGTATAAGTCTGTAGAAGAAACTCGTGCAGAGGGAGGAAGGTAAAAGCTAGAGATGATAATTAATCATCCTGGAGATTTGGAGCAACAAAGGTTGCAAACAAGTAATGAATGTTACAGGAAAGGATGTATCATGTCGGACGAGGAGACAAACTCCTCCTTTGCCTCCATCAACACAATGTCTACCAAGCACAGAATATCCTAAAAGGTTAAGTATGTCATTGCTTGTAAGAAAGGTCTTCTGTAGGCATATATCCGACTGGTAGATAGGTCTGAAGAAGGGCCATGAGATCATATTGAGGTTGGATCTAAGTCTTCTACAATTTCAATAGATGAAACTCAGTAATAAATATAAAATTACAAAATTGGAAGTTAGTATGGAATTGGTGATGTTGACACAAATTTGATCATCACAATACGTTTGGAATGTACTGTCTAACTTTATGGATCAGGTATTCAGCTTTCACAGATTTTGCTAAAGTCAAAAGTCAGTAGTATTGTGTTAGCTGGAATGACCTTTTGTCTTGGCGAATGCTTATGCTTTTATTAACCACAGTCACACCTGAGATTTGAAGCCCTTAAGAAGTTCATCTTCATTTACACTATCTTGATTTTGCTGCATTATGACATCTCTTGAAGAATTCAGGATCCTGCATTTTGGTGCAGATAAAGAGATATTAGCCAGTGTTGTCATCTTTAATATCTGCTCAGCTGCTCTTGAAGATGGTAACTCGAGCAGCAAATCAGTGGATCTGATGTTTTTAGTTGATTTAATCACAGATCTCACTCCAAATAAAGCTTTGGACATTAAAAAGGGAGACAAGTTGACAAAGGTTTCATCGGTTAATGAGTGCAATATGTAAAGATAGATATAGTGATTGACTTAGTAGTGACTGCAACATGTGGGTGGTCGATGGTGTGGAAATTACATCCCAATATTGGAAAATCTGAGTGATTAAAAAGAGAAAAAGTTTATAGTTCATCTTTCCAACCCACACAGTACTCAACAAGGGAATGCCACGACTGCAGAAAAAAAACCTTCAAGACAATGCCAGGAATACACAAAAACTAAACATGAACAGAAAGGAGAGATGCAAGATTAAGACAACCTCATACCTTTCCAGATCCTGTACATGGTTGATCCTAGCCAAAACCTACTTCTGAAGTAGCAGGAGGTATCAGCTGAATTACATCTAGGAGGAGTCACCCCGAGACCTTTCTTTTAACAGAAGCAGGGACCAAATCAGTGTGTTACGACTGCAAGCAATATGAATAAAAAAAAGGGGCTTTCCTATGCAGATAAATGCATTTTTTGACCTAATTTTTTTTTAGATTTTTTTAAAATTGAATTTTAGACCAGATTTTGGTAAATAAATGCATATTTTTGTCCTATTTAGAGGCATTATTAAGACTCTGTTGTGTAGATGGGGACCTCGATTGTGTAAATGGGAAAGTCTGCTGTGTCAATACAACATATCTATTCAGCTAAAATACCTTTTGATTAAGGAAATCCAAACAATAGAGAAATGGAAGAGACAAGAATAATCGAAAGCATCTACTTAAATTAACAAAATCATAGATATTTAAATGCGGGTTGGAGGTGGCGGGTTCGGTTCCTGGCCTCGGCAGAGCACGGAAACTTTTCCACGCTCCTTTCTCCTCCAAACGGGTCCTAGGGTCTACCCAGCCCTCTCCAGAATGGATACCGGGTTTCTTTCCCGGGAGTTAAAGGCGGGCAGGCGTCGGGCTGACCCCCCCGATCTCAACTTCGTCCCGTTAGGTCATGAATGCTGGAGCCTACCCTCCAGCCACCCCATAGGCCTTTGTAGGCCTGTAAGTGGGATACTTTAAAGATACTTAAATTCTTAGGTAATTACAGTCAAATATAAATACAATATTTACCTTTAGACAACTCCAAAGCCTCACTTGCTGCAGCCATTTCAGCCTGCTGAATACTAGAGGGAAAAAAAAATAAAAAAAAAAAAAGCATCTTTGATAAATTCCAAAATTAAGACAAAGCTCTATTTGAACATTTAAAACTCAAAACACCATTTTTTTAAAAAATTACTTAAAATTTTTTATTTTATGATGCAACATTGTTTCACGTTTTAATAAGTGCTTCCGAGTATTTTATAAATATTTAATGTCAGCAAAATAATTAAAAATAGTTATCCTGTCCGTACCTGTGTCCTGATCCTTTGGCTAACCTCTCTCCACGGAAGTAGACAGCAACAGTAAAGATTCGAGTATTGGTGGGACCTTTACATTCAATAACCCTGTAGTTAAAAAAAATCAAGAATCTAAATTGAAAACATTCAAAAACCTTTAACTTAATTTAAAAAAAAAAAAATACTTATTAGAATACAATTAGTTACACGTGTTAAATTTTGGTTAATTAGGGCTAATAAAAAAAATGGTACAAAATTATCTATAAAAATAACTAGAAAGCATTTTAAAGTTTAGAAATGACATATAAATTTAAAATGAAAAATTTTACAATAATTTCTCTTAAATTTTACTTCCCTTTTATTATATCATCACTAGAATATCTAATCTTTCACTGAGAAATACAGTTTATTATTAAAATATTATACATCCGAAGCGCAGTGGTGCCTCAAAGAAAAAAAATACACAATGAAAACTCACCAATTAAAAATTAGTGAGAAAATTCATATGTGCCAGCAGTACGCAGGCCTTAATGAATTTTTTTAAAGCATCAAAATTCAAACTGCGCATTTGAATTATTAATAAATAACAATGGATGTCACTTATAAATAATTTGGTCTCGCCCATTGGTTTCGTCAGGCTAAAAACGTTTAGCTTGAAGAAACTAGATGGATATCGCTGGAGAAACCATTCGATTTTAATAATTGTTTTAAAGTGATTTTGTTACAAATATTGAGCTGGCATAGTTTGTAATAGGAAGGAATATATGCACATAAAGCCATCATATATACAATATTGTATATGCTGTAACTTTTTATATTATCGAGATAGCTGTTCTAATTTCTAGATTTCGTTTTGATCAATCCACCGAGAACAAATTAAAATATTTCCATTTTATTTTCTGATATTTTTGTTTTATTTTGTTATTAAATAATGTCTTTATATGTTTATCGTATTAAGAAAAAAATAATGCAGGATGAAGTAACATACTTGTAAATTGGAATATCTGGCTCCCCTCCGTCCATTGTTCTTAATGTGAGACAGCATTGTTGCAGTTTAGATTTTGGATCGTTCCAATCTTGATTCATGATGAAATCCTGATAGAAAACAAATTAATACAACATTGTAATACAATGATAATTCTCTGATCAACAATGGTGAAAGAGAATGGATCACAATGAAAACTAACCTGTAATCTTGGGAAAAAGCAAACTTCACAGAAAGTCCGGCAATGTTCCAGACCTTTGTCAACATACAGAGCTCCAAGGAAAGCTGTGAATTAAACAACATTTAGTAATTCAACCATTAAATAGGATTTAGATTCTTCATGATTCTAATTTTAAAAAGATATTCATTAAAAAAATTTAAAAAAATATAAAAAAAATTTGTATGTAGATAAATTTTCTAACCCAAAACCTTTCTGCCTTTTCCTCAAGCAAAATAATTGAAAACATATATAGTGGGCAAGGGATGAAAACGCACATTCAGAAACACAATGTACATTCAGAACAAATTATTTTATGAAATTCTTATTTCCACTGTGTTGCAGTCATTTTTAAATATCTATTCACTTCATTTTGCAACATTAACTACGTACATTTAAGATTTGATAAAAAGGCTATGTAGTCTTAAAATCTGCTTGTTGATGTGATTTTATGATTATTATAATTATTAATCATAATAATTAATAATTATTTTTGAATCAGTTTTGGATATAGAGCACCTCTACATATCAACTCTCTGATTAAAATTTTTACTTTTAGTTAAGGGTCACATTTATAATTACTAATTTTTAAGCATTTTAGATTCATTCTGACTCTATTAACACAATGTCATTGAAAGTATTTAATGTAGACCTTATGTGGGGTTTTTATATTTGCAAAACTATATTTATATTTGTGCTTATGAACAACTATTTTTATTTACTGCTGAAATGTGACTGACTTCCTATTCGCTGAAAACTCACTGAAATACTTGAAATGAAATTCTAAAATAGCATTTCTAACAATCATAACACATCAATTTATTGCACAATATTTTGTTCGGTATATTACCAAACTTCATCAGATAATAGGTAAAAGGCAGAAAAAAAAAAGCTTTTCTTTCGAAGGTATGGAGGTACAGAGAATTCATTAATAAATATTCATATTATATTATATTATTATAATATTATAAATAAATTATAAATAAATAAAAGCATGTTATATAACATTTGAAAAAAGTATACAATAATATATTTATACAAAATTATAAAGAGACGAAGATGTTATGCTTTTTTTTAGAAATTCACATTTATTCAGCTGTTTAGTGATTTATAACTTCTAAAATAGCAGTTCAGGAGCTAAAAGAACCAAGTTGACAAATGAAACATTACTTAATCAAGTGGAAATACTTATTAAATTACCAATGCATGCATGCAGGGATTTTTGACTTAAAGCCATAAATATTACAAGGTTTATTTTATTACAAAACATCGCTTCATGGAAAAGGAATTAATACAGAATTTTGCTAGGATCGTGGAATTTTGTATTTTATTCCCAGTTTCTTGTATCTGTATCAAAAGTAGAGATATTCTACAGTATTATCAAACAGATTTAGCAGAATGGCATTGAAGATTTTTCTCTACGAAACGGTGTAGAAAATTCCAAATTAAAAGAATGAAATTTAGCAGATGATTTTCGGGTGAGTCAAAGACTGACGCATTGAGGAAATTCACATTACACATTACCGAACTGAATCAAAGAAATGTATAAATAATTCAGTAAGAGTTAAGAGAAATCCTAATGTTTGTGTTTCAGCATACGCTTTAAGCCTAAGGAAACATGAATGTTTTTTGTTTGTTTATCTACTTTAAAACCTGAATAATTAAGTACCTGTGAATTTAGAAGAGGAAGAGAAATGTTAAACCTTACCTTCTAGAAGATCAGCTCTGTCTTTTGTCTTTAATTCTCCTTTAGGATAAGCATAAATAGCATAATCCACCATCCCCAGATCATCACAGACGACCGCTTGAGTTCGATTATTAACTAGTGAACTTCGTAACAACTAAAAATAATAAAAATTAAAATCTAATTATTTTAATCCTTTCTGCTGTATTTTTTATGTCAATTTAATTTTAAACAAGGTAGGGATAGCGATTAGTAAACCAATCACAATGCTTCGCAACGTCTTCTGATATGTCTTTGAAAATATAATTGATATTGCCTTAATTTCCTTATTATTATAAATGTGATTGTTGTGAAAGACGCAATTGTTGTCATTGTTGCTAATAACAATTGTTGCGATTGTTGTCATTGTTGCAAATGATATTTTAATGATACTTGTCTCCAGACAAAACGGGAATATAAGTCTTCTGATCTTGATCAGAAGACTAAAAAAGTAATTTTGAACTTTTAATAATTAAAACATCTTATCAAAGATGAATAAAAGTTACATGACATACTTATGGTATTGAAAATAATTATGATATTAACTGTTGGAAATTTAATTGCTACTAATCTCATCCTCAGAATGAAAAACAAACGGACAAAATCAAACTAAAACTTGCAAGATACACATTTATGGCTTGAATTCAATCAATGTAAGAGATTGGTCAATGAAACAAACAAAGCATCGTAAAACATCCATATATATGTATGAATTGTAAGAAAAATATACATACACATACAAAAAAACACTGTTTTCTTTTTAAACACAAATACAAAACATTTCTAAAAAAGTTTATTCCAATATTTATTGCGAACAAGGAAGTGTTGTAAATCTTCACTTAATTTTTTTGAAACAACTGTCTCCAAAGCAAACAACTGCCTTTCATGTAGGACAAAGAGCTTTTCAGTAAAACTGAAAGTACATTAACAGTTTGCCACATTTGAGGCAAATTACTGCAGTGGCCCAAAACTTAAACTCACAACTTTGAACCAAGATGCCTAAAACTTCATCTTGGGCCATTTTCATTCACTTCTTTAGTTTCATTCTCTACCGGAAACCAATGTTTCAATCAAATTTCAGTGTTGTTAGTAGAAAGTCATTACGCAAGCAACTATTAAAGACCAAATCACATCTTTAATGCTAAGGAGAAGGATTTAACTGCTAGTTGACAATAAAGATATATTACAAGAAACTTTCCCTTATCAGCATACATTAAATGACAAGAAAATGATGTTAGTATTGAAGAACAGTAATAGAAACCATTTATTTTTTATCGCCATAAAGCTTTATTTAATGCCGACAAAATAATGCCATCAAATATCTGGTAACAGATGAAGCAACACAATAATTACGTTTTCTAGAAAACAATTTCCATTCTTTAAAGCATTTAAGTTATTATTTTCTATTAGTGATTCCTTTAACTTACAGATAAATGTCCTTCATGATGTTCAGGAAAATATTTGTAGAGATATTCAGAAGCAACAAGTTGTAAAACAGTATCACCTAAAAATTCTAGTCGCTGATTCGACCCTCTGTCAATAAATAAAAAATAAAAAATTGTATTAGAACCTACAATTCATTGGAGCCCTCCCTTTCGATTTACATGCAAAAACATAAATAAAATATATTAAATAAACTAGAAAAATTAAAAGTATGTGTTAAAATACAATACCATTAAATTTCATTGTATTTTGAAGTTAAACTTGAACTTTACAAACCAATTATAATCTTAATATATAAAAATGAATGTTTCTTTGTTTGCTTGTTCCGTATGCATTCCTATATCATTCATCAGATTGCGATGAAACTTTGATGAGTTGTTGTGCGCATGCCCGCGAAGGTTTCTGAATTAGTGGAACCATTTTACAATATCAGGTGCACGAGGCGTTTCAACAATTGAGAGTATTTCCGGTTTCAACGTTTGCAATAAACAATAAAACACAAACACTTTCTTTCTTTGAGTGGCATTGCAACGCAGGCCGGATACACCAAGTCCTATATATTTTCTTCTTGAAGCACATTAATATTTAATTCTTGAAACACACTGATAAGAAATATGTGCCAAAAAAGACAGCATTGATCAAATAAAAATGCACTAATAAGTTTGTGAAATTTTCTGAAGTCTATGGTTCTTGTATAATGTACTGAGATTCCACCAATTAGATTTTACATACACTTTGTGGTATATTTCAAAAGCAGATAAAACAAATATGAAATAATTAAGATATTATATTTCTTAAAATGGAATGTCCAAAACTAAGAAATCATTTCTTATAAATTATCGTGGTTCATAGTATTCTTTTGTTTTTACTGCTTTACCGTATAATCCTGAATACCAACCACACTTTTTTTACAGAAATATTGCTGCTCAAATTCGGGTGCGGGTCATATTTAAGCCTTTCGTATCGTGGTCTCATAATACATTGTTCCGAAGACGTGTCAACGTGACTTGGCAAAGGCTGAAATCTTGCTCCGTCGCTCACTTCTGCGTTTTATTTCTCAATTGTGGTGTTTTTAGTGTTTTTTATTACTGGTAAAGTAACACACTTGCAGAAATTAAAAAATTGCTAAGTAAACATGCGATTTATTTTTTTCCAAATTTTGTCGTTAGAAATTCAGGTGTGCGGGTCTTATTAGATGGCGGGTGGTAATCGGGATTATACGGTATTTTACTCTAATGAATAATATTAAAAAGAATTTCCTTGAAGATCTGAAAGATTTTGAAGCCAAAAGCCTTTGTAGACTAGATTGTAACGTTTTCTAGTTATCCCAGAATGAATGAATAAATAAATCACTGTTGGACTGAAAGACTACATTAAAGAGAAAGGAGGTCATCATCAGGATGAATAAATTAGTTCTGAATGTTACTTAGCTAAAAATAACTTCAAGGCTAACTACGAGACAAAATACAAATGCCAGAAAACTACCTAAAACAAGGTGCTAGATTTAACAAAATTAACAGAAAATTCAGCTTTGGACAGGAATAAGCAGTTGGGGCAGATTCATTCAAGAGAATAGAGAGGCAACTTTCGTAAAACCAAATTGATAATTTGGCTGCTATACAATGCAAAAAATGGAATGTACAGCTATAATAAGGGACTGGAGAAATAACAACACTCACATTTCTAAAGTTCTTCTGCTTTAAAAAAAAAAAAAAAAAAAAAAAACTTTATATAGAGAATAAGAAAAGAAAAAGCTTGGGGGAAAAAATGAAATGAAATAATGGCTAAATTCCATCACATCTTGAGAACAGACTGAATCAAGTTCAAGTAATTGTAAGTCAGTAGAAAATGGTCTTAGATATCTCAAATTAACAATTTCATGAAACAATTGCTTTTTTTTTTTTTAGAAATGATTAACTGAAAAGCAATCGATATGTAAGAACCTAGCTAGCAATAAAGGAAAATAATATTAAAAAGAAAAAAAATGAAACAAATAATAAAAAAGCGTTTATCACTCCTATAGAAAGATAAGCTATTTAAGCTAATGGGTAGGCCGTGCAGTTGGCGTTGTCGCTAAGACACTGGCCTCTCACCTCTGAGTACCGGGGTTCGGTTCTCATGTGGGTTTCGTGATGGTGGATGATTTGCGCTGGGCAGGTTTTCTCGGGGTTCTCCCGTTTCCCCTGCACTTCTCCCACCATTCTTTCTCAGTCTTTCTTTCCGTCTGTCCTTATTTCCGTGGGATAGCACAATACACCAATGGTCGCGGTGATCGGCTCCCCTGCCACCCACACTCACCACATAAGCTAATGGATTCATACCCGATTGATAGGTTAAGGCTTTGAAAGAAGGAATAATTTAAGCTCTTCTCAATCTTCAAAGAATTAACAATTTGTTTATTCAAAGAGGATTAAAATGTGTGTGTGGATATAACATATTAAGTTAAAAAATTCTCACATACACACTATATTTATCAGATTAAACATAATTTACTCGACCAGTTTCGTTAAGCAAGCGCTTAACTTTCTCACTGAACGTTATAGCTTATTTAAAGAACAATATGGATTTTGTATTAATTGTTCCGTAAATCGCCATAATGATCAGTGAGAAAGTTAAGCACTTGCTTAACCAAACTGGTCAGATAAATTATGATTTAATCTGTTAAATACTGTGTGTTTATGAGTATTTTTAACTTAATAAGTTTGTTTGTTTGTATGTGTATTATCAACAAATTTTTAAAAATCTCAAATGTACAAATATGTCAACCACCTAAAATGGCAAAAATATCTTCATTTATGATCGATGGTTCTGATAATTCAAAGATTTTGAAATGTTATGGAAAGGTTATTGCTATTACAGAATAATTGCAGATAAATATTGGAAACATAAATAAACCAGCTAAATCAGTGTTTCCCAACATTTTATGTATTATGCCCCACCCAAACCTTTCTAAAATTCTTTTGCCCCCTATTACTTATTGCCCCTCACCTAATAGTAATAATAATATAATTTATATACAATTACGATTTTTCATAATTTAAATAAATAAGAAACAGTATAAATATAACTGTTCTTAACAGAAAATCAGTTTTATATATCGTTAGGGTTAAAATATAATAATTATTATATATAAGAAAAATAGATATATAATGTTGTATTTTATATCATCAATTCCTCTATGTTATAAACAAGAAACTGAAATCTGTGGATTTACACTGAAAATGAAAAAACAACACTCAAATAGGTTCATAGAATTTTCGAATTGCCCCCCTTAACAATCAAATTGCCCCCCCTGTGGGACGTGGGCCCCGTGTTGGGAAACAGAGCTAAATCATTAATTGTTTTTGTTTATTTAATTCATTAGAAAACTAAGGAAATCATTGTAACTGGAGTTCAAAACAATTACAAAGAAGCCAGTTTTGCTTCTTGTTATTTTACAATTTTTCAAGTTTGTAGATTATGCTGTAAAGATTAAGGAAAAAGCAAATAAAATAAACAAAGGCTGTACTGTAAAGATTAAAGAATCCTAGATATTAGCAAAAGTAGGATAAACATACTTACAAGGTTAAATTATTATATCCTACACTCCTGTGGGTAAATGCTCTTGCCAATAGACGTATATGATTGAAATCCACACCTACAGTTTCTTCAAATTTGGTCAGTTTCTAAATAAAATTGAAAAGAGTAGGAATGTACTGTGAAATTTGGTTAGCATTTCTACAAAATTAACTGAGATTACTGCAAAAGTTCCTAAAAAAAAAT
Organism: Thereuonema tuberculata; assembly: GCA_023159025.1. NCBI lineage: Eukaryota > Metazoa > Arthropoda > Chilopoda > Scutigeromorpha > Scutigeridae > Thereuonema > Thereuonema tuberculata. The sequence goes on along the minus strand of JAFIDM010000006.1, from coordinate 34,140,850 downwards.
ATACCTTAATAACAAAAACCTAAAATTGAATTTAAAAAGGTTTATTTTTTTTTTTTTTTTTTTTTTTTATGTTAGCAATATATTTTTTTTCTGAAGTGTTGATCTACAGAAAAATGCAGTTAAAGATTTTCTTTTTTTTTTTTTCTTATTAAAGGTGATTTGATGTGACTATTTTGAATAGATTAACTATATTAAATTATTGAAAAGTCTTCAAATCTTCAAAATAAAACAAAAATAAATGTATAAAACAATACATTTATTAAAATAAATATCTCTTAATTTTTGAAAAGACATGTCTTCTTTTCTTTTTCAAAGCCTAAAAACAACAACAATACGTTACAAACAAGTAGAGGAAAACGATACAGATATGAGTCATTCATGAAATTGTATTGTTACAACAATACTTACAAATGTTATTCTCCTAATTCTTCAATTTTCACCTTATTTTTACAATTTGAAATACTTATATTGTTAAACTCTTTGGCCATTTCCACAATAAATTTGTTTACATTAACATTTCTATTTATATTCATATTTTTGGTATTCCTAATTAGTAGACTTTCCATAGTTTTCCTCGTTTTACAAAATTTTTCAATACATAACATTTTGATTTCATTTTTTATACAATGATTTTTTTTCATACAATGTTCAGCAAATTCCGATTTCTCCTCTAATTTGTTTTTTATGTATGAATTATGTTCCAATGCCCGTTCTTTTATTGTTCTTTTGGCTTCTCCAAGATAGAATGCATCACAAATCATGCATTCTATTTTGTAAATAGCCCCCATTTCCCCTTTTTTGTCACTGGTATTTATTTTAATACAAATAATATTTTTTATTTTATTACTGTAATAGAAACCTACATCAATGTTAAAGTTTTTACAAATCCTCTGCAGTCCAATACTATTTTTATTTAGGTAAGGGATAAACACTTTTTTCCTTTCCTTATCCATATCCAATTCCTTTATTTTGAATGTGTTGAACTTTTGGATACTATTATTGATAAAGGTTTCAGTATATCCATTTTTCATTAGAATTGTTTTCATTTTATCAATTTCTATTTTGTAATCTTCTTCACTGCTTGATGATCTATCAATCCTTCTTAAATAATTTTCAATAATGTTTCTTTTTATATGAAAATTATGTCCTGATGCAAAGTTTAATAAGTGGTCCCTCTTGAATTCTTTTCTGTAATATTTTAAAACTTTTCAATATGTAGAATGTCTAGAAGAGGGAGAATTAAGAAGACTTCTGGTATATTAAATTATATTTTCTTTTGCTTTAAATTTAAATTCTTGTTTTTTGATACCAATCTCTACGAAGTAAAAATTCTGAAATCAACTTGTATTCAATGGAAACGAAAATCATTAGAAATCCGCCTGCTGTGATACAACTTATTTAATATGCTAATAAACCTAATTATCTACTATATAGTGAACGCATTGAACATTTTATCTGCTTGTCATTGCTTTCTCTGAATAATAGCTCTTGAAATTATAGAGAATTCATTTTCTAGATCATCAATGGTACTTAATTTTTACTGTCGCTTGCACATCTTTGGCTCTTGACATGTCTCAATGGATTTTTTTATGAAAATTGGTGAAATGATCAGTTGTTTTTGGTATTTATTTATGTATTATTCTTATAGAAGGAGCGACAAAGTTTACATATTTAAGCTTTAATGTTGCGGAAATACGAGGGGCGATCAAATGAAACCCGTTTATGCCGTGTCCATGTGGACCGGTGCACAGGCAGCTTGATGACGTCATAGGTAGAGTGATAAGAGCACACCAATGAACAAGCGCGCACGCGTTTATTCTCCTCACATGTCTGGTTTGGGCTGCAGATCATTGTCAATGTGGCTGGTGTTATTTCAAATCTGTCCAAGGTGGATAAGCGAGCGGTGATTCAGTTCCTTTGTTGACGGACTTTAACTTGCCTCATGAGAACCACTACAAAGACACACTGGACAAGCATCATAAAGCTGCATGTTGCGAACATTGTGCAGGATTAGAACAAAAAGCGTGGGAGGTTCTGCACCACCCAGCCTATAGCCCTGATCTGCTGCCTTGTGACTTTCATTTGTTCGCAGCCTTAAAAAAAAGCTCTAAAGAGAAAACGATTCCACTCCGATGGCCGCAGTGAACAAATGGTTCAAGGAGCAACCGAAGTCCTTCTTCGCAAATGGTATCAGCATTCAGAAAGAGTATTCTCTCTCGCATGTTAAGAACCACTGCTCTAGAACCATTTACAATGGAAAGAAATCTAAATAATTCGGCAATTGTCTACCATTGCTGATATTAATGTAATAACCATAAAGATGTTCTAATTGCATTCTGTTTCTGTTATTTTATGATAATGACTAACTGTTACTGACAAATGGTACAGATAAGTTACATAAAAAGACACTTGCAGCTATTTATGAAATTGTTTGGAGTTATTAAAAATTAAAAATAAAGCTGATTGTACATTTGGTTGAAATAAAGGTAACATTTAAATTGCTTTCCTTACAAATGTTAATCTGTCATAAATCCTCAAACTTTTGTATAATTTTTTCCAAAAGAGCAAGTTGATTTCTTCACTTTCCATATATGATTCCCTGACTAATAAGGATATGATTACTAGCAATAATGCATTACGTTTTATTGAATCTTACATTTTTTGACAAACTAAACACAACACTTAACTTTCTTACAAGGTAGGTGCGTGACCTCGAATGCTGAGAACCACACGAAAAAGTGCTTAGAATATAAATCGCTTATCCCATAAAACAGTGATATAAGTCATTCCCATGCAATACTCATCTGTTGTCTGCTAGCGCCATCCGACAGTGGCATGTCGTACCTGCACTAACACATACTTAATCTAGTTCTGTGAATAGTATACCTGCATAATTATTTTAAGCAGAAGGAAATATAGCAATACAATCACAACATTGAAATATGTGTGTTTTTGGTCCATTACATCGATATTTTTATTTCTTTGTGTTACCAAAGTTCCTCTCTTGGACCTTTAATAGGTGATCATTCAAATGTCTCTCATGGTAAGAAATGCAGTTTTGCATGGGAATGACTCATACCACTGTTTTTGGCATGAGCGATTTATATTCTAAGCACATTTTCATGTGGTTATCAGCATTCGAGGTCATGCACTTCCCTTTAATAAAATGATAATGGGAAGTCTTTTGAGCCAAGCCGAGACCCTGGGACAGCTTGGCAAAAACTCAAACGGAATACAAGGGGAAAAGAAGGAATTTTGAGTTTTTGCTTGCTGAGTAACCCAGTCTGGTGAGAGTGTAATGAGCTCAAAACAGCTGTCCCAGGGTCTCAGCTTGGTTTAGAGGGCTTCCTCATTATCATTTTCTTATGAATTGCTTCTTTTTATTTCGTACATTAGAGGGTGTTGTTTTTTTAAATTATTATTATTATTTTGTGGTTGGCATTTACAGTCTTCCAAATGAGAGTTGGCCTTCCTGTTTTTGTGAGATCTGCGCATGTAGCATCGATTAGTCTGGTCAGGCACTGCCGTCTGATCTTCTGACAGGAATCCGCCATTCTGCTAATCGCTGGTTACTTACTTATTGTATTTATAAATCATTAAAATATTTATTTGTTAGCGATTAGTATTGAAATAAAGCTAAATAATAGAGAAGTTTTATTTTCTGTCATCAACAAGTCAGCGGAGAAAAATAGCTGTGGAAGCACTCTTCGTCGTCAAGCATTGCTGCTGGCGAAAAGCACACGCAAGAAAAAAAAATACTTTATAAATGAAAGTCTATAAATAAAACTCTGTAAATAAACAAGTATTTTACTAAATAAGAACTTCTCCGACAATTAAACGTAAGCCTACTATAAGTTAACTATACTTTCTCAGTAAGAACAGACGGCGGCGTCCATTTTGACAGGAAAACATAATTGATCAGCTACCGGAAGGGCTGCGCAGTTCAAACTTCCGCCGGTCATCTTTCATTTTGAGGACTATAGCTGCCCAAGGGTTTTATTTCCACAATTAATTGTTATTTTTTTATTTTGTTGTCTTTAGTTTATGAGGGGCCACTTGTCATCTTAAGAATATACTTAATTTTCTTCTCTTACACCAAAATTACAATAATCTGGGAGTGAACCCTTTTTTAATAACACTGTTTTTTATTCTTCTTCCACTAATGTAACAAAGTGTAACAAAAATGGGATTTGTTAAGTATTCTGTTTAGTTATCCAAAATTAGATCTATATTAAGTACCAGCTTTTAGTTAGTTAAAACTTTAGAATTTTATTTCTTTTTAAAACTATGAATGTCTTACCTGTAAAAGGGGAACTGAATCAATGTAATTTCTATCTCCATCCGGTTCTTGCTCCTAATGACAAAGTACAATTGAATTTAAAAAATTACTTTCAGAATTTTTCAGAACAGAAAAATTATTTTTAAAAGAAGTCTAAAGTTAATAAGATTATTTTTTTTTAATAAATAACAATGACACCACTGCGCTTCCAATGTATTGTTACCAGTCCTATTAGGTATACTTATATTAAAATTACCTGTGGTAGAGGTGCTGATAGTTTGATATGAATACTTAAATTAAGTATAGTTAAGTCAAATTAAGATTAAGAGTTATTTTTTCATCAATTACACTGGATATTAACTGATTTTTTATGTTTAATGTTTTTGAATTTTTCTAAATTATGTATTTCCCAATTTATTTGACTAAATAATTTATAATTAATTTGATTTTCCAATCTTTGACCAAAATCATTTTTTAATTTTGTAATATTGAAAATTCTTATCTAGTTGTTTTTCCGTCGTTAAAATTGTTTTTCGCTTTATTTACTTCAAAGATACTTTTCAAAATTATTTTGTAAATGAATCTTTCTTTAATAGTTAGGATCTTATTTCAAATAAATATTTATAACAACCGTTTAGCATTTGTTACCTGAAGAGGATGAGGAGGATAATTTATCCACACTTCCAGTAGATCTTGTTCACAGAAGAGAGTCTGTGAAAATACACGATCAGCAGCTTCAATCCCTCCATCCAAAAATAAAGCACCTGCAATAAGAAAACATAAAAATGTTACTAAACAAAGTACTTTCGTTAAAAATAAAAATACATTCAAAAAATGAGTTCAATTAGTTAAAAAAAAATGAAAGAAAATCTAGAACATACAAATTTCCCAAATCTGAATTATCTTTGAACAGAATGAATTCAAGGATCTCTTTTGGAACAGGATACTGTGAATATGTTGCCAGATGAAAGCTAATGATAGACTGCCAATCAAATGATTGCATGACAATGAATTGATTTAATTTTCAAATTCTTCAAACTTTTATTTAATAAAAATAAAAATTAATAATTAATTGTCATCAGGCCCTTGCAGAGAGGGAGGGGAGCAGGTGGCGTATGATTTTGAGGGGTTCTCCTCCCCTCATAGAGGCAAAGGGTTACTCTTCGATAAGAATATTGTTTGAATTAAAGTTTGAAATGGGGGCCTACAAATACCCATCTGGTTTGGGCCTATTACGAGCTTGCTTGAGCCTGAATATCATTAATTGCTTACAAGTTTTGCTTAAATAAAAATAAGATTAATACATTAATTAGCCTTTATTCATATTCAATCGTCAGAAAAACAAAAATTATTTTTTTTCGTTTTATGAAGTTGTTGTTCTCATGGTTTGCTATGTTTTTAAAAATGATTATTTTAAAAATTATTGAATAAATCTTTTCCTTTTCATGTGTTTATTTAAGATCATCTGACAACGAAGGATAGTACCTTTGCAACATGTAATGAAATTATTTATTATGAAATTATTTTTTTATATCTCTATTGTTTTTGTGTGTTTGGTCCTTTGTGTTAATGTTTATACACGCAGAATGGATAATATATTAATCTCTAGTTAGTGTTGCAATATTAAAAAAATTAAGTTACTTACCCATTAAAGCTTCTAAGCAATTTGCCATGGCATGCCTCAATTCCAAATCATGACACAAATCTGATCCGTGTGCATAAAGCATGAATTTTTCAAGCTGCAATTTCTAAAGCAATCAAATTTAAACAAATGCTTAAGTTAAAATACTTAATTAAAATCCATATGAAATGTTTGTCTAATTTCAGTAAATTATTACAAATTTATGGTGTTTAAAAAAAAAAGAACTTTTTACAAATATTACAGCTCAGAATAAAAAAATGGTTGCCTAGTAGTAAAATAAATTTCTCTTATGAATATAAATTGATTCAATTTTTTTTTCAGATTCAAAATTGAAGTTAAGAAATATTCTTTGTGTAAATGTTTATCTGTTTATCAAACATTATCTATGACATCATCTTAAAAGCTTTCTAAACATTATCATTTAAAAAGATGGAGATTGACTGTAAGAAAAGGTTTAATATCTTTACATTAAAAAAATTCCCATGATTTTCATTTTCAAACAAAATTTCTCATTTTAATGAATGTTTTTTCTGTTAATAGATACTTAATTTTGTTGCTAGATGCCAACTACTTGCTTTTCCAGTAACAACATTTAGCAATAAAAATTAAAAAAAATAAAAGTGTAATTGCTATAAAACAATACTGTAAATTTCGAAAATAAATTTTATATTACAAAAAACAATGAAGCCATGGATTCAACAGAAATCAACAGTATTAGAAATTCAAAAGAAAACTACACATATCAATGTTTCTCTCTCTAATACCACGCCAGACTCGGCGTACGGGAAGCGGGAGGTCAGGCTCCCAGCGTTTCCACGACCACGGGACGAAGTTGGGGCCGGGTGGTCAGCCCGGCGCCCGCCCACCTAGAACCCGGTACCCATGCGAGAGAGGGCTGGGTAGACCCTAGGACTCGTTTGGAGGTGAAAGGAGCATGGAAAAATCCCTGCCCTCCACCGAGAATCGATCCCGCCACCTCCAACCCGCAGCCGAGGGCCCTGACCACTCGGCTACCAGGCCCTCATATCAATGTTTACTTTATGTAATTTATGTAAATTTATTTCATATTTCTTATATTAATCACTTTTTAAACTTTAAGAAACTTATTTTTCAGTTCAAAGGTTGAAATAAGCATTGGTATATATAGTATAGAGTGAGAGAATGAAGAAATACTGGGAGGAGAGGAAAAGACTATTCATCTAGTCAATTGTTTCCCGCGGTCCATAGTAGGCCAAACTCGAAAGAAGAAGAAATACAGTATATATATATATATATATATATATATGTATATACTTTATAAAACACTTTTATGAGGGGCTGTTTCAACAATAGAAACCTATTTATTTGTTGATCTTCATGTCTTTCAAGTAATATAGAAATAGTAATTTTTTTTTAATATATAGTGGAAAATGTTTGATGATTATTTGTGAGATCTGCTTGATGGTTCAAAGAGTGGAAATTTCTGAACTAAATTGGCTGAGCAATTAAAATAAAAATAATTTCTTCGATGATTTAAAAAAAAAATGTCTGTAGCCAATGGAAAGTGTTGAATAACTGCGAATAATTTAAAAGTAATAATTAAATAGAGCCATTGATTATAATGGAACTTAATTAGAACAGCAAATCAGAATGGTTAGAATCAGTTAAATATTTGACTTATTTTTGCAGTTGTTTAGTTGCTAAAGCACTATTTGACCTTATCAACTATGGAAATATTTTAAGTTGAGAATAAAAGTTGTAATTATTTGCAAGAAAAATAGGAAACTGAAATTTTCATTATGTCAATGTGATAAAATTCACATTGGTGATTTTCAGAATAAAGAACATTCTGCATAGAAAATAAAAACAAATAACTTAAATTATATCATTAAAATGGATATAAAGTCACAGTTAAAACAGAATGAGAAACATATTTATCAAACCGGAAGTGTTTCATTTCAAACTTGAACAGATATATGATACATGCATGAGTAATCATGTGTGATTATGTTGTTGTTGTCGTATCCCTAGATCCATTTTCGGATTACTGATCATTGAGTCAACTCTATGATGGTAAATTGAATGCTTTACTGTCGTTTCAATATTATTATCCAAGAGGCACCCTAAGGCAACAAAAGTCAGACTTCCACATCCTATGAAGAGAAAGAAACATCCAAGTCCCGAGCCGGGATTCGAAATCAGATTCTGACACATCTGCTGCATGGTAGGCTGCCGTTGCTTAGACCATTAGGCTAAGCCAAAAAGGGACATGTGATTATGCAGTTAAAAAAACAACTCAGCATAATCAATAATATAATACATGAAATATTATTTACCACTAGACAGGTACTGTCGCTTCGCTCCGGAACCCTTGCATGTAAAGCATTAAAAAAAAAAAAAACCTTTATTTATTTAGCAAATTAATATGGAGATCAGAGAATACACAACTTCCCAGCTCGTTGTGGGCTTCTCCGCTTAACTCAGGTGTATTGCGCATTGGCACTCACATGGGGCGGTTGCCGCAAAAACACTTCATTTTTTCAGGTATCTTCCAAACTCAGAAACGTTTGTGAATGACTGATATACCGTTCGATAGAACTTTCAAATACCAACATTTTCTCAATATAATTTTCTCTTCCAACTTTTATACTTTTCGTTTAAATTGAGAAAAAGTCAAAATTTGACCCTTTCAAAGGCGCCATCTTGGAAACCAAAAACTTTTTTCAAAAGATTTTTGTAGCATTTTGTTTGTCTTAAAAAGCTCTACATTTTATCCATTTACATGACCAATCTATCTCTTATAGTTTGGTCACAAAATTGGAAAAACGTAAAGTCTTCTGTTATGAATAACACTTTTATATAATTATATAATATTTAATTTCAAAATTTATTTGTAATTTTTTACAAATTAAAAAATTACCTTTGCCAAAACTGCTAGATGTTGATTTTGAACTATAGCTGCTCGATATGTAGCCAATCCACCTTCTTCAATGTCAGGGAATAAATGATATAGATGAATACTGATCAAAGAAAACACAATAATAAATACATATCTATTAAAAAAAAAGACATTAACACATATTTACTAATACAGTTCACTGAATTTCATATCTACATGCAATCATTTTTCTTGGCCAGGATTTCACAACATTTTTATATACATATAATTGGAATTTATCTACAGTTCTTTCAAACATTTACTAATTTACAAATCCAGAGTAATGTAAGAAAAAGAAGAAAGAAAATCCTCAAGAAAATTTATTGATAAAGAAAATTACTAAAATGTATTATTTGTATAAAAACCTTTACCTTGTTAAAAATTCTACGACAGCATCGCCAAGAAATTCTAAGCGTTCATTGTGGTTAATATTGGAAACCGTCTCTTCTCTCTTCCCAAATCGAGACATGATATTGATTAAAGTATTAATTCCTAAAATTAAAAAAGAAAAACTTATGTAACTATATAACATTGCCAGCATTTTTAGAATATGTTCATAATGTCATAAAAAATAAAATAAAAAGTCCTATCAACCCATATTTAATTTTCAAGCACTGAGGAGTTGTAAATGTTACAAAGAGCTCCAAGGCATTCAATTGCTTAAAATGTCGAGTTGCAAGTTAAATAAAAAAATAATATCCAATATTCAGCCTTACAGTTACTATCTGTAAGATAAAAGAAGGAAAAGAAATGCTTTCAATATTATAATCAACTTAGAAAGCAATCACAAAGCCAGCACACCTGCTTATTTTAAAATAAGCAGGTGTGCCGGCTTTGTGATTGCTTTTTAAGATAAGAATGGCACACGTAAAAGTTTAAAGTATTGGATTATAATCAACTGTTTCCTAAATAAAAAAAAATAGGTACACTGAGACAAATTTCCCTTCTTTATTGCATTTATATTGGAAGAAGAAAAAAATAAAAACAATGATTAATCACTAACTTTACAAGCACATACTCACATAATAATAATAATAATAATAAAAAAACAAGCAGCACATGATACAATGTAAAAATTGTAGTATCTGCAAAGTGTTGATAAACAAATATGCAACAGAAACATTTTTTACTTTTAACTATAAAAATGAGAAGATGAGGAAATGGATAAGGGAGTCAAGCAATGCTTATGTTATATTTGAATTCAAGTTATCAAGGAGGGCACTTTTTCTGAAAGTTTTACTGTCTTTGAAATTGTTTAAACGTGTCAACCAACAACATGAAATGAAATAACTTATTTCCCTTCCTTTCAATCTTAGCAGGAAAGGTATTTCCTTAAGAATTGTGAACTGAAATAAGATTGTTAGGATATTTTTTCCTCAATTTGATCATTCCAATAAATCAAAGCAACCAAAGTTTACAGAAGCTGAGCATAAAGTAAAACAAGATCACATCAACTAAAAATTAACTGAACCAACCTCTTTTCCGTGTGTTCATATAATGAATCCTTCGATCACCGTATTCAGGCTGACGAATTCCACAATTTGTGAGCGAATTTCGAGCATGATCAGGATTGGTCCCAAAATTTTCTCGATAGGATGGATGTGTTAAGGCCAACTACAGAAGAAAAAAAGTGTTACTTTCCCATACAGAATGATCCAAGGCATCAAATAGTTTAATAAAAATAAATTATATACTTTCGCTGCACTACAGAATCTTTAATAATTTGTAAGTTTCCTACAGTAGTAAATTGCTATTTTTTTCAGTTATTTATAAATAATTTTTTTAAGGAAAAGCAACACACCCTATATTAAAACAGACAACATATCGTCGTTGCAAATTTAAAATCTCCTATGTGTCATTTTTGTCAAAAATTAATTTTGCAGATATTTGAATAGCGTTTTTGATTAGGTACCGAACAAAAAAATCTCTTAAGTGCATATCTTGGCATTTCGCTGTGGTATATCCCATTTGTAAAATATCCTAAGTGACTGTCAATATTAAATTTTTCATCAAAATCATCTGTGTGCCTGATGAACACAAGAGTTTTTAAATAACCATTTTGTTTTTCCTAATATGTCTCGCCATAATAAAAAAACAACAACTCCTGTGTGATTACTCAATGCTGTCTTTGGCTAAATCTTAGAGAGTGTAATATCACATCGTGCACGCATGAAATAGCGTTTTTCTCAGAAAGTTACTTTTTACACATGGGAGATTTTAAATTTGCAACGACGATATGCTAAAATGCCAGATACTATAAGTTTTCTGTTTCAAATAAACTTCAGTAGAATAATTAATATATATAAAATAGCTTATCAAAAATAAACATAAGCACACTTGAAACAAATCTTTAATAATCTTTCTCAACAACTG
>JAFIDM010000006.1:34086001-34119639 GCA_023159025.1 Thereuonema tuberculata | reverse complement strand
TGAGACATCGATGTGAGGTCTGTATTCAAGCAGGAGGTGGTCATTTTGAACATCTTCTGTAATGGCAACGACCGGCGGAACGAAAAACGTTCCGGTGATTTTCAATGTTGTGAAGGCCATAACTCGGAAATGAAGCATTTCCGGACATATGTTGTAATGAACTATTTTGATTGTCTACATGTGGGAAATACATACCTGAAATTATGCCGTGTATTTTTGAAACACCCTGTATATTTACAAACTTTTACGGTACACTGACCTGACAATTAGGCCTAACCATTCATTTTCTAGTTGATTGAAAGAAATCTGTTGTAGAACTTCTAGAAAATTCTACAAGACTTATGTTTCATTAAATAAAACAAGAAATGAATTCAGCACAAATTTAACCAAATTCCCTTTCTGGTTCGATTGGTTAAATTTGTGCTGAATTCATTTCTTGTTTTATTTAATTTAAATTATTGTGCGGCATGTCAAACTCTTTTAACTTATGTTTCATATTTATAACTTTTTTTTTATTAAAATTAATTGATTTTGAGCATTAAGAACTTTTAATTCTATTCAACAACTGCCTCTTTAATTGCCAGTTAATCCAATACACCATATAAAGCAACTTCTTTATAATCTTTCAATTCACTGTATCCTCGTTCTGAAGTAGTTATCTGCATCCAATGAGGAAAAGACATTTTAATTTTCATAATAACTTGCAAACAAAAACCAAAAATCTTTCAATCTATAAAATTCATGGGAATATCAGCTATAAACAATTAACACGGTTACACTACACTGCTCTTTTTACATGCACCGATTATATTAAAAGTCATTCAGTTAAAGCTCATGCATCTGTTTGAAACACATTGTTGTGTTTGTTTATTTTCTTTATTTCACATTGTTGTGTTTGTAATTAAATTGAGTTAATAGTCTAAACTGTTTTCCCTCATTTTATTTTTGATTAATGTCAAAGACTATCACATTTCTATACTGTACTTAATATAATTCTACAAATTCCAAGATGGTTTCTATCAATACCTTCCAACGGAATTAATAATAGAAACGTAGAAAAGTAAAGTGGGCTTTCACTGAGGCAATTCCTTTAGTTTCTGACAGGCAATTGAGAAAAAAACATCGTATCTCACAGGGTATAAGAACTCAAAACCATACAACTTTCCAGACCAATGGGTCATTATCAGGTATTTCCTATTCCTATATAAAAAAAATAGCAGATGATATATACAGTGCAACTTGGATAATTCGAAGCTGAAGGGACCACTACAAAACTTCGAATTATCCAAGACTTTGAATTAAACAAGTTACATCTTTTAACTTTAATTTCAGGTCCACTGAATGCTTGAAAAGATTATTCTGTCAATAAGTGAATATTTATTCAGAAAGATCATGGTATGAAAGACTTAAACACTACATGTATGTAAACAAAATAAGATTTATATTACATAACCTACAGTACATATTACATTCAATACAGAAAATTACAGTTTTTCAAAAAATTGTGCAATGTCTGATTGTTTTATAGAATTCAGTCGCTTAAGGTTAGCAAAATCATCAAGCATGTTTAGTGAACGGAAAACAGCTTCACTTATGTTGGTTTGTCCTTCAATGTACCGACGAAATTCGGCGCTATCCCGTACTCGTTGGCGATTTGGCATTTCTTCTTCACACCCTTTTCCACCTCGCGAATGATGGCGACCTTTTCAGCGAACGTTAAATTCTTGTACACGCGTGGTTTGTTGAAAGACATGGTTACACTGACAGCAGGAAGCTCGAATAGCGTCACATGTCGAACGGTGGCGGGAAGGGGATTTCAGTTGTCACGTGTCGAATTTCTTAACGATGAAACGCCGAAAAGTCATTTTGGTTCGAAATTTTTTATAAAAAACTTCGAATTAAGGAAGTTGAACTTCGAATTATCCATGATTTTTTAACATTGATTTAATAAGAAATTCAACGGACTAAGAGAAATCTTTGAATTAACCACGATTTCGAATTAAAGACGTTCGAATTATCCAAGCTGCACTGTATTAGGTAGTTTGCTACATAAACATCAATTTACATTTACGATAAAAAAAAATTGTTTTATCTTTTCAACTTACTTAGGGTTTCCTGCATAACTAAGTTGCAGGGGTCTAATTCCAAAATGAACAATTTCTGGATAACTTATTACATCGGGGCTGACTTGATCTCGATCCAACTGATCCACTCGTACAGAACAAGGTTTCTAAGTAGCAAACGTAATATAGAAAAATAAATATATAAATATATACAATCTTTTGTTGAAAGAGAAAATAATATACATAAGAAAAAAAATACATAAATAAAATTAACTCAGAGATTGCAATAATACAAAGAATTTGAACTTGAAAGGAATCAAGGAGAATTATAAATAGCTAAAACTTTTAAAAGAACAGAACACAGGTCTGGAAGCTGAAAATCTTAATTCTATTAAATAAGACTAATTAAAAATTCAACTTTAATTAAGGTTAATTACAAGAACAAATATACTACCAGAAGCAAGTTAAGAAATGTAATGTTGGATCTTGCAATAATATTTATTTCTTTGAGAATCTCCACTAGCATAAAGACAGATATTTAGCAATAATAATTGGAATTGAAACACTTTTCATCAGATTGTGTAATTGCTTAACAAACGAATTTCAAAGAATGAATTGAAATATCACATGAAATACTTAAGAGAATAAAGAAGATTTATGGTTATTTATGTAAAGAATATTCTACAATATGAAATTTAGTATAAATTTAAAACTTGAAGGGACAAGGCCAAATAGTTAAGTAATATACACTAACTGATCAAAATAAAATTTATTAAGAAAGTTTAAAATTACAGCAATTAATTTTAATGGTTTTTAATGAATTTTATTTTTATATGCACCTTGATCAGGGTATAACAATGACCTGCTTACGCTTTAACAGAACTGAAGAAGAAGAAATTAAAATATAAAGTTAGTGCTTTATTGATTTTAAATTCAAGCTTTAATGTCAATGTAATGTAATGATCTGTTGCCACTGCTAATAATCAGGATGATTTAAAGATGATGATCTTACTAAAATTTTAGAAAATAGCAAACAATTCTGTCCCACTATTTGTCAGAATTAACCACTCAACAAGCAATTGCCCCTGTCTTACGCTTAATTGTGAGATTGTGCTCTATCATGAAATCTTAATGCAAAATTACATTTATAAAAAAATAATTATGTTGAGCATTAGATATATCTAATTTACTTAGAATCCACAGAACAACACACTGTGTATATATTGTACTTAAGGTGTACCTTACTTAACACATTGCGGACGGATCACGAGTTTACTCGTGTTTGCGCGCCATCTGTTACGGACGGGTCACGAGATAACTCGTGTTTTCTATGCGCTGCCTTTAACCCTTTTACTACCAGCCCATTGTGGGCGGGATGTGCGAAGACTGCCAAGGCTCTTTTCAGGAAGTTCGGACCACTAAACACAACATTTTTCGGATAACCCCACAGCCAGAAGCCACAAGGATTAAGATCAGGGGATCTCGACGGCCAGGCTGCTGTTTATAACAAATGCAATGTGTCGTGCGCATGACATGTTTTGTATTTTGCATGTTATGACGCTCAAAGCGCCATCTATTGCTAATATTTGGAACTATTTTTTTTTCTTATGCCATTCCATTTCTCCTTTCTTCGAGTATATTCAGTTCAAATTTCAGGTCATTCTGAGCAGTGGTTCTTTTTTTTACAGCATGTTGAAAGTTGAATTTTAATTATAATCATCCTGTATACAAATTAAGACTATTGGCATTAGCACTTGTACTACAAGATTAAAAATAGAAGTAGATTGACAATAATAATAATAATAACTGCATGAATTACAACTGCAAGCTTTGATATAATGGAAATGAAAACAAAACTAAAATAATATGTCAGCGATTAATAAAATTTTAACCTTTTCAAAACTTTTTAGTGGTTCAGAATTATATTTTTCCCAATTAATTTGACTGAATAATTTATATTTTATATAGTTTTCCAATCTTAGACCAAAATTATTATTCAATTTATTGATTTCAAACATTTTTAACCAATTGTTTCTAGCTATTTTTCATTATTTTGATTATTTTATTACCGATTGACATTCTAAATTGCAAATTAGTATTTCATAATATGACATAAGGGTTTATATTGAAACACTGAAAGTTTAAAATAAATATTATAATTAGTTAATGAAATGTAAGATCATTTATAGTTGACTGCAAAAGAAAATAGCCTGCCCTGGAAAATATCCAGCCACTGAGGTAAGTCGAAAAAAAAATATCCTGTCTCTCAAGTGTTAAGATCTTCAAAGTAATGAATTAGTCAAACCAGCACAGAATCATGTCGTGCGTAATTTTTTTCAAGGCTAACAGTTCAATATAACTAACAGGTTAAATCATCAAAGTATTTCTACAATAAAACGAAAAGAAACCTAACATGCCCGATGATTCAAAGAATTGAGTAAGCAAATGAAGGCGCAACGCTACAAGAAAGGATTCGCACCCTGAGTTGTCACTGGAAAGAGACTGGGACCTTCCCGGTGACAACTCAGGGTTTCTTGTAGCATTGTGCCTTCATTTGCTTACTCAATTCTCTATTTCTACAATAGTTTGTAGAAAAAGCCAAGGAAAACAAGTGGTTTCTTATTCTCCCAATTCTACAAGTCGTATGGATCCAACTTGTAATTTGGACTATAGAGGTTGCTAATATGTTTCATTTGTGACCACTTCCTATGTGACAGAAAGTGACTCAAGACCAGAACTCATACTTCTGCCAATTCTACAGTCATAAGCTTTCGAATTAGGTATCAGGTATGCCTGTCCCTCATGTAGTTTGGTCTATTTCTATGTGTCTGTAGAAATACAGGGTGGTGCATAAGTCTCCATACAGGTAAAAAAAATACCCATTTCCTTAAACTTAGCTATTAACTTAGCTACAGAGTCATGTGTGACAGGATCATGGTTCGGGTGCCGTTCTTTAAACCAACAAGCAACCTGCCGGGTCATATTGTCGCCCACAAGCAGGATTACTTCAATTCTCTCCTCTAACGTCAACGCCATCTTTCAAACTGCCACAGACAAAAAAAAAAAGCAACAGTAAAAACTTGAATAGGAATTCGAATATAAATTAATGTCAATGAAAAGGCAACATCGTCTGTATGGAGACTTATGCACCATCTTGTAGAGAAGGACAGACAGAATCTGCTTAAAAGCTCTCTCCTTTACAATTTGTATATATGGTGGCTAAAAACAAAGAATTTTTTGTAGAAAATTATCTTTGAACAGCATTCTACTTCTAACATATAAAAAGTTAAACAAAGTCACATCTCCTAAAAACTCTGCATCAAGAATGCTGGACTCTCAAAAGATTAACCAAAAGCTGCCCTTAATGAACCATGTTTAAAGAAGACATACATTTTAGTTTGGTTATTTAACATTATACTTTAAACTTACAGTCTCTTATCAGTTATTTACTTTTACTTTTGATCTCAACATACGAAAACATTATAGGGTGTCTACTGAATCTCAAACAAAAAATTTAAGGACAATTCCCATACATTTAAGGGCATTTTTACAAAAATTTAAGAACATTTTTTCTAAAATAAAACGGAGGACGCAAATAATTTGAAGAAAAAAAAAAAAATGTTATCAGGGGTATATATATGTTCAACAAAAAAAAAAAAAAAAAACCCTGTAAACCTATCTGTTTAACTAAAAAAAAAAAACTGTTGCGAGGCCTAACAGCATCCTGATTCTGATTTTTAAGGACATTTCCCATAGATTTCATGTCAATCCAAATTTCCTGTACAAATCCCAGATTTCCTGGTTGGCAGACACCCTGCATTACAATCAAAAGTTTTCTCCAAAATAAATTGGTTAGCTGCTTACCATTCCTGGATATGTGACAATCATGCCCTTGATTTCATCGGCTAAGTTTTGCCACTCGTGCTGACTCATCTTTAAAACATTTGCCAGTTCAGTTTCCTCAACCAGCAGTCGAGATGAATTAAGGAGATACAGCAAAACTTCATTCATAGATAGAATTTCTTTACCATTATCTATAAAAATAAAAGGAAAAACTTAAACAAGGAAAAGGAGGCTTAGCGTGCATGTATTAAAATAAAGAGAAAGTTAAAATAACTAAAACACACTTACATAAATATTGAGGTAATAAACCGACAGTTTTGGAATACTGCGCGAATTCCTTCATCAGGGATGGCACAAACATGTAAGACATTACAACAACATTTAAGACGATACGAGGTGACTCTGACCAAACTTTCCCACCTCGTGTCTTAAATGTCGTTATAATGCCGTCCCTGATGAAGGAATATGCGCAGTATTCTGAAACTGTCGGTTTATTACCGTGTTTATAATTCTCTCAACATTTATGTAAGTAAGTGCATTTTTATTTATTTTCTCTATCTCTTTAAACAAGGAAAAATCGTCAGTGGAAGTAGTTTTCTAAAACGAGATTTTGACTCAGATAACTTAGCTGTCAGATCAAATTGCAATGAAATAAATTGAGATCTCAAATCATATAGTGTAACCCTAAGAAAGCAGTATTAAAATAAATATTTTGCTGAATAATTGTGATTACGACACTTTAATGCCAATTTATAGTAAAGAAGATCCCCACCCCCAGCCCCAATACACACACAAACACGAATCTTATCCAAGTTGTACCAAAAAGTAATCGTAAGCTTCCATTTAATAGTTAAAAATCTTCTTAATATATAAAAATGAATGTTTCTTTGTCCCGTATGCATTCCTATACCATTCATCAGATTGCGATGAAACTTTGGTGAGTTGCTGTGCACCCGCCCGCGAAAGTTTCTCAATTAGTAGAACCATTTTACAATATCTGGTGCGTTTCAACAAATGAGTGTATCTCCAGTTTCACCGCTTGCAGTTTCCGTTGCGACTCACATTTGCAATGACCATCAACAAAGCACAGGGACAATCGCTACAAGTGTGTGGATTAAATTTGGAAAATCCATGCTTCACACATGGATAGCAGCATGTGGCCTGCTCATGTGTCGGAAAACCTTCTGATTTATTCGTGAATGCACCAGATGGTAAAACAAAAAATATTGTGTATCCAAAAGCACTTCAATAAATTTAAAATTAAAACATAAGCACTTTCTTTCTTTGAGTGGCATTGCAAAGCAAGGCCGGGTACAGCTAGTCTATTATAAAATCGAATAGTTTTCATAAGATAGACGGTATGGAGTTACTATGATCAAATGCAAGTGAATGGACTGCAGTTACATAACTTCACTTATATTGTAAAAAATGTTTGTTCTCTTTTTTTTTTTCTTTGCTCTATGATACTTCTGATAAAGGGTCACTAATATCTACCCAAATCTATAACAATCCTTTGGGAATTACACTTCCTTTAATGGGAAAATGTCAATTGCTGTTTTCTTACATCTAGTGAAAATAAAACGTTTTTCTCATACTAAATACCATTTTTTAAAATTCAACAATAGAATATTTAGTATTTGGAAAAAAAAAAAAAAAAAAACCAAATGTGCATTTTCTTTACTCCTATTTTTTATGTTTCAATTTTATTGCACGTTAAACTGTCGTATGCTAGATTAACTACAGCCTAATTATTATTCTTTTCAGCAAAAGAAATCACAGATAATTGATTTCTGCACTTTACCTATTTTCTTTACAAAAAAATTCACAGATACAGTGAAGCTCGGTTATATCGCGATCTTTCGGATCCAAGATCTCGAAGATTGCAATCTGCCAGAGTTTTTTTTTACTTCGCGATGTCAAATGTTGTATACTCGAACCCTATTATCGCCCACACGATTCCAAATCGATTTAAAATGGTCATTTCGCGATTACCTACATCATTCAGAGCGATGTGAGAGAATTTTATATTATAAATATTTATAAATCATTACCTTTCCAACACTTTGATGGGTTATATTAGCCAAAATCTTCATATTTCTGTTTTCTTACGGTTAGGCGACGCCATCTTGGGATTAGCAGTATTATCCAGTAAGTATTAATTGTAAGTACAGTAGAGTCCCAAAAACTCAGCACTCGATAACCCGGCCCCCCCTGGCAGGGCGGAAAAACCCCACACCCTTGAGAAAATTAAATAGCCTACTTTTAAAGGGCGTGGGGTTTTTTCCGCCCTGCCAGGGGGGGGGGCGAGTTATCAGGACTCTACTGTAGCAAATCGCGAGCAGTTCTCTAAAATCAATCGATATTCGTACTTTTTGGGCGAAAATATGGTAAATTCTGCAATTTTGCAATTATATACCTTTTTCCAAAATAGAAGGGGTCCAAGACCAAATTGCGTTATATCCGAATTCGCGATATAAACAACAGTGTTATAGCCGAGCTTCATTGTATATCATCAAAAATATGACTTGATACACATTGATAGTTTGTCAACTACATCTGCAATTTTTTTTCTGGGCATGCTAGTACAAGGCAACCAAAAGATAGAGGCTCCTGCAATTGCCAGCCACACAAGATGAAATGCAAGTAGGAAAGCCAGGCTGATTTTACCTGCTTTAACACTCCTAAAGAAGCCAAATGTCCTTTTGAAAAAAAGGTAAGTTTAATATTAAGAAGCTATTGATAAACTTAAATTTATTTAAATACTATAATAGATAATCCAATAAAAACGAAAACAAAAACAGCACCAGAATAAACAAATTGCCTTTCTGAATCAATTATCGGGGGAATGGGGACGGCCTGTTATCGTCCTTCCAGGGACTCTTCAGCCCAATCCACCCACCCTGATAAAAGACCCAGAAAGGCAAGAACATATCTGAAGGTCACCGACACTCCTGGCAGTGGCCCCCGACAACAAAAGAAACAATAAAATAAATTGGTGTTTTGTAAAACACAATCAAAACCTTAACCCACAACTCGTAGATGTAAAAGGCTTTTAATAAGTGAAGTAAGGGTTAGAAAAGAAGGAAAATATCCTAAATAATAAAAAAAAGTATACCCCCGATAATTGATTCAGAATGGCAATTTGTTTATTCTGGTGCTGTTTTCGTTTTTATTGCTTTGTTGTTACTTGCACAGAACGTTAAATTTATTATTTATAATAGATAATCCGTTACACAAAATACATAATCAACTTATAAATAAAATTAACATAAGCAAAAATACTGAATTCTACTTAATTCTTAAAAACAGAACTAAACGTTACCTTCAAGAGCACGCACAAACCGAGGCATGAAGTGGAAACGGTTGCATCCCGAGGGGTTATTATGAGCTTTCAAATCCAGATCCACTAACTCTAAGATTTCTTTAAATAAAAAATCAGTGAAGAGCTCCAGGCTCTTGACAGTGAAATTTTCAGGCAACTTTTCTTCTATATACAGAATGGTATATTCAATGTTAAAACGAATGACTTTACAAACAGGCAACTTTTCCAGCCTGTAGTGAGACAATAGTGAAAAGCCTTCGAAAATAAATTCGTGTCCGTCGTGTTTAATGATGGTTGGTGTCTTGGTCTGAAATATAAATTAGGTAAGAAAAAAAAAAAATAGGTCAAATGCTGAGAATGAGTTTTATGTAAACCAACGAAAGAAAAATAATGGTGATTGGGTTTATTCACAAACAAAAAAGGAAATGTATAGAGAGTGTTCGGATTGATCTGTGTGATTCATACAATAATCGATTGTTTAATTTGAATATAAAAATATTATGCTGAGTCAGTAAAAACATTAGAAAAAAAGAAACACTATAACAATAAATTTATATTAAAATTTATGGACAAAAACCTTTTGTTTGTAATTTCTTCTCAGTTGATCATCAGTAGAGATTGCTATTTTTTACGTGCTGATGTTTATTTCCAGACAACCAATCATTCTAAACAAGTTATCCAATTGACCACTGAACAAACCAATGATCACCGTTTCTCAATCTAATATTCTCATATATTCCTGCTTTCTTTCATTTTATATTATTTTATATATTCCTTCTTTCTTAAGCTATGATGATGTTGTGGTCCGCACATTGAAACTGTTCTGGATTTTAAGTATTTTTCTTTTTAATTTTTGATTGATTTTTTTGCCGATACATTTTTAAATGTGGACTTTTTAATAATTAACCTCAACTTTTTCACACGTTAAACTCGATAAATTATGACAATTAAACTGTTTGCCATACATATTATTAAATGTGTTTATATATTCAGTAAATATGATTTGTAGATTTTTCTAAATTGAAGATTTGTTTTTTGGTGGACTACAAATGCCATAAATAGTGAATTTCTTATTATTCTTCCACAAAATTAATTCTACGATGCCTGAAGTATCAGATTCGTTCATTTCTTTTATAAATTTAAATTTTGAAACTAAGGTATTCTTCACTGTCACAAAAATGACGCTCACCACATGTCTACTTTTAAAAAGAACATTTATAGTGAAACCAACTATATTAAAATACTTAATTTTTTTGGCAGATAAATTTGCTTCAGTGGATCCGCTTCACTGCAGTAAATTTAGCAATGGATAATCCTCCCGCATTCCATTGAAGAATTGTACAAATCTCTCTCGTTTTTCGAGTTGTTTGGAGAACTAGAGTGAGTACGAGTGCAGTGGTTGGGAAGAAGAACCATCACTGTTGTTCAGTTAGCATTACCCGGGGAGCAGGTACAGCTTTAGAAATCCTGTGCGAACAACTTCACTACCCACTGTTGGATGGGATATCTGGATCTTGTCTGAAATCTCACGGGCAGAATGACCAAATCTGTAGGCACCAACAATCATGCCCCATTCAACAACACTAAGCGTGCGTCATGCGCTGAGACTGATGGTTGTAGTCAACTTAGCATTCGAGGTCCTTTTATAGGGGTATGACGTGTACAGATAATTCCACTTACTTTCCAGGGGGTGTCCGGTGATTAATGGCTATAAAGTGTATATTTACAAGTTGGTATGGATGTTGATACACGAGCTTACTTTACAGCTGCCACCATAATTATTGTTGTACCAACAGTAATGAAAATTTTTTTTAGATGATTAGCAACACTTCATGACTCAAAATGTACTTAGGTACATTACTCCTCTTTTAGGAGCACTAGAATTTGTCTTATTGTTTACAGTGGGTGGGTTAAAAGGAGTACTATCAGCTAACTCTTCTATTGATATCGTAATACATGATACTTATTATGTAGTAGCCCATTTTCATTATGTCCTTTCAATAGGACCGATATTTTGCAATTTTAGGAGTTTACTCACTGATTCCATTTAATCAAAATCTAAGCCTACGAAGTTGTTCTAATTAACCTTATCTTTAACAATTTAGTTTCTGAAATAATGTGGAAACTGAGTAAATACTGTCGCTTTACCTATTCTATTATAAATTTAACATCTGTTGGATTGAAACAACTTTCCTATTCAAAAATGTGAACTTTGTAGCTCTGAGACAAAATTTAGTACATCACCATAAGTTCTCTTTTCTGCACTTGATGATATCCTTCAAATTTGAGGATATTCTTTTATATAGTTCAGAAATAACTCGGATAAATTATATAAGCCTATTAGTTCTTTGAACAATTATGGTTGAGACAAAATAAGAAGATATGATAAAAACGGGAATAGGGGGATCCTTTAGTTATTCCTGGAAATACTGAACAAAAGACAGTATCAAAAAACATGGTGGCATTGGAAGAACAAGTGTGCGTTAGTAAGAAAGGTCTGACCTTACACAGCCAATCCAGAGGTATAATTTGGAATGTTTTTCAATATTTTAAGAGTGAGGGTGATGGACTGTCTATTAATGAATTAATAAAAAAAACTGCTATCGCAACAAATTTGTCAAATTCGACGGTTTGCAGAGTTGTCAACGAGGGAAAAGCGAAACACGATGGCGGGATTTCATTTTCAACGCCAGGAAAAAGAAGACCACATCCTAAGCCAATTTTGGAGATAGATGAATTTGATTTATCTGTTGTCAGAGCCACGGTGAGTGAAATTTTTCAAGAGAATGATTATCCAACAATTAGTAAAATTCTTTCAAAATTACAATCGAAAATTGGATTCAAGGGAGGCAAAACATCATTACGAACAATTCTTTGTGTGAAACTAGGAATGAAGTACGGAAGAATTGACATGAGGCAATTTTACATCGAAAAGCCTGATATTGTAGCTCATCGGCACAGATACTTAAGGCAAATCAAACAGGTACGTTCCAAAGGGAAAACAGTTATTTATCTGGATGAGACTTGGGTTAATACAAATATCGGCAAAGACCGACAATGGCACAGCAATCAGTGCGGTAGCGACAGTGATTTCGATGAAAGCTTTGAACCTCTTTCAGATTAACCTCTGTATTGGCTGTTTTTTAGAATTCACAGAAATAATAAAAAGGCCCTTTTCAAGGCCACTAAATGTGCGGAAGAGACCAATTTGTTTGATTCAATTTAACATTAAAAAAAGGTGAAATAAATACTTAATAACTGAAATAAATAAATTTAAAAATAAAAAATAGAATTAAAACACAACTAATATCTTATAAATAATATAAATTCAATAATAAGATGTTGGTAATATAAAAATATTAATAACAATAAAATAATACAAAAATAATGTATAGACAGTTTAAAGATACAAGATTAAAAAAAAAAAGAATTCGATTCTTCTTGACATCAGAAATATTGGATTTAGTTACAACATTGTGCGATAGATGGCGCTGTACTTAGGAGCATGCTTGGAAGTTGTAATCGATAACCTACGATTATCTTCTTATTTTGTTCCAACCATAATACTAAAGAAGCTGAAAACTACGTATTCAGCAACACTCATATAAAATGAATCGTATTTATTCTCAAGCTGATGATTTCAGGTGTTAAACAAGATAACCTTACTATTATTAAAAGATCTTTAGCAATATATAAAGAACTCCAAATCAAAATTTGAAATAAATGAAGAATTTCATTCATAACAAAAGTATTTTATTGATTTATGTGAAAATATAAGCATAATATCAATATTTCAGTAAAATTTACATTAATCAAGGTACTTACAAGAAAATTGGTGTGAGGAGACATAGTAATCCGATAATGATATAAATTGTCAGCATTGTTGTTGCTGGATGAGCAAGGGTTTAGTTCCTCTTCCCCAGGATAAATGCCATGTCGAATGCCTGAACGTTTGGCTCTGGCACTACATCGACATAATGGACCATCATTCATCTAGAACAAGCAAAATAATAATTTACCAATTTTATCTTCATACAAGAAAATACACACTATATTAAGTTCAAATTATTTGAAATTGTTCAGTATGATTTAAAGTAGATGTTGGAAGTTGATTTTAATGAAAACTGTAGTGTTCAAACCCATTACTGAGGACTTCAAAGATTAAGTGGAGGTGAGAGGGTCAAATAATATTTCAATCAGCAAATCTTTACCACAGGTTTCTAACACACATATTCTATCACACGTTTGTGATAGGTATCTATCATAATATCGGACAAAATTAAGTAAACCCCTAGAATGTGTTATATGAGGAATAATAAGCATGGAAGAATCTTTAACCACTGCTGAGGATCAAAACCAATTCCTCCAACCCACAGGGACGTAAGTCAGTTATTGGACTCAAGGAGCATTTATTTACAATTGATTTTTAGCCTTGCAAATGGGTAAGGGGCCACAACATTAGAAAATATAGAGAAAATACAGATGTTATCCTGTCCCTGAAAGCCGAAAAGTCTTAGCAGCCCTCTTAAATCTACTGACGTAGATTTGCAAATTATATTTGGGTTTCGTTGGTTGGTTTTAACGGTCAAACTGAAAACGGCTACAACACATCAAGATTGGGTCATAATTAGAATAAACTAATCTTTAATCAGAAGAATAACTACAGAGCTTAATGAAGTCATAAATTGGAAATTCTAAAAAAGCAAATTAAAATGTATGTAAAATAAATAAGCAGATGTCACAAGAAACTAAGCAAAAAATGCAACGAATGACAAATAAATAAATAAATAAATAAATAACAAAACAATGTAGGGAAAAAAAACTAAAAGTATGATTAATCACATTTTTCAAATAAATCGAAAACAGAAGAAATAAGTAAAAGATCCAAATCAAATAAAAAGCAGTAAAATTCAGTAAAATGACATGTTTATGCTTAAAGAAAAGAAGGGAGAAAATAACGACACTGTTATTGATTGAAAGCTGTATACTCAACTAAAATATGAGGAAAGGTGAACCATTCTGCAGTTAATACACACTGGAGATTATTCGCTGAGCAACAAGAACTTGTGAGTATGAAGTGTCCAGTACAAAGATGATCAACTGTTCAAATTTCATTTAAATAACAAATTTGATTCTAATGCTGAGTCTGTTTGTCCGATTAGTGATACTGAAGTTACGGATTCACTTACAATTTAGGCTGGTGTACATAGAATTAATCAGTGTATTTAGATTTGGCTAAAAGGTCTAAATTGCAAATTACCTCTCCTGGATCATTGTACCACAATTCTTCATGAAGTCGATCGGGATGCTTTCTTTTTCGTTCTAATTCTTCGACAGCATTGTCTTCGTCACTGGAATCGTCATCAGAAAAGCTTTCGCTGTCACTATTTGCCACTTCAGAAAAGATACAAACATGTAAATCATAAGTATTGGAATTTAAAAAAAGAAACAGGGTAAAGAATTGGTTCATTTTAAGTTTACCCACTTAATTTTAAAAAAAAAACATCAGATATGAGAAAAGATATTTAACTCCTTAACGTAATATACTAAATAAACAATAAGCCCAAGGTACCAAAGAAAAGCAAAACGATTTCGGATCTGAGCTATCATTGGTGAGAGTCTGAAACGGCCATTTCGTCCTCTTTACGGACTCATCAGCTATTTCAGACTTCCACCAATGATAGCTCAGATGTGAAATTGGTTTGCTTTTCTTTGGTGCCTTATTGTTTGTTTTTTATATTTCACTCCAGTTACACAATTCCATGCTCCATTCTCTCCAAAAGGGTCCTAGGGTCTACCCAGCCCTCCGTTGAATGGTTACTGAGTTTCTTTCCCGATGGTTAAAGGCAGGCGGGCGTCGAGCTGTCCACTCGACCTCAACTTAGCCCCATTGGTCTCGGAACGCCGGGAGCCTTACCTCCTGCGACCCCAAAGGCCACATAGCCCTGTAGTGGGACACTTTAACTTTAATGTAGCGTAAACTGAACTGATACACAACTTGCAGTGTTAAGAAAAGAAAGAAATAAATAACATTAAATAAAAAAAAATATGAAAAAATTTCATCAAAGCAAAATAAAGGAGAATGAATGAAACAGAAAAAGAAAATTTTTCTTTTTTATTTTTAAATCTTTTTTACCAGGAAGTTTGGATGGTCGTAGTTTCTGTTTCCTTTCCACTGGTTCATATTTGGGCTTCATGGCTCGGACTTTAGCAGCTCGAAGATTTAGTTCCTCTTCGAATCTCTCATGAAGGGCTGTTAGTTTTGGTGTTGCTTCAACCATTGAAGGATTCTAAGAAATTCAGAAAGAATTCAAGTCGTCTTCAAGAGCAATTAACTATTTCAACATTCCCATCATTGTTAAGAAATCCATTACTGCAAGATTTAAAATCTGTTCTTAATATATATTTTTTTTATTATTTATTCACTTTTAACAAGGAGGCTTAACATGCGTGTATTGAAATAAAGAAAAAGTGAAAATAAACACAAAACGCATTTACTTACAAAATTGTCGAGGAGAGATTTATAAACATGGTAATAATCCGACAGTTTCAGAATACTGCGCATATTCCTTCATCAGGGACGGCATGGTTTTAATGTCTAATATGTTTGTGGCGTCCCTGATGAAGGAATACGTGCACTATTCTGAAACTGTCGGATTATTACCATGTTTATAATTCTCTCCTCAACAATTTTGTAAGTAAGTGCGTTTTATTTATTTTTACTTTTTCTTTATTCACTTTTAAGTACAGGAATCTTTTCCATTTCTATAAAATTTTAAATTAATTTTAGCAATTGTATTTAATCCATTTATTTAAAAGTGCACAATAGTTAACAATAACATTCTAAAGCAGCAATTACAATCTGAAAGTAATAAGTTATTCATTAAAAAATATGAAATAAGAAAATAAGCTCAAAATTTAACATAATACAAAAATTAAGTAAAACATCTTAAATTTTTACTGAAATTAACTTAACAACTTGCTTTACCCTTGTTATTATTATATAATTTTCAAGCCTTGTTATTATTATATATATGTTCCTAAAGCTGGGATTGACCCGCTAAGACAATATGGGGGGTCATGGACCAAAGCACATATTGCAAGTGTAAAGATGTGTGCAAGAACGTTTAGGGATGTGTGGCTGTGCCCATGAATT
Source organism: Thereuonema tuberculata (assembly GCA_023159025.1). Classification (NCBI taxonomy): domain Eukaryota; kingdom Metazoa; phylum Arthropoda; class Chilopoda; order Scutigeromorpha; family Scutigeridae; genus Thereuonema; species Thereuonema tuberculata. The sequence continues at coordinate 34,103,255 of JAFIDM010000006.1, read as the reverse complement.
TCCTAAGTATGCGTGTTGTGTTCCTAAGTCTGGAGTTGTATGTAAGTGTTTTTGTGAAGTCTTAGTATGTCGAGGTTGTGGTGTAATGTGTGAGGCACCAGACCAGTGGTGGACAGGACGATGGGTACAACATGTACTCGGTCCTACCTCCACTGCTTCTGGAGCTTGTGTGCTAAGTCTATGTATTTACTGATCTTGTCTGCGGGAGTTTTCTGCATGTTCTTGCTAATAGGCACTGCAATATCAATGAGATAGGTCTGTTTGTTGACCTTATCAACAAGTGTGACGTGAGATCTGTTGTGATGTATGGTTTTGTCTGTGTGAATAACACAGTATAGCTTATGTGAGGGTGACTCTAATACGCTTTGTGGTGTGTACTTGTAGTATGCGAGAGTATTCTTAATAAGTGTTTGTGTGCTAGCTGTTGATGAACGATTGACGCTACCTGATTGTGTCAGTGGAGGTAGTCTGTTTGGAAGAGAAGGGGACAATCTGATATTATGTGGTCGATCATCTCAAACATAGTGTGGCATTTCCTGCATCTGTCATCATATGTGTTTGCGTTGTGTAAAATGTGTTTCTTGCATGTGAGGATGACTTGGTCCTGTATCGCAATCATGAACCCATCAGTCTCCACAAACAGCTCATCATTCTTCAGCCTTCTGTTCGACGCTTCCATGTCGACATGAGGTTGGCTGAGTTCGTGGCGATGTCTGCCATGGAGTTCCTTACGAGCCCATGATTCACGCAGCTGCTGAGAATGGGTGTAGGGGGTGGTGAGTGTTGGATAAGGGTTTTCAAGGTATAATATTATTATTGCTGTTGTTATTATTATTATTATTATTATTATTATTATTATTATTACTGATTATTTTTTTAAAACCAAAATTTTGTTCATGTTAATTTTTAACAAATATTCCTAAACTTGGGTTTCCCCAGCTAAGACAACATGATGGGTCAAGGACCAAAGCACATGTTGCCAAGCCTACAGTTTGACCGTGGGACTAGGAAGGGATTGTTAACAGTAATGGCAGATGTTTTTTCTACCAATAAAAGATTCAGTTAGAAGATGGTAGGTTATTATGGTAGGATAGTGAAGATGTTACATCCTGTTTGCTTGTACTGGATAAATGAAAATGATTGTGCTTGTCTTAAGTAAGTGCAATGCTTTTTTTCTGGCGGTACGCAACAGTATACAGTACCAGCACCTTTTCTTTGCATTTTTCACTACTTCCTGTCAAGCAAAATTGTAATATCTTCCAGTGAATGTGAAAGAAGATTCTCTCAGATGAATTTTATAGTGACTTCATCGAGATCAACTTTGCTTATACGGACAACTCCTGCATTGATGCTCATCAGGATGGTAGGACCTCCTCTTACTCATCTCAACCCTACCAAATATCTGGAAACATGGCTGCCATGAGAACGTCATTCTGCAGTTGATAAAACAAAGCCATAAACGATCTAGAAAAGACGAGGATACATAAGAGGATATGTTAAAAGTGTGAGAGTTACTGCAATAACAACTTCATCGTGAGTACCGGCACCTTTTTTCCTAGAGAAAACGCACTGAGTAAGTGCATTAGTGATATTCTTATTCTAATTGCGTGCATTTTCACTTCACACTTGGGGTAAAGTGTATTTCGGTAATATAATTACTGTGACTCTTGCAGAAAAGAATATTACGAAAGTCTTGGAACTTCTTAAGAACTTACGTCGGCAACTCTTTGAAAATACAAATCCGCAGGGGAACATCTGGTCCAAATTGACGTTTCTTCTTCCAATTCTTTTTCAAAATCAGTTTCATCCTTGACTTCTTCTTTTTCTGAAACCCTGCGACTTTCAGTCTGACTTTTCTTTTTTTCAGGGTCGCTTGTTGATACAGAAACTTTTGAACTACTTTGTGATTCTCTCCTTTAAAACAGCATTTACAGGAAGAGATGGAATCAAAAGACAAAGAAAACACTGTTAAAAAGAATTTGCATTGAAAACTAATGAAAGATATTATTAAACTACATGAAATTTAACATTTTTGAAACATCACATCACTATAATATTTTTTTTTAACTATTTTTCTAATAAGATTTTTAGAACATTTTCCAAATATTAATTTTAAACTACAAAAACTAATCATTTTATTGTATTTTTATATATTCTTTAAAAGGCATTTTTAACAAATAACACCATCTTCTTCCCTTTTGTTTTTAAACTTTAATTTACTTATTTACGCCAAATTATTTTCAAATAAATTTTGTTTTAGGGTCTTTTCACACGACAGGACCATGGCAGCACGGCCACGATCGCACGGCCAGGCTGTTCTATAGATTTCAGTGGAGCCTTTCACACGTGGCTGGTTGGTCGCTGCTGGCTGTGCGGCCAGAATTCTGGTTGCGACCTGACATGCAACCACTGTCGTTCTATAGATTTCAATGGAGCCTTTCACACGAGACGCGATTTTCATTGCGACCAAAAATTACTGGCTGCGCGACCATGATCACTTTGTGTGAAAAGACCCTTAATCATTTTTGCTTTATCAGGAAAACAAAAATCTTACTTTCGGTCGTGTCGTTTACTTCGGTATGGGCTAGAACTCCTTGAACGGCTGTAATTGTAATGAAGTACTATTTAGTCGCATAAAATGAGACAATGTTTCCAATCTATTCTAAGGAACACTGACACCTACTGTCAGCATTCCATAACATTTCAATGAAATATTACTGTTTCTCTGTTTAAATTTCACTATTTATGAACTTAAATAATAATTAATTTTTTTGCCTTACGAAAGTTTGATAATACATAATAGATATGAATGTGACATCCCTGGGCCTTAAGGGTAGTCCCGTCGAGAAGGCAGGCAGAGAGGCAGGCAAATAATGTGAAAATTATAGAAAGCTTGACTAATATAGTTATCATCTAACTTTAACTACTGAAAAACAAAAAGAAAGCTTGCATTTAAGCAATATGTACATATAGAAGATATTCTATTGTTCGTCATTTGGAAAAAGGTAAAAATGTTGATTCATGATAAAATACATAAATGAATATATATATATATATAGCCGGACAGTGATATGAAATTTGAAACCAATGTAAAGAACAAATCACTGCCTGAAAATGCCAATTCAAATTTCAGATTACCGTTTCTATGGTGATAAAACAGAAGTTTACCACCACGTCTTCAGCGGCATAATTTAGAACTAATTTAGCAAAAACGCAATATATTAAGTCTTTGCTCTCCTTAAATTTAAATTTTTTAACTATAATTATCTAAAATTTAAAAAATTACCTAAATATTTATATTAAAGTTAAACCTAAAAAAAAAAAATATTTATCTGACACTATCTAAAAGTTAAAAATTACCTAAATATTTATATTAAAGTTAAGAATTATTTAATATTTAAAATGAAGTAAAAAAGGGTGGTGTAGATCCTCTTTTTTACTTATTGAATAATTTAACAAATTAACTAAAGTAACCAAATTATTCAAATTTATATTTAAAATTAAAACTAAACTACCAAAAACAAACCAAATTAAATAAATTATCTAAACCTAAAAACAAAATTTTTTAACTGAATTATATTTTTTTTAAATAAAAATAAAAATTAAAATAAAAAGAGCAAAATCCTAAATATTGAGTTAAAGTACAAAAGAAGTAAATAAATTAAATATATAAATTAAATAAAATAAATTGATTGAAATCTTTGCATTTCTAAACTCGAAGGATGAGCTTCAAGTTTGGACATTAGATATATATATATATATATGTTGAGGATATGATTTGTTAATTAAAAAGGCAATTAATAAACTTTAATTCTATATTAAAAAAAAGAAGCATAAGATATTTATCCCAGCTAAGGTATTTCTTATTAAATGCTGTAGTAGTAATTTTTATTTATAAAACTTTCATATTTATTTAAGTTTGTTTTATAAATTAATCTTTTCATAATGAACAAGGTTAGTGTAGCATACAGTATAAAAGTCTTATAATAATTCCTCTGCTGATATTCATTCTTAGGTAAAACAAGCTATTTCAGGGTGTCAGGAAATATCTTCAAACACAATTCCATCAACATCAAACTTTTTTAATTATTACAAAATTGTACTTGTTTCGTTTTTTTTTTTTCCCTAAACATTTTTGCTCTTTAATTGTAAACATTTATTCTTGTTGTTTTTCTAGAATAAAAACAAATCAAATCTTTGAAATATATTTTAAACTAACTGAAATGACAGATTTTCACTTGTGATTGATATTTATTATTAAAATTAAATATAATTACTGTTTTTCATGTCTTCTATGGTGATGAACGCTTGGGCTTTTTGATCGACTGCGGTCTTTGTGTCTTCCATGGGAACGTGAAACCTCTCTTCTGGGAGAACGAGAGCGATGATGCTTTCGATGTTTGTGAGATCGAATTCTGGAAGGGCTAACGTCTCGAGACGACCGTCTTTTGTGTGAAGAACTTTTTCTTGAAGAATCGGAATGCCTCGTGATGCTACTTCTCCGTTCTCTCTTTTCACGATCTCTCCGAGAATGGACTGAACTTGACCTCCGAGAGCGGCTTTCATCATCACTGTCTCGATGTCTATCCTTCCATTTCTTATGACTAGTCGGGGATCTTTCACGCTTATCCCAGTACTTACGGGAACTGTCAGGGGCGCTGCTGTTTCCTGTACTTTCCTTCTCACCCTTATCACTGAGGAAAAAAAACACCTGTATTAAAAATCATAATTGTGCATTAACTGGTAACTGATAATAAGCATTAACTTTTTAGCAATTATTGTCTTTGAAAATTTAGTAAACCTTGGATCTTAAGATTCTTTTTAGTTCTTTTTTTCTTCCTTTTTTTATTGTTTTATTTTCTTATTGTAACCCAATCTTCGTTTGAGCCCAATCACATGGCAAGTAAGAACAGTAGTTTGGGATCGATTTTGCATATGATTTCTTAACTCTTTTTATCTTGATTTAATAGGTATCAGGTTTTTCAGATGAATTAATGTAAAACCTCTGGCTGTACATTTCTACCCTTGATTTACTTTACCTGCTTGAAACATTGTGACTGTCTCCAGAAAGAAATTTCTAGCAAAATTATATTTGTTTAACCATCAATTTTCCTTATGTTTGCTTTAAAAAAAAAGAAAAACTTATTTCACTACCTACTGCAATAAATAATTTTGGAGAGGGTGAATATCTTGTACAGTTTTGAATTTTATATTCCAATGAAGCACACAGGTCATCTAAAACACATAAGATGCCCAAACTAATTCTTAAAATATTTGTGACAATTGTGATGGATTCCTTAGTAGGCATTTCCTAATAACTGTGTGAATTTCATTCCTTCTGCTGACATTATTCCAGACATTTTTAATTCTCTCTAATTCAGACTTGATTCTCAGAACTGTATGGAATCCTGAAGACTTTCATAATTGAAAATCATACAGACAATAAAATATTGCTATAACAAAATGTATGGAGACCATATATTCCAATGCTGGATACATAAATTCAGTCTTTCCAGTAGTCAGTAGACACCCTGCTTTGGTTTGAGCTATCCAGGCATGATCATGCGACCTTGAGTGTTGGTCAGGCAACTTGACTTTCATGTATCATTTACAAGGTCAACAATTATTCAGAAAAATAGCTGAAAGATGCAAAGACAGCTGGAAAATTAGCTCATCAAATGTCTTTTTTTCCTTCAAAAAAGGGTGAGGACAGAAACATACACAGTTGTCACTACCAGATGGTAACAGCGTGCATCATTACATGAACAATTTAAAAACATCAAAAGGTCTGAATGTGTAATGTAGTGAAAATGATTGCAATGTCTGCCTACAGGGCATACCTGAAACGTGCTGCCAAACTTAAAGGTTGTATTCAATCATGCAAAACGAATAAATGTCATATAAACATGAGTTTGGAAATGCTTTATTTCCAAGATATGGATGCAATTATACAGAGGTGTTGGCCATACAGTTGCTCAGTTTCACAGAAAGTGCTCGAAATGTCCTCCACCGGTGGCAATGCACGCAACAGAATGTTGTTCCATCGACTGCCAACACAGTCGAAGATGCCAGGTGCACGTCGAATTGTGTTGCACCCATCCACTATGCAATCATGCAGTGCGTGGGCGTCAGGAACTGGTGGGGTGTACTCTAATGCTTTAAGATAACCCTACACGAACAAGTCCAGAGGGTTTAAATCAGGGGAACGAGCAGGCCATGCTGTTGGTCCCCCTCTTCCAATCCAACGGTCAGGAAAACATTGGTTCTGAAGTCATCGGGTTAGAGGGCTGAAATTGTTGCATCATTCATATCTTGGAAATTTCCAGACCCATGTTTATATGACATTTATTCATTGTTTTGCATGATTGAATACAACCTTTAAGTATGGCAGCATATTTCAGGTACACCCTGTATAAAACTAAATTAGGTCCAGGGAATTTCAGGAGTATCAGTACAAAAGGGCCAAGAATTTTTTATTTAAGTGGAGTGACGTTCCACAGCCTGCTTGTCACAACAAATCATGTAGCGTAATTAGCTACAGTAATTAGGAATAAATCTTTATAAATAAAATAAAGAACGTAGCATTCATGCCAAGCAACGAGAAGTATTGTATTAATGCAGTGAAGAACTGAACAAGATTTTTAACGTGTGTAAAAACTTTCATAAAAAGATAAAATATAGCAACACACATAATTAAAAAATTTAGGACGAAGTTAAAAATATTATCGATTTCACTGGCCATGTGCAGCTTCTTCAGATGAATATTGGGCAAGAAAGGTTCTCTAATTAGGAAATCCATCGAATTTGCAAGGTGCTCGGGGATTGGTAGGAGCCTCTTGGATTTCCTATTTAGATGAACCTTTCTTGCCTAATATTCATCTGAAGAAGCTGTGCATTGCCAACAAATATTTTTAACTTTGTCCTAAATTTTTTAATTATGTGTGTTGTTATATTTTATCTTTTTAGCAAAGAAGAACTGTTGTAGAGCAACAGCATTTACATGAATATACGATATTACAACTGGTAGGATTCTATTTAATAAGTCAAAGGCTTAAATATTAATTTCTTAAATATTATAGTTGATAAATCTCCCAAGCAAATGTATAGAACAGCACAACATAATACAATAGTAAAAATTAGAACAGTTTTTATGACTTAACAAATCTATTTTTTTTAATCATGATCAATTTCAATGTTGCTACGTCATCATTTGACTCCATTGTTGCATCATCAATTTGAGAAATCGAATTGTATGTATAAAGTATCTGTATATTTATGATTTTAAACAAGAAAGTATTAGTCTATAGATGCACTGTGCAGATGAAGCTAGTATTATAAAATTAACTTACTTTTTTGTATCTTGTGTAGGTTTCTCTTTAGCAGAATATCCTGGAACTATTTCGATGTTAGAGAAATCTCTTTTATAATTTAAATTGGGACTGGTCTTCTCGGTTGAACTGTTAACATAAAATCCTTGAGATCCTGTAGAAGATGCAATTCAACTGATTTATATGTTTTAAAATAGCATCTGCTAGGTAAGTAAAACTAAAGGATTTTTGTAAAGAAATAAAAAAAATAACACTTAAAGAAAAAGCTGTTAAAACTTTAAAATTGAGTTCAAAATTGTTATATGCAAATTTAGATATTTTAAACTGAATTTTAAAAAAGGCAGTAAAGTTCTCTTATTAAAAAAAAAAACAAAATGAAAATAGAACTGAAAAAATATCTAAATTATACTTAACCCGGGTATATACATTCATTCATAGTAACTTTATCACCATTGAATGATAAAGAAAAGAAAACAATGAAAAAGAAGAAAGTTATTTGTAACGTTTTTATGTCCTTTTCTTGTTTGTTATACAATGAAAAAGAGGAAGTTATTTGTAACGTTTTTATGTTCTTTTTTCTTGATTATTATACTTTATTTCTGTTAGAAATGGAAGAAAGATGCTATTTTCTTTCTCATATGTACGTTTCCTGAAGAAAATTCTCGTTCAGAGAATTGAAATATTGAAGAGATAAAGATGTTTAGTTGAGGAGTTGATGTTTGTGTTTTCTTGTAATACCACTGAATGTCTCATGAATAGGTCACAACTCATAGTTATTCTCAATTCTCTCAAACTTAATGCTTTAGGATAGAATCCTTTTGGATGGATGTTTCTCTATTGAATGTTCGGTTTTCAATGTGCTGTAGTATGGTTAATAAATCCCTCACCGCTTCAAACTGCTACCCATATACCAACATCAATTCAACCAATTTGCTTGAAAACTAACCTCCAAGCAAACGCACATCTTCAAGCCCATATCTCCCCAAGATTTTAGCACAGAACTCTCCTGATCCTAAAAGAAAGTCAAACTCCATTCAATTACATAGATATCTTCTCCAATATTTTCATCTCCTTTCAAATGAATAAAGCCAAAAACTGTCAATTTTTGGTACTAAAATAATTATTTCTTTGTACTATATTCCCCACCATGGTGGTAAACTGGAAACAATAAATCTCTTAACTCAATTTCTCTATTCAAATTCTTTCTCAGTAAACATCAGACTCCAGAAATGGCTGAGAATTCAATCTTCCACCTCCTCCTAGTTAGCTTCATTATCATTTTTCAAACCAGAGTCCCCAAAGCCAAGTAGCTGCTCAATAATGATTTTCATCATCATTTCTCCTTGGACTATTATATCCATCTGTCCATATTCCGTCATCTTTATCATTTGAATAGTGGTTTTGCAATTCTATGTAGATTTGAGACAGGATACTTCTAGAAACTGTATCAGCGTACACCATTCAATTTATAAATACAACTTCTCATTAGATACTGTTTTTATGTCTGAAACAGCCTCATGGTTAAGAGGTAATGTAAAGTTTTTTTTTTTGGTTTTTTTTTAAAAAACTAATTATTTCTGCTTTAAATTCTTTATAACATAGCTATGGTTTATAAACCAGCAAGAAAACTGTTAGCAGGAGTTTTAATTTTTTGACTTTACAATTAATTTATTTTTTTAATGTTTTGTCTTCTGAAAGCTCTGTTATTTTTCTCATTTGTCAGTGGTGATTAGTAAATTCAATCTGATTTCTAGAGTAACTGGTTATTCCAACTAACCCAAGTTACTGATGTTCAAATATTGGTTATTCTAAGGCAGAGGTGCACAACCTTGGGAAGTATGAGGGCCAATATTTTTTTAAAGGTTCTGATGGAGGGCTGCACTGTCCCATCCTCCAACCTCTCAACCCTTACTACATGCCTTCCTAATTAATGATTTGATAATATCATTTATAATAATAATTATTAATAAAAATGAATGTCTTATCAATTACAAACTTTCAAATCATTAAGTGTCCTTTATAATAATAATTAATAATAAATGTAATTACAGTGATACCTCGGATTATGAACACCATTTGCGAGCAAATTTTGCTTCGCAAAATTCTCCAGCAAAGAAAAAGGCAGAAATTTCTCTGGATCGTTATCTTAGGCAGTTACCAACTGCCTCTGCTTCGAAGGCGTAATCTTCTTCCTCCCTTTCTCCACCTCCTCCATCCCCGTGTGCCAGCAATTATCAACCACAAAGTTAAATTTTATATGTACTGTAAAATTAGTTTTATTTTGGTAATTAAACTGCTTTCTTCTAATATTACTCTTATATTTATTTCCTTTCTGTATTATTTCCACACATAGAGCCATAAGATGTTAAAAAAAAAATTCTAGGGCAAAAAACATATTATTTGGATTTACATTAATTGCAATGGGAAAAATTGATTCGGATCACGAACTTTTCGGTTCACGAACAGGGTCAAGGAATGGATTATGTTCGTGAACCGAAGTATCATTGAACTTCAAATTATCAAATAATGCACTAGTTGTGTTTCAATCCAACAATCCAATAGTCAAGTCTGAGACAGTAACTAAATATTGCAAGTTATGACTTTTTTCAATGTATCTGTGTTGGCAGCAATGTTAAGGTTCAAATTTAATTTTTAAGTTTTGACTCGAGCTGCAGGTTGTGCACCCCTGACTTATTAAATAAAAAAAAAGCAAAAAACACATTCACATTTTTCATTATTTATGTTCTACACTTCATTTTAAATCATAAATGTATGGTTTTGTTTGTTTGTTTGTTTGTTTCTTTTTTTTTTTTTATATATATTAAGGATTTTACAAAAACAGTGACAACAGCTGCCTGGGAAGAAAATGAGAATTATATGTAGTAAAACCCCGTTATTCCGCTCATCAGGGGGCCGTGACCTAAAAGCGTAATAAGTGGGACAGCGCTATATCGAGGTTTTATTGTACATAGAAAACATCCAGGGACCGTATAAAAAGAGCATAAAGAATGGGATAGCGAAGTTTTACTATATTTAGCTTAAAAATTCTCTTCATATTATCCAAATACTTTTTCCTTTCCTTCCACTTTTAAAAGCAAGTTAATTTTAACTTAAAAAATCATAAAATAAATGCTAACCTTCTGAGGAAGATACAGACTGGAATCGGATGTTATTCCATTCAGTTTTGACTACAGGTGACGTGTCAGGATTGCATCCTATAGAAGTAGGGTTGGCCGACCATTGGGTGGCTCCAGCTGGCATTGGACTGGCAGAAGGAGGAAGACATCCGGATGCAGGCAAGCAAGATCCAGGTAAGGAAGAGGGTTCATAGGGCAGTGCGGATGTAGGAGAATACAAAGGCTGGGGAGAAGACAAAAACGGATCAGGAAGGGCAGGAGGATGCGGAGGAGGAGGGAAATTGTGATTAACCCATTGTGGTGGAAAGCTTGGTGCAGGAAAAGGAGGCAAGCTATTTGGAGGAAAGTTATTTGGAAAAGGCGGCTGCAGAGTTGGGGGAGGAAGTCGCCAGTTTCCTTTCATTCCTATAGAGAGTATAGGAATAATAATAATATGTTAAAAGGACATTAAAAGGATGAGATCAGTGTTTACAAGTGATATCCCTAAACAGTTGTTTCTCGCTTAATTGGCGATCATCGGTTGAGAGTAGTCCCCTGTAAACACCTAAGGTCTCAATACAGAGATGAACTGAAATGGTAATAGGACAAAATATGGCACTTCCACAAATCTAAACTAAAACCAAAATACTACCTTTACTTTATGTGTATTTTGTTTAGATTTGTGGAAGTGCATTATCTTTCTCCTATTATAATAATAATCATACTTTACTAACAATAAAACTTTCAATTTAGTTGAAAGTTAGAAATGTATTATTACAATATATTCTCAACTCTCCAGCATTTTAATTAGCACACTTTCATGAAGCTCAATACAACTGACTTTAGTTCTGATGATATATTTTTCTTGCTGTAGCTGCTGCAATCACACTGTTGATACTAAACTTTTGAATACATACATAACTGTGCGGGATGATTCCAAATTCAAAACTTTAAGGTGTGGCAGGGCACATTAAAACAATGTATGTCTGTTGCGTTTACATTCTACGACAGGTTGAGGAACATCCCGACACAAGCGGAAGAGCTGTTGCACGTAGCGTAAGACGAGTGACAAACCACCGAATGGAGGATTCTGCATCAGAAGCAATTACACTCATTCCATTTACAGAGAATTTATGCATTGAAAGCCGGAGATTATCCTCGGTGCGTAGACTTCTGCCACTGGTTTATGCAGCAGAGTGCAGTGCAGCCGTATTCCCAGCACATATGCTCTTCATAGATGAAGCATTGTCTACACATAAGGGAGTGTTCAATGTGCACAATGCTCCTGTGTGAACAAACACAAATCACAAGATACACAGCGACAAGCTTACCAGCCACTACTCTCTCTCAATCTTTGTGTTCTATCATCAACAACCAAACAGCGCCCTCTACCACATAAATGTAATAGTTGAGGACATCCATTGTTTGACAAAAAAATGTTTGTTTTAGTGTGCCCTAAAACAAACATTGTACCCCTTAAAGTTTGTCCTATGAATTTAGAATCACCCTGTATTACAAAGTTCAAAATATTTTATTCTAACTTTAATTTTCAGATACTGTAACTAAAATTATTTTACCTGTACTAATGTTTTAACTATCAATTTTATTTATTTTTATTTTTATTTTTTGATAACCCATATTAATTTGTATACTTTAAGCCAAACATCATTCAACAGCTGAGCCAAATAATGAAGATTATATTGTAATGCATAACATCAACGTGATAATAAAATAAAATAGATAAAACAAAAGGACTTTGGCAAACTAAAAAAATGAATAACAAACACTTCATTACTAAATATTATTCAATTGTTATCGAAATTTATTTCACTAATAAATTCAAAGTAAACAGATTCAGTAAGTGATATTACGGGAATACATGTAGGGTAAATGGAAATAAAATGTTAAATATCAATAATAGATATATTAAATGCAAGTCATCTTATTACTACATCACTTGCTGCATTTCAGAATGTGAATAAGTATATAATCAGGTATGTATATGTACGAAGAAGGTAAGGCTATATTCTAAGGTCCAAAACAGGAAAAAAGGTAATCTTAACAAGCAGCATCTAATTCTGAATAGCAGAAACATATTTTTTTATTCAGTAAATAATCTGAGTATTCACAATTTAATATTTCATCATGTTCTACAGTCACAAATGGCCATCTACAAAAAGACTTTTTGAAGTGTATCTTACCCTGCTTAAAAATCTGCCTTCTAGCTACTAAATGTGCCTGATTCTAAATAATGTGCAGCACACATTTTTGCTGAATATTCAGAGGGTAGATTTGTGAGATCTGTTTCACAGTCACAGCATCACTGCTAAGAACTCCGAAGACTATTTGTGATAAGGTCTAATTTACTGAGGATAATAAAGAAAGATATGCAATTACTGATTATGTTAAGTACATAATATATAACCTTTTATCTGTTCCAAGCCTTGCACCACAATGCTGGTACACATTAGGTAAGAACATCTGATTTTGCTGCACCCAAACTGCTAATAAATACTGCAAAAGGTGCAAAAAACAAAACCATCCTCAGCATCCTGAGGCGCTTAAAGAAGGCTCTCTCAAACTTTGGTACAAAGAATACCACATATTTTCAAATTGGTTCAATGTGTAAATAAAAAGCACATACCTAAACAAATATTTGGGAAAATTATTGCAAAACCTTCAGAAGTCTATTATCTCTTAAAGAAGATGTTTGGTTTTTTGTTTTTGATAAAATTAACTTTTTTTTATTCATGAAATCTTGAGATTGTGCAGTTTTATTTAATATATCGTGTTAAAGCACAATTTTATATGAAGTTAAAAAAAAAAGTAAATTTAGATAATCTATATATAAAAATCTAATAAACTATATTAACAGATCACAGAAATGATTATTATTAATTATTTTAGATACGAAATATATAGTTCTATCAAAATTTGTACAGAAACAAATATATGATTCACACATCTTACAGGAAATAAAAGATTTAATTGTTATTTTATATTAAAAATATAGACATATTAACAATCAACAACAATGTATACAAACAAATTGGGAAAAAATAATAAAAAAAAAGTAATATATTCCAATGTTTATCAAATATATTTCTTAAAGAACAGATTCTGCAAAATCCTAATTTTCTGTATCAAGAAATCAAATGGAAATAATTCTGAAATGTATTTTCTCGATCTTTACTATGTAAACTTAATCTTTAGATCAAAAGATTTATTTTTTTGTACTGAATTAAAGAGCTACAATTACATTCCCACAAATAATGAAACTAAAAACAATTCTTATGAAAACAACTTTGAAATTAAAATGTTACTTCTGAAAATAAGCAAAAAAACAAACTAATTAATTGGATGCACTAAAAAAAAAAAAAAAAAAAAAAAAAATATCTATATCGATCAATTAATATCAATGAATACATATGTACACATTGATGTACAATGAATACGTATGTACAATAATGCAGATGTTTCACTCAATTCTCGATACAGAAGTACTGATATTAAAAGCTAAATATATAATTTTTTTTTTTTAATACAACTAATTAATTTGTTTTACAACAAGTTGAAAGCTGCTAAAAAAAAAAGGCAAGGCTATAAAAAGGCTGTACTACTGCAGGCCATTCTGGACCTTGGGTGTGTGAGAGGTTTATGCTTCCAACGAACCTCAGCCATAAGGATTAGTTGAGTTCAGATGGTCAACCCAATGCCCGTCCGCCTTTAAGCACCAAGTCAGAAACATGGTACTCATTTGACAGAGGGCTAGGTGGATCCCAGGGGCACTGGAAGGAGAATAATTGTGGATAAATCCCTGACCACAGCCAGGAATTGAACCCAGGCTCCTCCAGTCCAGTGCCTGAACTGCTTCACCACTGGGCCTATCAAGCCCTTCTCGGTAATGTTCGGTTCTCGTCGTGCGGCCAAGCCACCCCGTCGCCGCTGCCGCACCTGTTGGTTGGCGTTTATGTTTACTGCTCCACTCCTATTGGTCGTAGCGTGATGTTATATAGCCTATAACCTTCCTCAATAAACAGGCTATGTAACGCAAAAAGAATTTTTCAAATCGGACTGGTAGTTCCTGAGATTAGCGCGTTCAAACATACAAACTCTTCAGCTTTATATATTAGTATATAAGATGTCAAACAAGAAGTCAACACCACTTAGTTGATTATCTGCTCAGAACTACAAAACTTAGGGATGCAACTGCAATTGAGATCAAAAGAAAATTCTTCAGCATGTTGGGCTTTAGGCATCTAAAATGTTAGATACGATAAGTTGTACTTTTGCACTAATGTAACAAATTGTTCAAATAATTTTTAATTCAAAGAAAGTATCACTCCAGCTAAAAATTTTCAGTACTTTCTAATATATGTTTTATTGTCCTCCAAATGAAAGATGAGCGGCGGAAGTTTGAACTGCGCAGCCTTTCCGGTAGCCGATCAATTATGTTTTCCTGTCACAACGGACGCCGTCGTCTGCTTTCACTGAGAAAGACATGTTGATATCGCCAAATTAAAACTTCTCTCGACTATTTAGCGTTATTTCAATACCAGTTGCTAACAATAAGTATTTATATAAATAAATAAATATATATTATTCATAAATACAATGCTCTTTTGCAAAGAGACAAGCGATTAGTACAATGGCGGCTTCCTTTCATTAAATCAAGACGGACGTGCCTGACCAGACTAATCGATGATACATGCGCAGATCTCACAAAAACAGGGCGGCCATCATTCATTGGGAGGACAATAGAAGTACTGACATCACTGTAACTAATATTTAAATTTTTTTATCCACAATAATAACCTGATGAAGTAATACAGGAGCCAATCTATAAGCTGGAGAAGCCCCATTTGGTACTGAGAGGAGGTCAGAAATTTTCCCAGATCATTTCTCTTCCCGATTGACCATGGGTTCATTCTACTTTATGAAACTGACAAAGTTTGACAGGATTTAATAGCAAGTCAGCAATGGATAGCAATCTCCGCTACTTGAAGGTTGTAATCATTGAATCTTACACCTCTTTCATGGTCTGACCACAAGGATCCTTAACTTTTATAAGTTAAAATTTCTGAAAAATTAGAATAATAGATTCGAGGAACTATATTTAGAACAACTATTTTGTGCATCGTTCATTATAACAATCTCTTTGTAAATGTGGACATTTTGAATTGAAACTAGACTTTTCATCAAACCTAGATCAAATTCATTTGGGAACTGAGGTTACATCTACTGAAAAATTATATACAAAAGTAATATCTCTCGTAACATTGTCTTACATAACATTGATTCAATAACTCTCTACCAGACCAACTAACTAAGTGGTCAGCAATCTGCAAAGATTTGTTTTATCTCCTTTATTCAGAAAATGACTCTTACATCTAAAGTGGCGCAACGCTATTAAATAAATTTCCAAACCCAGGTTTAGCTTGATCAATCACCTTAAGTATTACTGTCCAATGACAGAGTTGAGCGGCGATTCTACATGCACACTCCTATTACAGTGTCACAACTGAATCTGACTGCTCTTGTCAAGATTATGTTATACAGATCAATTAAGTTACGATCAATGTAGATATTATCTTTATATCATTTATTCATACACGTGAATTATTTATTTGAGACAAAAACATTTTTTGGAAAATAACCTGAATAAGTGCTAAGCAAATAACCCAGGAAATATTTTTTTTATAATCTTCCTTCTACACTAAAAACTCGTTTATCCGAATCGCATTTATCCTAAGTGATTTTTAGAATATTTTAGAAATACAAAATAGACTTGTCTCCATCGCTATAATCAATACTTCATAGAAAACACAAGCGATTAAGTAACTGTAACTATTCCTTCCCATAATCCATAATAATTCCTTCCCATAATCGAATCAGAAAGGCAATTTTTATTTTAGTCAGGTGCTGCCCTTGTATTTCTCTTTTCTATTGTTTAACTGTAACTATGTAATTGCAACTCTATTAATAATATTAATGACTTCGAGATCTGGCAGCCAGCAAAGAGCTTCAAAGCTTAGACAAAAAACTATGATTGATTACTTTAACAAGCAATAGGAATATTCTTGTACTGTACTGCCTATAATTTACAGTGCGTACTGTATTATAGTTTTATCACATTATGTTTTTGTGTCATAATTACTGTAATATTTTAATGTACAGTACATGTTTAATACAATATATCCCGGATTATCCGAAATTTCGTTTATCCGAAACGGGTGCACTTCCATCAAATTCGGATAAACGAGTTTTTAGTGTATTAAGAATTGCACACAGCTTAAGAAGAGCTACCTTCAGTAGATACTAACTTTAAGAAGCCAAGATAGAACAAGAACCCACATCGTACCCCACAACATCAAATGTAACCTATCATCATTATGTTTTCAATTAAATTACAATCCCAATTTATAAATATGCACATCTATTACTGTTTTAATTTTATATTCTTGAACTCATTTGCATTTCAAGATTAACATGATTTAATCAGGAACAAATCTTTATATACTAATGCTATTTTAACCCCATACAGCACTGTTCAGATAGTCCTTTGTTTATTAAGAAGAGCAAAGTGGATTTTTACTGTATAAAGTTAGAAATTATGGTATTTTTTCTTATACAGTTTAATTCGTGTATTTCTTCAATCTGCCATTTTAGTTGTTGAACATTCTCACCCTGAGCAAAGTTAAAATAAGAATAAGGATGAGTGCGTATATGGTAAAAGACCAGACTACTAAAACATGACTTTAATTATTCTGATCCGACCAACGAAACAGCAGAAATTATTCCATTGTTATA